>CM022881.1:23706079-23727266 GCA_012654025.1 Pachypsylla venusta | reverse complement strand
AAAAATAAAATGCGTGTTGAAGTCTGCTGAGTTTAGGCTGGGTCTGCGACCCAGCCTAACCTTGCGCAGACTTCAACACGCATTTTATTATTTTTGGAACCTAACCCAATACTACTCCCAACACGTTCTACACAGCTTAACAACCCATTACTACTCCCCATTTTCTCTCATCTTCTCGAAACGAAGTTCGAGTACTCGGCTAGTTATTTTATAAAAATCACATTTTTTTGGGGTGGAAGAGAATTTCTCAGTAATTCACACCGTCCTTTGAATGAACTTTTCTTGTATAATTTTCTTTGGGTTCGGTTTGCCGCGCCCAACTGGCCTGTTTTCTCTCTTTGCTAATATTTGATCTTGTTTTACTTCCGATGGTAAACAAATCTCCTAATTGTCCTTGTTGGTTAGTTCTTCAGAATTATCCAGGGTGCACATATTGGATTCGAATTAACATTGTACCTTAATGGTTAGAGGGTTAAAATATACGACTGGCTTTTGTTTCAGCATGAAATGATACACGCGTATTTATTTTTATTTACGGAAGATCCAAAACGGGCAGATCGAGATGACCACGGCGCTGAATTTCAGAAACATATGAACCGGATTAACAAAGAGGCCGGAACTCAAATTACTGTAAGTTGCTTGGTAACGATTCATTTTGTGGTAAGATTGCCATATCGACAATAGAATATCGATATTATCGAAAGCCTAATATCAATGCCCGATATTATCGGGTGGTAAATTATATACTCGTAGATATTTCGATACATCGGTTCTTTCGGTGGTATTATTATTTTACTGTACGTAATATGGACATACATAGTATAAATGTTTGAGTAACATGTTAATTATAAAATATTGTTAAATAAATTAAATTAAAACAAAACACCAAAAACACTATTAATAATTAATTTATGAAGTAACTAGTTTCGAATCATTCGATTCATCATCAGTATATACATAGTATGGTATGTCTGCACATTTCAATAATAATTACATATTAAATAGTTACAAAGAAGAAGATAGAATACCTGCATAAGAGAGAAGGAAATACTTATTAAAAATGGAAAGGAAAAAAATAAAATCCAAAAATCAAATAAAAAAAAATCCGTTTGTCCGCGCCGCTCGTATCCTGTACACCGTCCGCCGCGGAGTGAACCGGACGTTGAAATTTAGTTCATTTGGGGTCTAATTGTGCCCCAAAACCTTTTGTAACTGCCATGCACATATACAGGGTGTAACAGGTTGTTGTGTCCAACGGTATAGGTGTTATCTATGTAAATATATAAAAATGAATGTATGTGTGTGCGTGTGTGTGTCCTGTATGCATTCCGAAACTACTTATCCGATTGCAATTAAATTTGGCACAGTCGGTGGGTGTAAACCTGGAAATATTTTTGTCTAGGTCGCATTCCTCTAATGTCAAGCTACACCGACTAGTGATGGATAGGTGACAGCAAAAAAGTTTACGTTTTTCGAGCTAAATGACATTTTTTCTCGAAATTTGTCGCAACAACATATCAACTCAAAGCGAGAAAGTTTTAGGTGACATCTTACTCCTTCATTTGGGACATATTTTGCAAAATTGTGACTAGCCATTCCGGGGTTACAATTTCGAATCCGGGATCGGCCAAAATAAAATTGAGACAATACTCATTGTTTAGCCAAGACGGTAGAGATATAGAAAAATTGATGGGAATGAATCCCCCCAAAACCATAGACTGAGACCCCAGAAAAATTGTCATTGTTCAAAAATATACAACCATTTTCGAGTTACGACCGAACTTTTGTTACAAAGTTACAGGGTGTTTTGTGCTATTTTTGAATCGGTCACATTTCCCTTGTTACTGCTCTGATTTCAAAAAACTAAAATTATTTGAAGAGCGTAGAATAGGACTACAAAAACGTTTTTCCATTTGGGATCATCGAAAATCAAACTAACAAAATATTTTTTGGAGGGTTTTCTGATGTATTATAATGATAGATTCTTTTACAAAATATACATAATGAAAACAAAAACGCAGAAGTATCATTTGAGCCAAAAAGCTTGGATCCGCCCATTGGGCTTAGGAAGGCATACTCAGTCTCATACATTTGGCCGCCATCGGAAACCATTGTACTACAGATTGAGCATTCTTTTTTCTTTCTCCTCCAGATTTACCATTCTTTTCATGATGAGGTGAAACTTTATAAACAGCACTGGTGGCAATGTAATGGACCGTGTCGTCATAAACATCCTTTCTATGGTATGGTCAAAAGAGCAACCAATAGGGCACCCGGAAAATATGACTTTTGGTAAGTATACTAGTAGTTTTTACTTCTATAAGACCCCGTTTGGCTAATCTGTAAATTTTATGAATGTATGTACATGATGCGCTTCATTCTAATCAACCCTCATTTGGCCAGAACTCGTCCGGGGGATCGAGGCGAAAGTCAATAAGCGCCCCTTCTAAATCGCCCACCAGGGGTGCATGGAGGGTCTACAAAAAAATCTGAAACGACAAGAAATGTTCTGAGCGATTTTGTGTTGTAAGGTTTTAATTTTTAAAATAGCCGCCTTCTTGAAAATGAAGCGAAAACAGCATATTCTCTAAAAGTATTTAGTGTTGAAAATATTATGTTCCAACTACCCCAGTTATTCTGACTCACCCTGTATATTTATGTTTTAGGTTTGCTACTCATCAAGCGGAATGTGGTGGAACATTTATTAAAATTAAAGAACCCGACAATTTTAAAGCGAGACCAAGAAAAAATAAAGAAAATGAAAAAAATAGTCCTCCCAAAAGTATTGCAAATTATTTTCCACCAACAAGTAGCAGCTCAATAAATAGTCAAACAAATAATATAAATAAACATATACCAACACCTGGACAGGCAAAAATTATTGGTTTTAAAGATATCAATAATAAAACATCACCACCAAATAATAAATTTATTAATCCATTTAAAGATAATCCGTATTCGAAAACTCCTAGAAAACATGGATTGAATGATCTTTTTGTTGGGAATTCAAATAGAAATGAACAAAACATGAATATATTGAATTCAAACAAACAAAATGATAAATCAGTCAAGAGAAATAATGAGACCAATAGGGTAGACACAATTAAAACAAATACTGGGAGCATTGGAAATAACGGTTTTAGATTGGGAACTACATCTTCATCATCAAATGATAATAGTCTCAATAGAATAAATGATTATAGGTCAGGATCAATAATAAACCCAACATCAGAATCGTCAGCGAATCCAATGAATAGATTACCAATAGGATCAAAACTGTTAGATAAATTAAAGTTTGATTCTAATAAAAAAGAAATTCCTAATAGAAATTTACCAAATAAAGGATTTGCTAATAGGAATCAAATTAATGGAAAAGGTTTTGGTGGGGGAGGAGGTTCTACAAAAATGAACAAAGGTTCTGGCACAATAGTCCTAACAAATCCAAATATTAAAAGTGACAATAGTGTAATTGAAAGAATAACGAAACCAGTGAACAGCAATGAAAATCTAAAACCTAATGATTCAAATAGTAATCCATTAAATATTGACTATTTAAAATCATTTAATGGAGAAGGTCAAAAATTAGGTGGAAATATTAATGATCGAAATAAAAGTAGACTTTTAAATTTATTAGAAAATAATAATAAATATTCTAATAGTGAAAGAATTAATAAACTACAACAACAGCAAAATATAAGTAGTAATCAAAAAGAAGTATGTTCTAATAAAGAAATGAAAGTTCAAACACAATTGAATGAATTATCTAATATAAATAATAAGAATGAAAATCTTAATGATAGTTTTGAAGAAGAATTAGATAATATGATGCAAGACAACGATTTAGATGTTTTTGAGAATATAACAGATGAATATATTAATAGTTCACAAGAAATGTTAAATGAAATATCATTTGGAAAAAGAAATAAACAAAATGAGAAACAATCAAATAATGTTTTAGAAGACTATTTAGAAATTATATCTGATTCGGATGATGATGATAATGATGACAGTACAAACTGTCCTGTATGTAATAGATGTATACAAAGAAAATTGATGAATGAACATTTAGAAAATTGTATGGAATTGTCTCAGGTATTTGATAATGTTGTTTTTGATAGTGATGATGAATATGATGGTCAAGAAGAGAACAATGTAAAAGATATTGATAAGAAATATGAAGAGAACATTCTAGAAGATAGTGATGAGATATGTGAAATTAAAAATAATAGACGAGCTGATAATGAACAGAATAATAAGACGAATAAAAACAGTGAAACCAATAAGGAAGAAGGTAGAAGAAATGTTGATAGGAAAAATAGTGGAAGCGATAATAATGAAATTACGAAACAAATAATTAGAAATGTTGAAACTGTTAAAGGTAATGCAATTGAGGAGGTTATGGAAGAACCTGTTGAAAATGAACATCGTCTTGTCCAATGTCCAATATGTAGTGCAGATATTCTAGAACAAGAAGCTAATGAGCACATTGATGAATGTTTAGCTAGAAATATCAGTGAACAGATAGAGTAAGTTGACGTAGGAGAAACTGTCAATGACATTATCAGTGAACAGATAGAGTAAGTTGACGCAGGAGAAACTGTTAATGACATTATCAGTGAACAGATAGAGTAAGTTAACGCAGGAGAAACTGTTAATAGCATTATCAGTGAACAGATAGAGTAAGTTGACGCCGGAGAAACTGTTAATGGCATTATCAGTGAACAGATAGAATAAGTAGACGTAGAAGAAACTGTTAATGACATTAACAGTGAAGTTGATAGTAATGGGAATGAACATCGACTCGTCTTCCTTCATCCTAGTTTATTTATCTATATCTATAATAATAAAACTCAATGTAACGATAAATGTATGTGTATGAGTATGTATCACTAATTGTTTACCGAAAACGATATGAGATATCGAGAAATTGATAGGAGTGATCCCACCAAAACCATAAGCTGAGACCCCAGAACAAAAAATTAAAACCCGTTCAAATGAATCCCCCCAAAAATGAGGTTATCCATATTTTACCGCTTGTCAATATCTTGATTAGTCAAATGAGACGCGTGGAGGGGGGGAGGGGGAGGTCATCATCGCTGTTCATAAGGGATACAAATCCAAATTATTAACAGTTGAGGATCGCAGCCTCAACATACTTGCATCCTTAGCACGGCTTATCTTCCACCGCGGCCCGCCGGTGTGTCTTTCTGGCGACAACATTAATTTTAACTGTCCAGATATATGTTGGGAGCCCCCAAAATGATCAATTATAGTCTTATTGTTGAACCCTTAGCCAGCGTTTATGGCACGTAGAATACGCCAGTTCCCGTTAGATTACTGAAGTTAAGCAACGTCCAGTGAGGTTGTACCATGTGGATGCCCATGTAGGTTCGGGCCCTCGTGATGGTGGCTATTTTTCCGGCTCGGGCTGGGTGAGATCAATATGGGTAGCTGGTTTGCAAATTTCCAGCGAGTAAAGAGTAAAACCCCCGTCTCGAATGACCAATATGTCCTCAAGAAACTGAGTCCACTCCCAAAAAGACAACAACACGCAGTATTCTCCAGAATGGACTTCAATGTATTTAACGTAGAAAATTCGTTGACTGACATGGAATTCAGACATAACTCCAGGCAGACGTGTAGGGTAAAGTAACAAAAAGGAAACACATTTGCAATCTATAGATCAAATCAATAAATAATTTTAATAAAAAAAAGATAACTCTCTAAAAAAATACAATTTACATTGGACACAACACAGAGGAAAGTGAGCCAAATTTTGACGAGAAAAAAAATAAAGTGAGGAAGCGAAGAGCAATCAGGAGCGGCTAAATGGGCAAAAATTAAAAACATTTGGAGAGAAAAAATCATACCTAAATATTTGTTTTAAGAAATGTGTTAATATCCTAATACTCACATACACTTAACGAAAATACCTGTGGCCCGTGAATGCAACAACATATTTTGATGCAACTTTTAAATATAAAATACCAATTTTTTAGGGCGTTGCTTTTTAAAATATCAAATTTTGGGCGGGGGGGGGTCCGGGCGATTCCAAAGGTTTATTATTTTTTGAAAAAGCAAAATCAATTAATTTACTTTATTATTATTACTTTTAGTTTGGCTTAACGTCTCTTTAACATCTATTGGTCATTCCAGACGATAATTTACCCTCCATTCGCTGGAGACTTGCAAATCAGCTACCCACATTGACCTCACCCAGCCTGGGTTGGGCCGGAAAAGTAGCCAGCATCACGAGGCCGCGAACCTACGTGTACACCCCACATGGTACAACCCCGCTGGATGTTACTTAACTTCAGTGATCGAACGGGAACTGGTGTATTCAACGTGCCATAGACGCTGGCAATTTACTTTATTATTTTTTTTTTGCGAAAAATTTAGACAGAAATCCATCTTCTTAGGCGTTGAATATTTGTCCTGTGAGACGTGTAACGTGTACAATCAGCCATTTGAATCTGTGAGAAGAAAAGGCTAACGCAGGCTGGGTGAGGACAATATGGGTATCTGGTTTGTGTTTTTTTTTATTAATGAACTAAAATCGTCAGGAAAAAAATTACTCCCTCAATAAATCTAAAAATGCATTTATCTACCGTATGCCAGTAGTGGTTAAAAAACTGTTTAAGCCAGATACTTTTTTTTTTTCTTTTTTTTTTTTAAAAAAAAAAACATGGGGATCACTTTTGCCACTTACAGATTTGGAAGAAATTTGATATATAGGTCCCGTTTGGGGTCTAATTGTGCCTCGAAAAATTTGGGTGTAATTTTTGTTAAACCAATAAAATAATAAAACCTACGTGACACATTGGCCAGTTTTTTTCTTCTTCCTTAATTGGAACAAGCCGCACTGAATTGACTACTAGAGAACGGAAAAATTAGCCATTAATTAATTAACTATTTTTATAAACAAAACGTAAGTAAGAAAATTAAATTAATAATATTAAATATACAGGATGTTTGGCTGTGAATGGGGCCCCTGAATATGGTGGGTAGTTGAGATCAAATGGAACATTTTTTTTACGAAATTCGATCGTGAGCCAGACGAAGTATAGTCGAGTTTGTTAAAAAACAAAAGTAAAATGGGGGAAAACCTGAAAAGTGATAAATCTTTTTTTTGTCTGTTCTCAACTCTGATTCGACATATGACTTTTTCTAAGACAAAACATTAAATTCCCATGTTAAGAGAGATCCACGAAAATGGTCCGATTACGATAAATTTTTAGAAATGAGCTCCAATTAAAGTCCTGGACACAACTGTCAAACTGCCATTTTGGTCCACGCTCTTTTTTCGAAATTCAAATTTACAGTTGTATCCAGGACTTTAATTTGAGCTTATTTCTAAAATTTTATACCATTTTTGTGGTACTCCCTTAACTTGGGAATTAATTTTTTTGTTCGATTTTTATAATTTTTTACACAAAAAGTCTTAGAAAAAGACGTACTTTTTATATCTCGAATCACAAATAAGAACAGACAAAAAAAAATTGATCACTTTTCACGTTTTCCACCCATTTTGCTTTTGTATTTTTTAAATTTTGATGGCATATTTGAAATCACCGCCATCAACAACTATGTCCATCCACTTTTTGTTCGGTCACACAGAACCCAACAAGCGACGTTGAAAGTTGTCCCTGTAACTCGGCTATGCTTCGTCTGGCTCACTAACGAATTTCGTAAAAAATGTTCCATTTGATCTCATCTAGGTACCCACCATATTCAAGGGTCCCATTTATAGCCAAACACCTTGTATGTATCTGCCAATAATTACACAAAAAATAAAAAATTATAAATTATTTCAGTCTTAAAAAATATATTAAATTACAAAAAAATATCAATAAATAAAATACATAGGAATCAATTTGGGATTTTCTATTTATGGTCCAGAAATGTTTCTCCAGTAGGTACTGAAATTTGAACGACATAAGCTTTTTGTATTTTTTATCAAGAAATTGAATGAAACTATTTTTAAGACAATCCAAAGAACGCTTTTGGTTTTAGAACTAATTTTGGGGCCCATAGGATTAACACAGTAAACCTATTAATGTTATTGGTCCTAAAACCAGGTCTAAACTAATTACCCAGAAAAGAATTATCTTGAAAATGGTTTCATTAAATTTTTTGATAAAAAAATACAAGGAAAACATAGGTATATCATTCAAATTTTAGTAACTACTGGGAAAATTTCTAGGCCATTAGAAGAAAAAAATCATTTTATTTTGTATGAGCTTTAAAGCAGGATGGTTTAGGGGATCGATTTTTGGTTTTGTATTACCTAATTGGTTTATAGGGGGTTCAACTTGTTCCAAATACTTTCTCCCCAATCTGGAGGGTGCACACCAACAACACACTGTCAAAGGGCACTGGCTGATATTCGTCTAAATTGCGTGGCTTGACACGTACTCGGGATTGCACCGCCCCACTGGATAGTAACCAAAAAAAAGAGCTGGAGAGTGATTTGGTTACTTTGAAATAAACCACATTTCTTGATGAAAATTGGAATGAAAGTTTAACACTAATCAAAAAGCTGAAAAAACACTCAAAAACAACATCTACTGTTCATACAGTAGCCACAAACGTTCCTTAGTTTTGCCACAGTATGGGTTTTGGCTTTTAGAAAAACAATCTTTTAGTCTGGTGTCTGGTTGTGTCATTGTTAACATTTCGACGACGCGACGTTTAAGTGTTTTGATACCGCGACGCGACGTTTAAGTGCTTTGATACCAAAGACGGCCATGGTCCCAAAAGGATCCCTCCGGAATATTATATACAGATTGTTTGAAAAGTTCTCGGACCGGTTTTTATATTTTTAACGGTTAGAGATAGACTTGAAATTTTCTGGTAATACCATTAAAGTAGTATATAAACATAAAAGTACCTACTCAATCGTGCACCCCGAAATCACAAGCACAAAAGTCGAAAATTTTCCAAATCACGTCGGGGATTGAACCCGTGTCCTCCAAGTGCATTGCCAGTGTGATATTCACTGCACCACGAGGACTGCTCGGGTTTTATAAGTGTTATAAAATACGTCGACCACATATAGTCAGTTATTTCCACTGAATGTGGTAGCCCCTTAAACCTTCAATCATTGTCATCAGTTAGCGGTAACATAAAAACGTACTATATTCAGATCCCTTGCAAAAAGTGCTACACTTCTTTACCGTAGTTCTTGGCTTCACAGTGGCTACCGGTGCGCACCAGGACGACTGGAACGTCTATCTTCATAGTTCCAACCAAGGACCATCAAAACCTATTCGGTAACCTCATATTAACCTGTTTCTGTATTTATTTATTTTTTTAAAAAAGAAGGGTAACACCGCTACAGCAACGCCCCCCCCCCATATTTTCCTATACATTTTGTNAAAAAATACTTTGAATAAAAATATGGAAATTAGTCACTCCTTAGTGGAAACGAACAAAGGCATGAGCAGGGACGTAAATAGGGGGGGGGGCAAACAAGGCGGCTGCACCGGACGCGAGGTTTATGGGGCGCCAAAATTATAATCTGATTGTTCACGAGGCAGACCAACTCAGCGAGTGACGGGTGCTGGTGGAGAAGAAGTTACTGGGAAGTTCCCTTCCTGCGCCCCTTTGACCACTGTAGACAATAGTAGATACGCATCATTGTCGCCCGGAATAGAGATGGGTAGAAGCCGTATCGATTATTTGTGTGTTTAGTTATTTTATATTGATTTGTTGAAAATTTGTTTCAGCCAGGTGGGAGAGGCGCCGAAATGGGTGGTTGACCCGGGTTCTGACAACCGAGTTATGTCCCCGGGATGATGTCATCGAAACGAAAGACGATCTTTGGTTGGGAAAAAAAATTCCCGAGTGGTTCGAAGAACCAATCACCTGTGAAGTCCTATAAATGATGTGTCTCTTTATCATTGCACTAAATAGACCCTATTCTAAGAGACACTTCTCTCCTAAATCATTAAATTTCATTTATAATTTTTTGTCGTAATCAATTTATTTTCTACAATTTTCAAATGTTTCCCACCTAGTTCCCGACTTGCAACATATTTCTCTATGTTTTCACTTGTAATAAGGGGAACATATCTTAAATCTACATGTTTCAAACTTTCACATCGAAGTAATAGTTCTAATGTTTGTTCGGTCAACGCATTACAACCGGACACGTCTAAGTAGGATAAAGTTTTAATTGTTGATGCTGGAGGCGTTGAGAGTTGTGCTATGGCGGCGTCTGTAATGCGAGTACATTGTGACATGTCTAAGTGAGTCAATTGTGGGATATTTTGAACAATATATCGAAGACTAATGTCCGTTATGTCACATCCCGCTAATTTGAGTGTTGTCAAATTTCTGAGTCTTGATTTCGTGTCGTGAAGTCCTGGTCGAGAATCTTGCGGTGGTGATAGAATGTCACGCAGACTAGCATCGTTCATACCTGAAAATATGAAAAATGTACGCTTATAATTTTCAGTCTTAAAATAGCGGATAAGTTAACAAACAGGTGCCGCTACCTTTAAACAGACTAGTTTCAAACTAGCTAAAGTAAATCGCAATGGGAAACTATTGCTACAGAGTCTTAAAATAGACTCTTGAGTGAAAAAAAACCAACCACTAGGCGAGGTTAATGCCTGAGGCATTTTCTACCACCTAACCCTTAGAGCTCTATTTTTATGCGGTCAAATACTCAAATTAATGAGGAAAAAATCCTGCCTCTGTTGGGGATCGTACCCACGCCCTCCTGTTTACCAGACGAGCGCTTAACCACTGAGCTACCGAGTCAAGTCTTAATCCATTTATTGTTGGTTTATTATTTTTAAATGTACAAAGGGAGTACAATGTAAGTTCGGATCCACGTGGTATACCCAGACAATCATGAGGTGTAATCAGAAGTAAGCCAACATATGCACACACAAAAAGAAAAAAAACAAACCAAGAGCGGCAAACCAATCCGGATGAGGAGTTGATTTGTGATAATATTGACACCCTATAAGACGAGGGCCGATGCTGTCGTATTTGATCTATGGCAAGATTTTTTAGGCACACTTTTCCAGGAATGTGTTTCTGATATAAAAACACGTCAAATAAACTTCGTATTTAAATTTTAGGACCAGTAATAAGGCATTTAGGTGATAGGTCGTACTCAGCATCAATTGATTTCCACATTTTGAATTGATAGAAAACTATTATTAAGCATACAAAATTTCAATTCAATATAAGAAAAATGGAGCACAGTATATCGATCAGCATTTGAGACCACAAAATGCTGCATCGCGTGCTCTTTACTGGAGATCAAGGGCACGTGAAATGGGGAGTTTTAAAATACCTTGTAATGCTATGATGTCCACATTTTACTCACCATTAACAAAACTCAAATCCAATGCTAACAGAGGAGGACACGTACATGTCCTCAGAGCAGCGACTCCCATGTAGGAACATCCCTGAAGCGACAATTCTTTTAGCTGAGGTAACCGCACAACAAGCCAAGCTAACTGTCGTTTGGCGATTGCGGTCCAATCTAAAATTAAACTTTTAGGTTGTCTTCGCACAATGCCGTTAAGACAATGGGCCGTCAGATGTTTGCCTAGAACAAGAAAATAATCATCAATACGTTGCGACGAGGCTAGCGTCGTTGTTCATGGAATACTAAGAAAATGCTTACACTTGACGCTCATTCATACCAATATTTATTTTTTTTCGCTAAGCGAAATGTTTCTTATTTATTTATTTTTATTTGAATTTGGCTTAACGTCTCTTTAACATGTATTGTTCATTCGAGACCGAGGTTTTACTCTCCATTCGCTGGAAACTTGCAAACCAGCTACCCACATTGACCTCACCCAGCCTGGGTTGGGCCGGAAAAATAGCCAGCATCAAGAGGCCGCGAACCCACGTGAACACCCACATAATACAACCTCGCTGGACGTTGCTTAACTCCAGTTATCGAACCGGAACGTGCCATAGACGCTGGCTCAATCGAAATGTTAGTTTTCATTGTGATTTTCTACATAAAATGTAGAGCATTTCTGTTTCATATAGTGAACATGGGTATTGAAAAACTTACCCGTCAAATTCATACGTTGCCATAGACACGGATCAATACTAATTTGAGACCATGTTTTACACACGGCTGCACATATGGCCAAATCGCTATGCGTCAAATATTTGAATATAGGTAGAACAAGCGCCTTGTCCAAAGCAAGTTCATTTTGAGATCCATTTGTTACTTCTGGAGGAGTAAAGGTTGGTACTGGTGGAAGAGACGTTTTAGTTGAACTACTTGGTGCTGGTCGTACAACAAACATTGATCGTTTCATTGGTTTATGAGAATCACGTGTCAACTGATGCGCGAGTTGTGCTCGTAGTGCAACTTTCTTTTCTACAACTGGTGGCGTTGGAAGTGATAATTGTTGTTGTTGAACAGACGACACAACATCTACGAAGGGTTCTTCTGATTTAATTGTCGGAGTTGGTTGTGGTGTAACGATTGATGTATGTTGATGATGTAGAGGTGTTGTGGAAGAAGGAATGACGGGTGAGGGTCTGTCTTTTTTCTCTTTCTTGTCTCTTTTGATTTTGATTGGTTTGGAGGAAGATCCTGAAGAGGATGTTGATGATCCAGAAGAACTGGAAGAACAACTTGAGGAAGATGATGAAGACGAAGAAGAAGAATTGGAAGGCGTTGGAGAACTTTCCTTCATTTTCTGAAAACAAAAATGTCGCTTAACATTATTTTAAAATTTTCGCATGTTGGGGCAAAAGGGGATACGTCCAAAAATGTCTTTTTTTCATATGGGTATCGCTGGATTGAGAAAAACAAGCTCTATCCAATGGTACACATGATTTAAGTTTCAATAAAACTGAAGTCATAATCTTAAGGATGGTTTATTAATTTCTATATTGAACCTACGAAAAAAAAATCACAATTTGATATTTTTGAAATAAAAAAAAAAACATTTTCGGAAAGAAAGTAAGTAAGCTGGTTATTTAGCACAAACAGTGATAAGTAACTTAAATAAGGAAACATTTTAGAGAAAAAAGAAAAACATTAACCTTCTCATTTCTTTCACAGCGAGGCCAGAGGAATGAGGAAATTTCAATTACATAGGAAATAAGTTGCATCTAAAACAAGTGTTATTCCCTATGTAATTGCATTGGAATCTAGTACCCCTGTTAAAAAATTGAGAAGGTGAATGTTTTTCTTTTTTCGATAACTAACTTACTTCAGACTTTCTACCCGAAAATTGCCGTTTTCTAAATGTGCCGTCGACTTTAACTTGGCTACTCAATTGTTCACAAGTTTGAACGCAACTCGTAGCACATCCAAACACGAAATGAAATATTTGAAGATTTTTGTAAACCTTGAAGATTCTTTTCATCATCATAGTAGGTTCACAGCGGTGGGGCTTGTTTTAAATAACTCGCCATGAGTTGTTGGAAAGGGTTGTTGGGTGGAAGAGAATTCGTCAGGAATTAACCCCGCCCTTTGAATTAACTTTTTTTTCTCTCTCTCGTTTCTTTCTTTCTTTCCTTTTTTCTCACTCTTTCTAAACTCTTCTATCTATGTCTCCTTCTTGTTTGAAGTTAATTCAATAAAGTGTATTAAAAAAAAAGTTGTTGATACTTGAGAATCCTCAAGGATAATGTAGTAGCTTCTCCATGGGTAATGCACGACTGGTATAGACTTGGGTGCCTTCGAAGTATTCTTTTTGTCCCCCTATCCACAGGGGACTTTTGTAAACCTTGAAAATTGCGACCTCGCCGGGGATTCAACCTGAGTCTCTTGGGTGCAATTCCTGTGTGATAACTACTGGAGATCGGACACTATTGCAATATAAAAATATCTTACCGATGATGAGCTACGGTGACCATGGCCACTGTTATANGAATTTCCAGTCTGGTAGACACCCTGCTATTGCAATATAAAAATATCTTACCGATGATGAGCTACGGTGACCATGGCCACTGTTATAACTATTGGGTGAATCATCGAGTACACCGTATTTATCTTTTTTCATTTTTTTCGGTGGGGGCGTAGTTTTTTCTTCTTTAAATTTTGGACGTTTACGTCTTGAAGTCATCATTGAATCGTCAGACGCGTCTGTTGTGGTTTCTAAATCAAAATGATGATCTCGTCTGAACGAACTGTCACTACTATAGGATGTACGACGATAGTCGGACGATTTGTTTCTGAAATAAAAAGAAAATCTCATGAGATACTTACAAAAATAAAAAAGAAGACTTAGCGTCAAAGGATAAAAGTGAGTAAAGTTTAGGACGTAAAGGTTAGCGAGATTTTTAAAAGTTCAATGCAAGACATCTTAACACTGACTAACCTGGCTCTGAAATGTCTTGGTTTATATTCCACATTCTTTCCATCTGCACAGCATTTGCTACACTCCCAACTATTGGGTAAATCTTCATTAACAGCGCCTTCACCATCAGGAAAATGTTTCTCCAAACACTCTGGATGTACAATCTGATAGCAGACACTACATTCCATAAGTGTACTCGGTGTTTCTTTATTTGTCTTTTGTATTGGAATAACTAAAGGTTGTCCCCAACCATCTAATCCACAAAGGGAACATGCAGCGGTAATAGGTAGCATTGGTTGTAAACATTGACGCATAACACAAGTTTGTTTGGCCCGACCTTGCCCTCCAAACTTGACCATATCTTGACAGAAGCCACATTCTCCACAGTCAGGCTGTAGACATGCTTCACACTTCTTACCTGTAAACATTTCAATGAAACAATGTAAATGTATATTTCTTTGTACGAAAAGAAGATATTATGACCACTTGTATCTTACATAAAACAAGACGCACCGTCGAAAAGCAGGCATTATGACTATTTGTATCTCACGGAAAACAAGACGGTGCGGAAAACGAAAAGAAGGCATTATGGCCACTTGTATCTTACGGAAAACAAGACCGTGCGGAAAACGAAAAGTAGGCATTATGACCACTTGTATTTTACGGAAAACAAGACGGTGCGGAAAAAGAAAAGAAGGCATTATGATTACTTGTATCTTACGGAAAAAAGACGGTGCGAAAAACGAAAAGAAGGCATTATGACCGCTTGTATCTTATGTAAAACAAGACGGTGCGGAAAACGAAAAGAAGGCGTTATGACCACTTGTATCTTACGGAAAACAAGACGGTGCGGAAAACGAAAAGAAGGCATTATGACAGCTTGTATCTTACAACAGATGTGATCAAACCGAATCATACATTATACTCGGGACTTTAAGCATGAAAGTGTGCATCAAAAAACAGTAAGTAATCGTATTGGGAGTATACGGTTGTCTATGAGCACCCCTAAGAGAACTAGATAAGATTGTTGCATACCTCTACCCTCGATATATAGAGTGGGTTTTTGATTTAGAGTTACACAACTTTAAATTATAATAAAACAAAGAAAATATTTTTAATATCAATGAAACGGGCTTTATTGGATGGAAAATTTTATGACATTAATGTTTAAATATGATTTCGGCCATGTGGCTGCCAAGGCTGGTGCGTACAAGGCGCAATCTGGAACACCAATTTTCACCAAATGTTCACGGCATTTGCGGCCATATTTCGCCAATAACCCTTCGAATGTTGAGTGACTTTACACAACCCAAAAGAAAATAATAGAATGGGGTTAAATCAGACGATCCTGGTGGCCAATTAATTGGACCATTACGCGAAATTATTCTTTCATCAAAAGTTTCTTTGAGTAAATCAATTGTAGCGGCTGTGTAGCATGTGGCTCCGTCCTGATGGAACCACATGTCAGCAAGATCAACGCCATCTAATTCACTTGTTTACGTCGATAAACCAGAGACAACTGAACACCTGGAAATCAACATTCGAAGAGTTATTCGCAAATATGGCCGCAAATGCTGCGAAAAGTTGTGAAAATGGGTGTTCCAGATTGCGCCTTGTACGCGCCAGCCTTGGCGGCGGCATGGCCGAAATCATATTTAAACATTAATGTCATAAAATTTTCTATCCAATAAAGCCCGTTTCATTGATATTCAAAATACATTCTTTGTTTTATTATAATTTAAAGTTGTGTAACTCTATAAAAAACACCCCTTATTAGCACTTCTGCACTTACATCGTGTCCGTCTTCGTCTTGGTCCTCCTTCAGGTTTGATTCGTGTTGGTATCCTAGTGGGCGACTTCTTCTCACGCTTCTCCCCACCTCCTCGATCATCACATTCGCCTCTCTCTTCCCTCTCTCTTTGTTTTTCTCTTTCTCTCTCTTTCTTCTGATAATAATAAGAAGTTTTTTCTTTCTTCACAGTTCCGTAACGTTTAGCCAGTAGCATTCTCATTTCGCGTTCCTTGTCGACAATAATTCGTAGCACGGGACGACCTGTGACGGATTTTTCCGAACTATCATATCGATGTTGTTCAACTAATGTACGAACATCTTTAATAAGTTCAACAGGATCCCGGATCAATTCGGGAACACTTTTCTTGTTGCCTGAAAAAGAAGAAGAAAAAAATAGATTCCACCTCGGTAGCTCAGTAGCTAAGATCATTGATTGTCGGGACCGAAGCGATGAAGCACCAGAATACTAGTCGCCAGTTTCATCGACGAAAGTTAGGAGGTCAATTCTATATTAAAAAAAAAGGTGTAGATCCTACATAAATTGCCATTTGAAGATAAATAAATATAGATATAAAAAAAAAAAACGGACAAAACAAATTTTCAACAAATCAATATAAAATAACTAAACACACAATAATCGATACGGCTTCTACCCATCTCTATTCCCGGCGACAATGATGCGTATCTACTATTGTCTACAGTGGTCCAAGGGGCGCAGGAGGAGGGGAACTTCCCAGAAACTCCTTCTCCACCAGCGCCCGTCACTCGCTGTGTTGGTCTGCCTCGTGAACGGTCAGATTATAATTTTGGCGCCCCCAAGTAGCCCGTATTGGCGCCCCACAAACCTCGTGCCCGGAGCAGCCGCCCCGTTTGCTTCCCCTACTAGTTACGTCGAATAAATTTGAATATCTTCTCGTTTTCTGATTGAGGGTCAGTTAACATGATTGTTACGATTCTGAAATCTTCTCCAAATCTGATTGAGGGTCAGTTAACATAATTGTTATGTTTTAGTCTTGGACGGCGTATGCATACATTGTATTTCTGACGTTGCCATATTGAGAACAGAATGTCAACAAGTGATCAATTGTGACACATTCTCCACATTGAAATTCTGACAATGAAAAATTTGTTTCTTTAAAAAAATCAACCAATTTGATTGAGGCCTCAGAAAAAGACACTAGCCGGTAGAAATACTCTTTTCTCTCTAATGACAGAGAGACAATTAAATTAAATAAATTTCAAGTAAATTTCTAATGGCAAAGTGTCTCTTCAAAAAAAAAAAAAAAACAATTGCATGACTTTATTAATAATAATTTCGTTGAATTATATTTGGGATGTTATGTCAAGTACCTACAACCCTAATACGACAAATGTGACACATCGGTTTTTCGGGGCACAATTAGACCCCAAACAGAACCTACATACCCTTTTCTTTTCTCCACGGTCTTGGGTCAACGTTTTCACAATGTAAGGACCCACTTGCTACATATCAATCTCACCTGGTAACTGATGTAAATAGGATACAATGGCTTTGAGTCCATGTAACTCATGAGGAGTCAAATGAATGTGGCCAGACTGTGCTGATAGTTTTTCCAATTTGGCGTGAGGATCAGATTGCTGTAAATGTGTTTTTCCAAGTAGACAATGGACGTATCGTTCCAGAACATACCAAAGCATTTCCGTAAAAAATGGATAGCGAAATTTTTGAGGAACCTAGAGAGAAAAAAATATGATTCAAATTAAAAATTGAAAGGACAGTGATTTTTCTTTATAAGGAAAGATTTCAAAAAAGATGATTTGAAAAAGTCGATACGACGAAAATTAAAATATTTTATAAAGGCTGTAGATGCGTGAACACGATTTTTGCAGACGGCTGGACGGACGGACGTACACACATTTTTTCTAGACCCGTTTTTGGTATCTAGTCGTTATAATTCGTCCAGAAAAAAAAAAAAAAAAAATGACATCGAAATTTAAAATCCATGGGTTGATTATGAACTAATGTTGATAACCCGCCCGTTTCATGTGTTTCAATAGTGGTAAATATCTTAAATCCATGGGTTTGCTGAGTTTAAACTCACGCCCTCCTGTTTGCCAGTCAGGGCGTTATACCATTATACCACCAACTCATCAAAGGTAATAGTTAACAACAGTTTAGTGATTGGTATTAGAAACACAAGAATGATACCCACAAGAATTTATTTTACAAATTACAAAAACAAAACTTCTTCTTCCATCGTGGTTGCGGCCTCATCGACCATACGCCTGTTCAACCAGTTAGCACCAAGTTCTTCTGTCTTTAGCAACCTCCTCCCATTCTTCTGCGTTGATTCCCATATCTTCTATGTCATTTTTCAAATTGTCAATCCATCGTGTTCTTGGCCGTCCTCTTGCTCTATCTATCGTTCTCCTTCTATCGTTTCTCTAAATGCTGATTTTACTATCGTGCTATCGTTGATTCTGTCTACATGTCCTGCCCAATTCAGTCTTATTCTTTTTATTTCTTCTATTATGTTAGGATATGGGTACTTTTCTTCGATTTCTCTGTTTTTTAATATTCTCCAAGTCTGGAAGTGCACATCAAAAATCGGCCAAAACTAGTATAATTAATTTACTGTGAAACGGGCCCCTATTATCTTCTCACCTTTGTCGAGTCTTCTACTTTGGCCACACGAAGTTGCTTCTCAATTCCATAGGAATGTAGAAAATTGCCACCAAACACTAAACTATCTTTGGGTGTATACACAGCATGTATCCATCCAGTAGGGATAAAAAACGTATTGCCCGCATTCAAAGAAATTCGGCCACACCTTTCAACAGTGTCACCAAAAAATATGTCACCTTGCTTTCCTGAGAGAACCCACTGTTCGTAAAGTTTAATGTTATGTTCAGTTGGCGGAATCAACCAAAACACCTGAAACAAAAATGAAACACACACCCTGTAGAAGTAACTGAAGATTTCAAAGTTGACCTGCCCCGGTACCTCTCTTTTGAAAACTACTCTGAAAAAGAAATACGTGTTCGAGAGTTTTTCGAAATTCCAATCCGTTTAATATTAAATGAGAACATATAATTATATACTAGAATACTTTTTATCCGACTAGTTTGGAAGTGGCCTGCTTCATTTTTAATGAAAGTTACGAATCTATCTATAATAATAAAACACAATGTAACGATGCATGTATGTATCACCAATTATTTAGCCAAAACGGTAAGAGATATCGAAAAATTTATGGGAATGGACCCCGCCCCATCGAAAAATTTATGGGAATGGACCCCCCCAAAAAAAATATAGCCTGGAACCCCAGACAAGATATCAAAATTAAAAAATGTCAAACCGTTTTTGAGTTACGGCTAATTTTTTGATTTTCGACCAAATTCAGCTGGTCCACAAAAAAGTTACAATAATACCACAGATTCTTTTGTAAGTTTCAAAGAGTAGATAATTTAGCCAGGGTCTATGGCACGTTCAATACACCAGTTCCCGTTAGATCACTGAAGTTAAGCAACGTCCAGCGAGGTTGTACCATGTGAGTTCGCGATTTCGTGGTGCTGGCTATTTTTCCAGTCCAACCCAGGCTGGGTAAGATCAATATGGGTAGCTGTTTTGTAAGTTTCCAAGCGAATAGAGTGTAAAACCCTCATCTCAAAAACATATAACATAGGTACCTATGTTATATGTTTACTATTTGTTTGCCCGTGCTTTGCTACGGCCTCTAGCCTGGGCCTCAGAAGCATGTCCGCTCCCGTGCAAATAGTATTCTATGATTTCCCTTACAAAAATCGGAAATTCGGCCGTCAATCAAAACGGTTGGACATTTTTTTTTTTTTTGCAAACTATGTCCTAGATTAGGGTTTAAAATGCCATCTAAAACATTCTCTTTTAGTTGATATGTTGTTGCGACAAAATTTAAAATATCGTACCGCGACCGGCTGAATTTGGTCGAAAATCAAAAAATTGGCCGTAACTCGAAAACGGTTCGACATTTTTGAATTTTGATAATTTGTCTGGCGTTCCAGACTATAGTTTTTTTTGGGGGGGGGGAGGGGGGTATTCCCATAAATTTGTCGATATCTCCTACCATTTTGGCTAAACAATTAGTGATACAAACATACATCGTTTATTGAGTTTTATTATTATATTAGATAGATTCGTAACTTTTATTAAAAATGAAGCAGGCCACTTCCAAATTAGTCGGATAAAAAGTATCCGACTAGTTTCGAAATAAAAGTGTGGAATGGTCGGTCAATATTAAACCTCGACATCCATGTATAATATTCATGCTATAACCATTAATTTGGATTCCTAATTTCTCACCTTATTGCCTTTGAGAATATGATACCAAACTGAAGTCCCACCAAAATCAATATGAAAATCTGTGTAACACCCTTTGACAGACATTAAACAATATTTTTGAACTTTAGGATATTTCATGTCGTCTATGGCATTTGTAGACTCAATTTGAGCTTCTTTTAAATGTCGGGGCCAAACACAATCTACCCAATCAATTTGCCTGACCTGAAAAAAAAGAAAAGATTGATTCAATAAAACCTCTAAGAGACTAATTTGTGTTTTTGGTTAACATATCGACAACAAAAAAAAAGGGACCACAATATCTAACTTGGTAAGGTCTCTGCATTCAATAAAAAGTTTTATTGTGATCTGCATTTCAGGTATTGGCATCTAGAATCAGTCCCTTAGGTATTGTCCTCGTCACCTAGGACACCCTGCATATTCAACTAGTTAGATTCGGTAATTTCTACTTACAACTGACGGTTGCTTAATATAATTCTCTAACTTGGTATGACTAAATTCTAACGATATCACATTTAACAGTCTATCTTTTACTTACAACTGACGGTTGCTTAATATAATTCTCTAACTTGGTATGACTAAATTCTAACGATATCACATTTAACAGTCTATCTTTTACTTACAACTGACGGTTGCTTAATATAATTCTCTAACTTGGTATGACTAAATTCTAACGATATCACATTTAACAGTCTATCTTTTACTTACAACTGACGGTTGCTTAATATAATTCTCTAACTTGGTATGACTAAATTCTAACGATATCACATTTAACAGTCT
>CM022881.1:23623435-23687179 GCA_012654025.1 Pachypsylla venusta | reverse complement strand
GAATAAGAAGACAAAGTAACAGGATAAAAGCAAAAAGCTAAAGCTCGACTGTCCAAATAAACCTACTAATGAATAAGAAGACAAAGTAACAGGATAAAAGCAAAAAGCTAAAGCTCGACTGTCCAAATAAACCTACTAATGAATAAGAAGACAAAGTAACAGGATAAAAGCAAAAAGCTAAAGCTCGACTGTCCAAATAAACCTACTAATGAATAAGAAGACAAAGTAACAGGATAAAAGCAAAAAGCTAAAGCTCGACTGTCCAAATAAACCTGCTAATAAATAAGAAGACAAAGTAACAGGATAGAGATGAAGGGGGGGATATGTTCTGAACGTGAAATTTGATTTGCCACAAGTTTTATATAATATAATTTTTTATTTGGAATAACCGATTTTAAGTTACAGGGGTTTAAATTGGAATATAATACAATTTTCTGAAAAAGTGTAAAAAGTAGCCTATTTTCGACTTCCCATTCTGTCCAAACCGCTGAACCGAATTTAACGTTGAAATATGTTATTGGACGTCAAATTCAATTCTCATTAAGATTGAATAGAGCAATTTTTTTCATAAAATGCATCGTTCGAATGTTATACGCCAAAAATTAAAATTATCGGCAAAATTTAGCGGTTTTTGGCCGCTAAAAAATTTAGCTCACCTCAGAAACCGTCGCAAACTTAGATTACTAATATTCAGGATGCCCAACGTGAAATAAAATCAACTCCCGCTTTTTACTAATTTATTCTAGGCGAAAATCTATTTTGACTGGGCTATTAGTGCTGTAGATCGAAAAAATATCTTAATCAAATAAATAAAAAAAAAAAAAAATGGGAGCCCCTAATATGGGGGAGGGACCCCCACAATTTTCAAAATAGAAAAGGCCTTAACACCAGCCATCACATACCAAAATTTTTTGTTTCTGCAACAAAGATAAAAATCACTCTCAAAAAACAAAAATATTGGGGGCCCTCCTCCCCCGGGGGGAGGGCCCCCAATATTTGCCTTGAACTAGCTGTCTAATTTTGATATTGTAACCCTACCGCATGTGGAGACATGTGCTACAAAATTATACTTCCATGGATGTCTGGAACACGCCATGTGAATTATTTCCTGATTTGGAAAATTTTCATCCGGCAGTCTTACGTGAAACCACATGTGCAGACATGCGGGGCCAAATTACTTCCATGGATGTCTGGAACACGCCATGTGAATTATTTCCTCTAATTTATATTGCTTGGTGTCAGGTGGCCCAATATGGTCCTCTTTTGGCTCAGCTTATTCTACGAATATAATGAATGGCCACATAAAATTTTATCAAAGTCAAATGAGGCGCTCGAGAGCTATAGAGGTACAAAAACAAATATTTGAAAAATCTTTCAGGAAAACTTAGAATTGTCCAATGCATTTACCTCAGATCCAAGAAAAAATATCCGTCTTGAATGACCAATAGATGTTAAAGAGACGTTAAGCCAAATTAAAAAAAAATATACTATCACANAAAAAAAAAAAAAAAAAAAATATCAATTCCTCCACTTAGATAGGTAAGACATTATTTGGAATGAAAAATCATCAAATCCGTAAAAGAAAAAAACCTTTGTAAGTGAAATACAGTAACCCTCAAGGAGATTACAGGCAAAATGATAAGGGGCACAAAGACGAAAAAAACAATATTTTTTTAATTCGATTTTTGAATTCTCAAAAAGTACAATATCCAAAAATTGTAAGGGTGTCCTTTTTTCTGGTGTCGATTCCATGAGGCTCAATGTTGAAAATAATAAAGAAACAACACATATAATAGAATCTTGACGCAGTGGTGCACACAAGGTATCCGGCTCCGTACAACCCCCCCCCCCCCCCNNCCCCCCGAATAACAAAAATATACTCAAGTTTTTATGCACATACAGTGATTGAACACAGTATTACCTTTCGCACGTTAGCGGGTATATACGTCAAAATAACTTCCTTTCACCTATGTGGAAGAAATTACTTAAAACAATTTAGTGGAAATCACAGGTACATATTTGTTGGGGGGGGCTTAACTTCACCCCCCCCCCCCCCCCCGCTCATGTTTTGACCGGATCAGACTGACATTTTAGGGATAAATGTATAAAAAAAAACACGTTTGCCATGCACAAACATACCCTCAAAATCCCGGAGATTTCATTAAACTACCTCAAAAATTCTATAGAACCCGCCCCCTCCCCCCACACACACACCGAATGAAAATCTTGAGTGCGCTACTGATCTGACGGAATATATTAGGTATGATCGAAATTTTCGGGAGAGCCTTTTTTTAAATCTCAACATAACTACTTAATAGAATGCCCGCATATATTTTTCCATTTCAGTTCCGAGAAAAATAATAGTCAAAACAAAAAAACACCTGAGAAAAATGAACACCGATTGAAAATCGCACGACATAATTTACGATCAAAATAAAATTAAATATTTTCCTATACGACATAATATACGATCAAATTTAATATTTCCCTATGATAAACACATTTTTTTTTCCGAAACTAGGATGGGCATCAGGTTCAATTTACACATCTGTACAGAGGCTAATAATTGTCAATACATTTAAAAACATCAACACAAACGATTATAGACAATCTAAACGAAAATACTTACCGTTCGAATTTTATATTTTTTTCGATCACTCGAATGACGAAGCGACGACGCACTCGAGCTTGGCGGATAAAATACGTCATCCTTCCGATTCGACATTCTAAAGCAAACTAAATGCAAAACCTTGCCCGAACAGAGAACACTCGTATCGGAGAGAAAAATAGATTACAACAAACTGATGATGGCGAATTGCAAAATTAAAAAAAAAAATCAGCGTTCTCCGAGTAGAACAATCTGTTAGCACAAAATTATCACTAAATAAAACACAAGGCTCGCTGACTCACTACAGCATTCGTACTTTGGCAGCAGTGAAATCATTAGGGCGAACACTCGACACGACAGAAAAAAATAAATTAATGTCGGGTATCGTCCAGGAAAAAAACCAAATCATATTTCCTTCACACACACACAAAAAAAAAATAACTCTATCATATACTTAGGAAGTACTTAAACATCTAACAAAAAAGAAAAGAAAAAAAAATACAAAATAAAAACGAATTGTCGTCTGATTTCACGAGAACACGAAAAAAAAGAACAACGAAAAAAAATCGAAAGAAAAAAGCAAATACGCAAAGAGATGTACCGTCTGTTTTTCGTAAAAAAAATTAAATTACTTTTTTTTGAAAAAATAAAATTAATTCGAAATAAATATGAGACTTATTAATCAGAATAAAGTTAATTGATTACCGAAATGAAAATTTATTGAAAAAAAAAATGTCAAATTCTTAAATTCAATTTTTAAGGCAATCCATAAGTTCACAAACAATGTAGAGGTACTCCTAAACGAAGCAAAAAAAAAAAATGTTTGCATTAGAAACGAACGTAATGAACAATGTTCTCGTCTCGGACACAAACAAACAATGCTATACGTTTGCTGCTAAAACTCAATTTAAACTATTCGAACGAGATGCTAAAATAATTTTAAATTGAACTAAAACGAGCTTCAATTCGAACATTACGAAGCAGAGTCTGTACAGAAATACAACATCACCGCGACAGACCAACGTTGCATGCTGAAAATGAAAGGGGAACGCAGAACGAGTAAAAATTGTTCAAAATAAATTATTTTAGCCTGAGCTTCGCGTTGCGTCGTAGACAGAGAGAGTGCACATTGTTGCCTGAGTGGTCTGGCTCGCCTCCAGTACAGTACTGACGAATCTAACGATAACGAGCTTCGTGAAGTGGTATTCTGAGTTGCCTGAATGTGGATCAAACAATATGAATGCGAGAGTAGGGGATATACGAGATTGAAAAAATGTGTTTTGAATGAGAACATCAGTGACGGAGAGAGAGTAATAATCATATTGGTGACCAACGAAATGAAAGAGTAAGGAAAAGCCATCCTACAGCATTACTGACGTCAAGGATGGACCAGCAGACACTTTATTGTATTCAGTGAATTATAGTGGTGACCAACGAAATGAAAGAGTAAGGAAAAGCTATCCTACAGCATTACTGATGTCAAGGATGGACAATCAGCCACTTTATTGTATTCAGTAAATTATAGTGGTGACCAACGAAATGGAAGAGTAAGGAAAAGCTATCCTACAGCATTACTGATGTCAAGGATGGACCAGCAGACACTTTATTATATTCAGTAAATTATAGTGGTGACCAACGAAATAAAAGAGTAAGGAAAAGCCATTCTACAGCATCACTGATGTCAAGGATGGTCAATCAGCCACAGGGTGAGACATTTTAATTATTGGGGTCGATTTTCACAGAATATATAATGGTTCAAGGTTATTTCAAGATAAACTTTGTTTTTTCGTTTTTTTTATATATATTTTTGATTGTGGTGTTGAACTTTGTATCTAAAAAGAAATATTTTTCATTTATAAAAACAAAGTTGACCTTGAAATAATATTGAACACGACCTTTGAGGAAATTTTCAAGGTCACCCCATAATTATTCTCCTAAAAATCAATTAATATTTTGTTTCAAACGTTTTTTTTTTTTTTTTGTAAAATGAACGGTTTTCGAAGAAAATCGACTTTACTAATTAAAATGACTCAGCCAGTATATCTTCGTAAGGCGGCATTTACGGGTATATGCTTAGAGAGAGAAAAGGTCTTATTTTGACCTCCTTAATCAATGTTGAAATAATCTAAAAAAAAACTCGTCCGATTGCCAATCTTTTATATATAAAGGCAATGTCCTGAGTGACTGATCAACGTAGAGCCGAAACTATTAATGATACAGACTTGAAATTTGGCAGGAACCTTCGTTACACCTTGTAAGTGTGCACTAAGAAAGGATTTTGCAAAATTTTAATTTTAAGGGATAGAAATCGATAAAAGTATACAATCCCCATAAGAAATACATTGGAGGGAGAGAGATAGCATGGTACATCATTTAAAATATGCGCGGGCGAAGCCGCGATTGGGGGATGCCAATTCCCACATATAAGTACATGTGAGAATTCGAAATATGAATTGTTGGAAATGATGAGTTTTATAACTTCTCAAAAAGACATGCCAATAGTGTAGTTCAATACATGGCATAGAACGCCAAAGATAATGTCAATGCGTTTGGGAGATAACTTTCTTCAAAATGGGAAGGCACTTCCCGTATACCTAGTACCCTCAATTTTTGCTTGAACTTAGCAATTGACATGAAAGTAAAGGGAATAATTTGAAAGTTTGATCTTTTTTACTCCAAGTGCTGCAAAACAGTATCGTTTAGGAGAAGAATACAACCTAAGTACTCTAATGTAGTTCCAACTGAAAGAACGCTGAAATCTTCATTAAGGTACCATTTACATTCAATTAAACGGGATATTTAAACTCGTATCACTCCCGATGCTCCAGAACTGTTCCGTTTTAGGGAAGGAGATGAAAATAGAACGCCGAATTTTTGCATGAACGAAAAGAAATTGATCATTGAAAAATTCATAAATTTGACGGGAAAACTGAATTCATGAATTTTTTGTTGTTGTAAAAGCTATATTTTATTTTTCTGAAATGTTACAATTATTATGAACAAGCATCCCCCGATCGCGGCTTCGCCCGCGCATATTTTAAATGATATATCATGCTATCTCTCTCGCTCCAATGTATTTCTTATGGGGATTGTTTACATGCTATCTCTCTCGCTCCAATGTATTTCTTATGGGGATTGTTTACTTTTCGCGATTTCTACCCCTTAAAATTAAAATTTTGCAAAATCCTTTCCTAGTGCACATTTACATGGTGCAACGAAGATCTCTGCCAAATTTTAAGTCTGTAGCATTAATAGTTTCGACTCTACGTTGATCAGTCACTTAGGACATTGCCTTTTATGTATAAAGATGGTGTAAATAGATTAGGTAGATATCACGGGAGACTTCTATGATGAACGCAGAATATCTCCCCTGTTGACGTGGCCACCCAGTTATGTAACAAAATAACACGAACAAAGGCCAGCACACTCTGTATATTCTGATTCAAAGAAATATTTCTATCGACAAGCGGAGGCTTTGGTCAGGGAATTAGAACTTAATAATTATGAAAATTGAGATCATTTTATTTTATTTATTTTTATGATTTTCCATTATTTTTTATATTGTATACTAGACTAGCATCCCCCGATCGCGGCTTCGCCCGCGCATATTTTAAATGAAATCACATTTTTATATACATACTAGCTGTTTCGCCCGCGCTTTGCAACGGCCTTTAGCTGGGCATCTTAGAAGCATGGTCGTTCCCGTTCTAATAGTATTCTATGATTCCCCTTACAAAAATCGGAAAAAAACGGCCACAAGTCGAAAACGGTTGGACCGTTTTTTGCAAACTATGTACCAAATTAGAGTAAAAAAGGACTCCCAACACTTTCTTGCTTTGGGTTGATATATTATGTTGTCGCGACAAAATTTAAAATATCGGATCATGACCGGCAAAATTCAGTCAAAAATCGAAAAATCGGCCGTAACTCGAAAACGGTTAGACATTTTTGAATTCTGATATTTTTTCCGGTGTTTAGGCCTATGGTTTTGGGGGGGTCCATTCTCATAAATTTTTCAATATCTCTTATCGTTTTGGCTAAACAATTAGTGATACATACACATTTATCGTTACATTAAGTTTTATTATTATAGATAGACAGATATCATGCTATCTCTCTCGCTTAAATGTATTTCTTATGGGGATTATTTACTTTTCGCGATTTCTACCCCTTAAAATGAAAATTTTGCAAAATCCCTTCTTAGTGTACACTTACATTGTGCAACGACGTGATTGTGCAACTGCCAAATTTCAAGTCTGTACAATTAATAGTTTCGGCTGTGCGTTAATCTGTCACTCAGGACATTGCCTTTTATATATAAAGATATTAAGATTATTATTTAAACTTATAATTATTGTAAACTGATTTCTTGTCGCCCGTTGATGGACCCAAACCATTTAATTGTGCCTCAAGAGCCTAGCCCGTTCCACCTGTTTCCCTTGACGCGTTAGATACATGGCCACTTTGTGTATTAAATTTACCTTTCTATGATTTTCCTGGGTAAATCGATTGTAACTTGGAACACAAACCAATCTGATTTTCAATTTTGTCTGAATTTACTTTGGTTTTGTCCGTTTTTGTTTGTTTCTACCATTTTGACAGGAAAAAGAAATCAATAAATTTCTTCGATGGTTTTTCTTTTCTGGTAACAAGTTATGCCAGTACACTGAACTTGTATATATTGGATGTAAGACATTTGATCAATTAATGGATATTAATTCATTCTTTCATCATTATTCGCCACTTGTCTTATCATAGAAGGCTCCATGATGTCCCCCAAGACTATTTCCAACATTATTCACCAATTGTCTTATCATAAAAGGCACCATGATGTCCCCCAAGACTATTTCCAACATTATTCATCACTTGTCTTATCATAAACGACTCCATGATGTCCCCCAACACTATTTCCATCATTATTCACCATTTGTCTTATCATAGAAGGCTCTATGATGTCCCCCAACCCCCAAGACTTTTTTTCCAAGACCTCCAATCCAGCTATGTTTAAATTCAGTTAAATCAAGTGAAAATTCGGTGAAAAAATTGACTATCTAACATAAAAACACCGTACTCAAAATTCCTACAATTAACTTCATTAAAAATAAATGATTTTAAAGAATCCTTCATAATCAATAATTACCAATAGAACTTCTGGTTGTAAATTGTAGGGCTCGAGGAGATAGTAAATAGTAATTAAAAAACGAAGATAGTTCAATATTTACGATTAGATAACATGCGATCGATATTTTAAAAAAAGAATACAATTAAATAAACATTTAAACCAATAGCATATTGATACCAGATTCATTCGGCAAACACTGCAAACACCGAATAGAAGGGACAATTTAATATTATTATTAGCCATGTAGTGTTAAATAATTCGGTTCTCTCTTAACAAAAACAGTTGGCAGAGCAGTACTCAAAATACATTCCTGATGTTCTCTCTAACATTTTATGAAAACAAATCTAAAGAAATATTACGAGAAATACGAGATGACGTATTTACAGCGCACAATTTAATGGCGGATTCAATAAAATATTAACACAAAAAAAATAATATTTTCCATTCCTATGTAGAAAATGATTAAAAAATAAGTAAAATAATAAATTAAACAAATGAAAACGTACCAATTTTCGAGGAGGTTTATTGTTTGATGTATATTCATTCATTTTTAATTAAATTTAAAACATAAAATACGTAATTTTTACGAATTCATAAAATAATACGAAAATAATAAAAGGACATTATTTTTTTTAAAAAAACACGAAAAAAATGCGATACACTCCCTCTACCTTACATGTATAGGACTCAAATGATTTTAAAAATAAAATATAGATATAGATAGGGCAGGCGGTAAGGGGTGGAGACTGGAGAACTATCGATAGTTTCTAGTATCGATAGTCGACTGACCACTATCGATAGTTATCGATATTTTCAATAATGTGAACCTTTGGAATTGTCACGAGAAGGAAAAAAATCAACCCCCCCCCCTCAAAGATTAATATTTTACGTTTCAAGGTACGTAGAATCCAAAAACTGAATAAAGAAAATCCGTTTGTTCGCCGTACGCCGTGATGGGCACTTTTGTCACTTAACGTTGACCGATTTGGATGAAATTTGGTCCCATCTGGGCTCTAATTCTGCCCCGAAACTTTTGGATGCAATCGAATACACCCTTGACGGTTTTTGCGTTTTTTTCAGTATTGCTGTCTAAAAAAAAAAAAGAATCGTAAGTGCTAGAGATTTGAAAAATTTGGTATGTAGGTACGTCATATTTGGGGTTTCTGTAGGCTTCGAAACTTTTGGGCGCAATCAAATATACCGCACGGGGTTCAGACCGTTTAAAGTCAATGCCCGTCCAAAAGATTTACTCTATAAAGAAAAACTATACCGCTGGCGGTTTTTACGCTTTTAGCGGTTTTCATTAATCCTGTCTAAAAAAAGAATGTTAAGAGCAAACGACTTGAAATATGGTATGTATGTCAAATTTAGGGTGTAATTACGGCCCAGATTTTTTTTTTGGGGGGGGGGAAGGAGAATATTTTTTAGCCAGTAAAATAATAAACCTTTGCGTCACATTGGCAGAATGTTTTGCCCCGGAGGCGCACAAGCATTACATCAGAGCATTATGGAACAGTTTTTTAGCATTTAGATTGAGGAATAAAAAGGGCATATTTTTCATTCGACGTTAAAATTTAATATGACTGTGTGTAAAGCTATTCTGTGTCAAGGGCAAGGGATGTAATCACACTGGGTAGAATTTAGTATGCTGTATGGGGTTCTCTTATTATATATAAAAAAAAAAAAATCAGTAGAGTTCGCTCATTATAATTGAGGCTCTGAATTTAAATTATACACGTCTCTACTTAAAGTTTAGTAGAGACGTGAGTTTTAAAAATATGTTAGCGGTTGAGAAGTTTATTGCCTGGCCTATAGAGGACAAACTTCTTGCACGGAGACACATGAAAACAATTTTATTCGTCACGAAATATTTCGAATAATTAACTTTATTACTGCGCGTGTTATTAATTATGCAGTTCCTACAGTATATGTTTCGCCTGCTTTGCCTGCATGTTTCTCTCTCCCTAGATATAATAGAGTTCTTTAAAAGTTTGTCCCTTAAAGAACCATTCACACTAAACGGTAACTGTGCCGTGACCGGCAAGTGATAGTACTCAACTGTGAGCTCACGATCGGCGGGAATATCTTGCCGGCCCTTTCACTGTCACTGCTTAGTGTGAATGCTCCTCTAATAACTCCTATTACTTATATCGTCAAATCCTGGATATAATCTCAATAGCTCTAGGCTAGCTCTATTTTTGTCCACGATTGGTTTGTAACAATTTTTGTTTAAAAATACAAAAAACAACATAGGTACCATGATTCTATAAAATTCGTTAGTTTTATCTCTTGCCTTAAAATTTTGAAATCGACTATCTATAAAATAAAATTGTATAAATACAGTGTTGCCACCGTAGGGATATCCCTGCCTGTAGGGATTTTTTCCTTCCATTTTTTGGCCTTTGTAGGGACGGATTTAAATGTCCTAAATGTAGGGATATTTGACAAAGCGTTGACTCTTGGAGGAAAACTGCATGATTAGTTACAAGTCCTTCAAGTCCACCGTCTTGACCACTGCGCCTATGAGGTCGGTTTCAATATAAGAATAGTACAGGCATTCTGTGTGCAAGGCTTAACTGATACCAACAGTTTCCCATAGTTGTGGGATTTTTGTTGCGTGCGGCGTGCACAGAACAACCGGGTTAACCTTGGTTGGGTGCCGGGTCACAATGGTATTGCCGGCAATGAACAAGCCGATCACCTGGCAAGAATGGGGTCAGCGACACCATTCATTGGGCCGGAGCCCGTGATCGGACTGAGCACGACTGAGATCAAGAATTTCATTGACGGATGGGTTTTCGAAAACCATCTGAGGCGGTGGAAGGACGTCTCAGGCCTGAGACACAGCAAGGCAGTGTTGCAGGGACCATCCAAGGACCTTACTACAGAGATCCTTGCCCTCAGTCGCAAAAACATCAGACTAGCCACGGGCTTGATCACTGGGCACTGTGGACTGAGAAAACATCTGCATACCATGGGCTTCCATCAAGACCAGGTTATGTGCAGACTTTGTGGGGAGGATGAGGAGACTGCTTCTCACGTTATCTTTGATTGCGACTCCCTCATTGCGTGGAGACTAAGTATGGGACAGCTACATCCCAGGCTTGACATTCACGCAAAACACCTAGCCAAAAGGCTGATCAAGCTTGCGCAGATCTTGGGCCTTAGCTAGGAAACAGGCTAATTTCCAAGCACAAAAAGCCCATAAGAGGCTTAGGTGCAGGGGCTTACATAGCCCCAAAGAGGAATTTAGCTCACGAATATACGAATATATATACGAATGCGTGCGGCGTGACACATCGCGGGAAAAATTCCACCAAGCATATTTTTATTTTTTCTACTTCTCTTTTGTTTTGTTTTTAACTTTTTATGTTTACTTGTTAGCTTTATTGACATATTTTAACCCCACTCGACTGGTTAGGAAACGTTTTTACGGCCATGCCTTTATTGCTTAAGCAAATTTTTTTTCCCCAAACGGGAAAAATATTTTGACAACGGGAAAAATATTTTGAACGTGGGATTTTTCCCTTGTTTATGGACCCTACGGTTCTCCCCTAACTTTTTCTGTGTCTTGTTGGTGGCCAGTGTTTCCGTATCGAAAGAAGAATCGATAGTACTGAAAGCTCAATATCTATAAACGATATTATCGAATGTTCGAATAACGATATAAAATATCGCTTATATCGATACCTTAATATCGATAGACCTTATTTTCGGTACCGATATTTTTTTCTACCTTATCGAATCTCAATATCAATATAAAAAATATTGATTATATCGAAACCCGAATATCGATACTCGATATTATTGATATCAACTTATAAAATCCTTATCAGTGACCGTTATCATTAATGAAAATTCTACCTATACCTAGGTAGGTAGGTATTATGTATTATTCAATGGTAAAACACGTTTTGAAGTCCACTGCCCAGAACCCAAATGTCAACTTTAAGCCATTGGTTTGTTTAAAACTGAACAAGTTTAAGAACGGTAAGCACTAATTACTTTGTATGCATGATTTGTCAAGGACGAAATATGATTCTTTTGATTGATATCAAATCTTCTGTTGGTTTCTACGCTTTCTTGCTCTTTTCAGGAATTTTGCCCAAAAAGATAATGGTAAGAGCTAGAACTTGATTCCTATGAATACCAAATTTATGTTTGGAATGCGTCCCGAAACTATTAAATGAAATAGGATCTCAGATGGCAGTTTTCACGAATTCTCTATAAAATGAGAACGATAAGTACAAGAGATATAAAATGTGTAGAGTTTGTCAATCCTGTATTGAGCATGTCACGAAAACAAAATCCTGGTTAACGAGCGAACGGCAGTTTTTCAAGATTTGAATTTCGGTAAGTAGGTATGTATGTCAACTATTAAAACATAGTAATTTAGAACACACGAAAAATGGTTGAAACCCAAAATTTGAGCCTTGGGGATATACAAACGAATTTTGGCATTGAAAACTCGAAAGAAAACAGACACACACACACACACACACACACACACACACACACACGGGCCAAAGAATTGTGCTCAGGGGACCCCAAAGCATGTTTTGGCATTGAAAACTCTAAAGTTAAAATTTCAGCTCATTACAATACTTTCCTTTTTTTTATATAGCGTGTAATGTTCGCATTCAATTTTTTAGAATTATCCTATGAAGAACTATATCAATTTCTTTCAGATTTTGAGGTAAACAAAATTTACCTATAAAAACAACAACCCATAAAATGTATTTATGTGACATGTACATAGTTCCATGTAAATAAACAAAATATATTTGTGTTCAAAGTAAAGTCAATAATGCTTAAAACAGGGCTTTACAATGCGTTGGCTGGAAAGGAGAAAAATTGACCTAATGAATTTGTGAATAGGAGGTAACCCGGACTTGGGGATCAGGAGGAGGTATCCACACAAGGAAGTGGAGAAGGTATCCACACAAGGGAGTGGAGAAGGTAACAACCACACACGGGAGTGGAGAAGGTAACCACACAAGGGAGTGGAGAAGGTATCCACAAAAGGGATCAGGAGAAGGTATCCACACAAGGGAGTGGAGAAGGTCCCCTTTTTTACGTAATATCCTAAAATTGGTTGGTCATAGGGAAAAATGTATTCTTACTCAAATTAAATCTCTTGAAAACACTTAAATCTTTTTTTATATTGCGTGTCCCAAATAATTGCATACACATCCCCGATAAAAGATAGGGACCACAATTAGAGGAATTTACCTAGTTATATATTATAACTCTTCTATCAATAATATCCCGATGGGGTGTTCAGTAACAAGTGGCTCCTCGGGGTCACATAGATTCCGTCCCCGAAAAAAAATTATGTCTCAAAAAAGAGGTCCCTCGACATTGGTGTCCTATGCAATTATTCAATATCCCGTTGCAAATAATTTGCCTAGTTTTAGATACTCTTGGAGGTCATGTCTTAGAAATTTCAAATGCCCGCCATTTTGAAACCAAATAGGGCTAGACGTGTGAAATTTTTTGCAAAGTACTTTGAATTTTATTGTCTTTTTGAAAATATATCACAAGATGGGGGTTCGCATTTAATTGACCACACCATCAGGTGGTTTAATCTGAAAAATTGGCCACACCATCAGGTGGTTTAATCTGGGATATGCAAAATTTCTAAACTCCACATAAAGCCGTTCAAAAGATATTCAGGTGGTCTCGGACTTTTGCAGCACGCAGTATAGTCCCTATGTACAAATAAGGTATGGAGGTGGAAAAGGGGTTTGAAGACATTTTAGAACAGAAAGAACTTTGAAACAAAGAGACATTTTACTCTCCAGAAGATAAAATGAGATCCCTCGTTCCATCATCCAATGCATATGCATGGAACTAACTTTTTCAAAGTTTACTAGCAAAAAAAAAAAAAAAGGGGGGGGGAGAAATGTTACCTACTACAAAACCAAAACATTGGTGACCATTCCCTCGAAAGTAAATGCTAGTCCCTTGTGGTTTTCGAGATATCCGCCCACCTCCATATAACAAATGCATGGGAAAAAATACCCACATAATTGTCTTTAGCTCCTTGCCCTCAAGTCACGGGACCTTTCAGTATGTTTACCTCCTAACCACACCAGACTAAATCCTGTAGTATTTTTTTTCCTTTCCAGTCAATGCACTCCAAAAATAATTATCGTGAAAAATCTTAAATAGTAATGCTTATCAGGGGTAATTTTAGTATGTAAGTAGATATTAATAATTATTTTTTTTCTATTATTAATTTATAGGTAATTATTATAGAGGTAGGTTTGTATAGTATTGTATGAATGCCAAAAAAATATTACTTAATAGGTTTAAACATAAATTTATTACTATCTTAATATTAGGTATAAGTATGTGAAGAAATCAAAAAAATTTAGCCTACAAAACCTGGTATAAAACCTCAGACCAAGCTCTATAAAATTATCGGAACAAAGTCGATTCTTTGGCGGTCTCTCTAAAAATATATTTCCCTGACATTCTGTCGCAAGTTAACTTCCGAGTAAATATTCGAAATACTCGAAATAAAAATTCTTTCAAATCAGAGATGTGTAGGAGTAACCAATGTCAAAATGCACCAGTCCAAAGAATGCAACAGTTGTGGAATATGGCTGGTGATGAAGGTATGGACAGTTATTTATCCTCTCCAAACATAGATCCAATACATATGAAACTGTGAAATGAAGACATTCCCACTCGTACTGTTGACACAATCAGCCAATATAAGCCAAACAGAGTCCTAAATGCTCCACCTCCCCCGATCGTGACAGTGGAAAGAGAATTGCCAAGAGATACAAGATCTAAGTTGTCTCAGCTCCGATCAGGATATTCCGCACTACTAAATTCCTATCTCAGTAGAATCGACCCAAATATAGAAGACAAAATAATGTATCCTGTGTAATAATGGACCTCATAATGTACAATACATTTTGAATTGTATAAATCACCCAGGGCCGTAGGCAGAAAATCCAGGCCGGGAGGAAAAATTCAGTATGTTGATGTGAAAATGCATGTACGTTTCTTCTTCTTCGCAACACATAATTCGATTTTGAGATGTTAATGTTTACGAAATATACCAATATTTATGACTGCTATAAGCTGAAAGGTCGCACTATATTGTAAAATCAGTGCCCTGCAATAGCCATTGTCTCATATTAGCCCACTATCGCTAAACTTCTGATTTTGTGTGTTTGAAATTTTTTCAAAACTTTCAAGTTGATTTAGGTATTTATTATTCAGAAAAAAAAACTTGAAAAATTTCATTATGATCATTTTTCTACCGGGCCTGGGGGATTCCCCCCCCCCTCTCGTCGGGACTGAAAACACCAACCTCGCTGACTGTCATTGACCTGTGGGAGAAGCAAAAAGATTGGACCGTCTTCCTTGGTTTGGCTATGAGTGATGATGACGCTGATGAAATCTGATGTGACCTGTTGCCTGCTGCTACAGTAACAAGGTATGGACAATATGGACATATTCCTTGAGTCGAGGACAGCGTCTTCGAGTCGAGCACGTTGTTTGACTCGAGTGATGTTTGATCACGGTTTTTTCATGTATTCTTAGAGTTTGTTAGTTTCAGTTTCATTTTTTTTTTTTTTTATATTCTTATTTAATTTTGTATGATGGGAGATAACCCATCAATTAAGACAAATAAAAATTGGGGGCCTATTGAGCGTTTGAACGACATTTAATTGAATTTTAAGTACTTTAAAATTCAAACTGTCGACATTTTCTAATAAAAAACTCTCTATTTATATAGGTACAGTGCTCCTTTTAAACGAGCTGTTAAAAAGGAGTGTCTTTTAACCTCCCGCGGCCTTTGAAAAGGGTGTACAATTAGGTACACTCTCTCAAAAAGTGTTCTTTATCTTTTCCGTTCTTAAGATAACAAATCCGTTTAGGACTTTTCAAAGACCCTCTGTAAATAAACCTAACTGAAAATAGAAAAGAAAGAAAAATCTGAACTATCCAACCCCCTCCCTTCCCCATTCATGCAAACACCCAAATTATCTGAATTGACTACAGTTCAAATTACGAGATTTGGAACACAAGGGATGACCGTTTTGTTTGGAAATTAATATAGACATTCCAACATGCGAAAAATGTGGCTTTATATTAACAATAATTCATATATTCGATGATTGTAGTAAAAATGACTCATTGAAAAAGATTTAAAGTTACCCCAGAAACTGTCAACATTACTTAGAGAAAATAAAACTAAGGAGATCTTGAAATTCTTTCACCAAACAGAGCTTTTGACTCTAATGTATCAAATTAAAGTGGTGCATATGACCGTAGCAGTTGAACCCACCACTATAAAATAATAAATTATAAAAAAAATATGGACATGGGGAAGGGTAACGTTGCCTTTCCTTCATTACTTTTTATTATTTTGGGACCTGTGGCTTAACTCAGTAGATGAGGCCAAGTTCCTGAAGTTACCTCCGGAGATGATGAAGTGCTATAACAAATGGCTTAACATTTTGCTACCATCATCTAAATATTCTAAATGGTTTTTCAATAGAGGTGGGTTGGTTGATGTTGACTGTAGCTGCCATTATTTTTGGTTGCGTTTGTACATCTGTTGGTTATTATTCTATAGGTGGGTTGGTCGATGTTGACTGTAGCTGCCATTATTTTTGGTTGCGTTTGTACATCTGTTGGTTATTATTCTATAGGTGGGTTGGTTGATGTTGACTGTGGCGGCCATTATTTTCGGTTGCGCTTGTACATAAAAATTTATTATCGCTATAATGGATAATCTCTTTGAATGATCTTAATGTATGGTTATTCCTAACGTTAATTCGTGAATCAAGATCGTGCGATTTTACCCCACAGTTCAATGTCAATAAGCCACAATCGAGGGATGGCCTTAAAATCAACATAAGCCAACGCTCAAATTCAGCTGGAGCTATGCGACAGAGTCATTGAAAGTTGGACCACTGGGATCTGAATATCCTTAGAAGCGATAGTAAAGTTTCAGAATTTGGACGGGCTGTTCAATCTTGGAAATGTGATTTGGCATGTGCAGTAAACAACAGATTAGACAGGCGCCACAGAAACAAAATGGCCGCCATAGGCTGCCAACATCGGTCGGCCCTTATTGAAGATACCCTATACAAACGATTCAACTCTCGGGATTCTAACTAGAATACAATCTTCTTTTTTTTTGTTGAGATTTAAATATCCATTCGGGGCATTGCGGTTGTAGTTTTTAACGCATTTGGAATACTGATACCATGTTGGGTTATACGAGTCATTTGAATATCAATTGGGGCAGTGTTGTCATACAGAAATGGTGATTGAAATATGATACCACATGTACCAAGAACACAAGCAGATGTAAACACACAGAGGAAAAATCTGTCCAACACCATTGAAACGTATTTCCAGTCCTCCACAATCTGAAATGATCAAAATAATGTAAAAACACAGAGGAAAAATCCGTCCAACATCATTGAAACTTATTTCCAGTCCTCGACAATCTGAAATGATCAAAACAATGTAAAAACACAGAGGAAAAATCTGTCCAACACCATTGAAACGTATTTCCAGTTCTCGACAATCGGAAATGATCAAAACAATGTAAAAATACAGAGGAAAAATCTGTCCAACACCATTGAAACGTATTTCCAGTCCCCGACAATCTGAAATGATCAAAACAATGTAAAAATACAGAGGAAAAATCTGTCCAACACCATTGAAACGTATTTCCAGTTCTCGACAATCTGAAATGATCAAAACAATGTAAAAATACAGAGGGAAAATCTGTCCAACACCATTGAAATGTATTTCCAGTTCTCGACAATCTGAAATGATCAAAACAATTTAAAAATACAGAGGAAAAATCTGTCCAACACCATTGAAACGTATTTCCAGTTCTCGACAATCTGAAATGATCAAAACAATGTAAAAATACAGAGGAAAAATCTGTCCAACACCACTGAAACGTATTTCCAGTCCTCGACAATCTGAAATGATCAGAGCCTACCACTGCACCTCCTACCCAGGGTAAATCATAATCACGAGAGATATGTCCAGTGTCCATAGTTCCACTGGAAGTTATTTGGAATGTGCACGCACAAACGTATTCTTCGTGACATAAATCGCTAAATATGACAGACCAGAGGGTAGGTTCAGACCAGCTCATTAAAACGCTTCTCTGAGCCCACCCTCCAAATTTGGAGGGTGTCATTGTCAAGATATAGATGTGTCAAGTTAAATACGTGTATTCAAAAGATTGGGTCACAAAGAATGTGCTTACCTCATTGTCTTTATCAGCATCTTTTATGTGCTGAGCAATGAACCGAACTCCTTCAAATGCTGAAAGAATCTCAGGAGTAAGCTGCCGAGGTAAAACGTTGTCAGCATCCGCTACTGAAATAAAACACATAGGTACAAGGTGATCATAATGTTTGTCTCCCCGAAAACTTAACTTTAGAACACGTTGGTATATTTACTTAAAATGACCGTTACATACAGTAAGTTCATAAAGTTATCCCCCTTCACTGTGGTCTAAGAAAACACCTACACACTATGGGCTTCCATCAGGACCAGGTTATGTGTAGACTCTGTGGGGAGGATGAGGAGACTGCTTCTCACGTCATTTTTTGAATGTAATTCCCTACTTGCGTGGAGACTGAGCATCGGACAGCTACAACCCAGGCTCGACATCCACGAAAAACACCTAGCCAAAAGACTGATCTAGCTTGATCAGATATTTGTCCTTGACTAGGCAAATAGGCTACTTTTCAAGCATAAAAACCCCAGTTGAGGCTTAGGTGCAGGGACTCATATAGGCCTAAAGAGGAATCTAGCTCACGAATACCCCTTCTTAACGTTTGAACGGCTCAACCTAGCACAATGCCTACTTTTTTTTATATATAATATATTAAAATAATGAGCACATGACCCAAACTTCAAAATCTTAAATGTCTTTTTTTTTAACAATTTTTTTAATTATTGAAAATGAAATATCTTTTGCCAAAAAAAAAAAAAAAAAAAAAAAAATCGCTTATTCCGAGAATGATAAAATACAGTAATTCTTTGTCAATAGGTACCTGGTTTTATAGAGATTGACTAACGAAAGATTTCATGGTTCTTGATAACCAGTTTTACACGATTTTTAGAGCAATTTTTTTTTTTTTTTTTTAAAGTTTTTGAGACATACCTGAAGGTCTACCACGATGATGATCATGTAAACCACTTTTGTAATTTGAGCAATCGTAATTTAAACAATCTTTCGATCCACTTTTCAAATCCCCACTACAAGAATCAGCAATGCTATCTCTATAATCACCATCGATATATCCATCACCATCTATATCATCTCTATATAAAAGATCACCTGGTGAGAATGGTGGACGTCGCATCAGAAGTAATTTTGGCATAATGTGAAGAAATATTTTTCTCATACAAGGACCCATAGTGTGAGTCGAGGGGGATCTGGAAAATGTAATAATAAAAGTTCCAAGTTCCGTATTCCATTGTCAGTTTATATTGGATCGGAAACTTTTTTTTTTTTTCTTTTTTTTTGTAGCTTGCGAATTTCCTTTTAGGTGAATCCTTTTCAGGTCCTTTGTAGGAAAATATAACAGAGTCATCACTTTCAAATTGACTCAAAATAGCTTTACATAATTTTGTTAAATTGGGATACTATGTCAAGTAAAACCATAATGAGGTAGCTAATATAATACTATATCTTCATAGTGAAGATATAGTATTATATTATCTAACTCATTATAGCTTTACATATTAAATTTGAACGTCGAATGAAAAATATGCCCTTTTTATTCCTCAATCTAAATGCTAACAAACTGTTCCATAATGCTCTGATGTAATGCTTGTGCGGTTCCTGGGCAAAAAAACTCCGCCAATGTGACAAATGGGTTTATTATTTTACTAGCTAAAGTACCCCCCCCCCAACGTTTTTCTCGTTTCAAGGTACACAGAACCCAAAAATCAAATAAAATATCCATTCATCCCCCGTCCTTAAACCACCCGTCCGCCAAGATGGGCACTTTTTTCATTTAGTGTTGAACGATTTTGATTAAATTTGGTATGTAGGTCCCATTTGGGGTCTTATTGTGCCCCGAAACTTTTCGTCACCGCCAGTTACATAAATAGGATTCCATATTTTCTTTCGGCGTACGGCCAGCGGACAAACGGATTTTTTTTTAATTCGATTTTTGTATTCTAACGTATTTTGAAACGTGAAAAATTAAATTTTGAGGCGGGGGGTACTTTTTTCGTGACGATTCCAAAGGTTTATTACCTATTGAAAAAACATTTTATTACAAAGAGCTCTCCCTAAACTGTGTTGGACATCTTCTAAGGAATATAGAAGATGTCATATAGCGGGCTTTCAAACTAAGAAGTCTCCAATTAAAATTTTAGGTTTAGCTTTTGAGGTTTTATTGGTCTAGATAAAACAATGTCAAACTAGCTTCTATTATACAGTATGTCCCAGAAGACCTAGCGGAGGCCCTGTAACTTTTCTCCAGGAGACTAAAATCAGGCCGTTTAGAAAACGGGCGTTTTCGAGAAGAAAGTCTAGAGTAGGTAAGGTTATAATTTAGTACAAACAGTAGAAACTAACTTAATTATGGTAACATTTATGCTAAAAATAACTAACATTAACCTTTTTGTTTCTTTCACATTATGACCGGAGGAATAAGACATTTTCAATACAAATATTGTATAGGTTTAGAAAACGAGTTATTTACTATGTAATTGTATTAAAAATTTCTCATTCCTCTGGTATGCCCTAATGTTTGGTTACCTGAAATGAATATTCAAAACTCCAACAGTAACACAAATGGATAACGACACTATGATCATAGTAAATAGTAGATACTTTCCAAGCAAAGGGACAGCTAGTGAAGTAGGAGGAATAATTTCAGCCAATAGCAAGAAGAACACAGTCAGAGACACAAGGATACTACTGCAGAGTGAAACCTGGAACAAGATATTACATATTACGGCATGACGGTAAAAATCGATCGTCTCCACAAAATCGTCATATTATAATTAACTAGCTGCTTCGCTGCGGCCTATACCTAGCTTGGCGCCTTGGAGGCATGACCGTTCCCGTGCTAATAGTATTATATGATTTCCATTTCAAAAATCGGAAAAACGGCCGAAAACGGTTGGGCCGTTTTTTGCAAATTATATTCTAAATTAAGCTTTAGAAAGCTACCTAAAACTTTCTCGCTTTGAGTTGATATGTTGTCGCGACAAAATTTAAGATATGGGACCATGACCGGCTAAATTCGGTCAAAAATCGAAAAATTGGCCATAACTCGAAAACGGTTCGACATTTTTGAATTCTGATAATTCCTAAATTAAGCTTTAAAAGGCTGCCGATCTCCGAGGCCGAGTTGTAAAGAGCATTTACTCTTGGTCCGGAGGTTGTGGGTTCGAATCCCGCCCGGAGCAAAAAATTTCTGAATTTTCCTGTTGCCCGAATGGCATAGCTGTAGAAAGGAGTGTCCTGGAGTAATGTGAAAGCGGTTCCGGGGCATAATTTTTCTTTTAAAAAAATATTTTTTTAAGAAAAAGCTTTAAAAGGCTACCTAGAACTTTCTCGCTTTGAGGTGATATGTTGTCGCGACAAAATTTAAGATATCGGACCATGACCGGCTAAATTTGGCAATTTTTCGATATTTCTTATCGTTCTGGCTAAACAATTAGTGATACACACATATACACATTTATCGTTACATTGAGTTTTATTATTATAAATGAGTTCGGCCCGGTCTCGGTCCGTTATCAATTGCTTCTAGACTGATCTTGACTGGAATGAAATGGGAATGGGACCAGAACTTGATTTTTTTGATCGATGATATGAATACATACATTGTTTCTTATTTGTCAATATGTTACCCCACAGAGACCGAACTGTAGTGTGAATCGATCATTAGTCGTAACTAGTCGAGAAATCTATAAAACTTACTTTTTCTCCGGAATCTGCGGGTAGATAGTACACCAATACGGTAAGGAAAGTAATTCCCACACATGGAATGATCAGGTTGACCGTATAGAAAAGTGTTTTACGTCGCATGGTCAGGTTGAAAACAATATCTGAAATTAGGGAGATGAGAATAACTACTTATGCAGATATAGGCTAAGTGAAACAGTCAAATATCTTAGATCCTGTTGGAAATACAAAAAAAAAAAAAAAAAAAAAAAAAAAAAAAAAAAAAAAAAAAAAAANAAAAAAAAAAAAAAAAATCTATTGAACATCACACGACTTTCCTTATCTATATAAAAAAAGAAGAAAGTATTGTAATGGTCTGAAATTTTCAATGTCGAGTTTTTATTGCCAAAACACGTTTTGAAGTCCCCAGAGCCCAAATCTATATTACACTTCAACCTAAGTTGCATTTTTCAGAATCGCACCATGAGCATTCAAGAGTGATCTTGATGCAAGACGACAAACTAATAAAGCAAAATTTTAGAGTTAAAGGTAGACCTCACTTCGTTGGGTCAATAAAACATGCACCACCTCCACTTCGGCGGACAACCCCTCCCCTCCCTCTGATGTCAAGTCGTCTTCCTACCTGAATAGGGTTCTTTGCAGCAGGGATAGTATTCTTCATTTCGAATGGCTGGAACTTTAATTATGTCCCATTCAACAGAGAGATAAAATTCACTCAAATTGATTCCTACTGGCACTATGTTCGAGCCAGGTTTTTGATCCATGTGCTTTAAATCAACCTAAAAATTAAACAAAATAAAAATCTCGTGTTCATTGGATTCATACATGATACATGCTTATTGTCCCCATTAAGGAAAGAGCAACTGGTATTCCTGAATGTCGGTGCTCTTCACGGAGGGGCATCTGTTACTCTTTGGGAAGAAGGGGCAGTCTTCAGGAAGGAGAAGTCGGAATTCTTCATGGGGGAGCTGTCGGTGCCCTTCAGGAAAAGACAGTTGGCATAATTCTTCCGGAGCTTTGGATGCACTTCAGAAAGCAACTGCTGGAAATGCTGATATTGATTCAAAGGTCGGTATCTACTGCCCCTTTTTAGGACGGAACGGAAGGAAATCTTCAGCCAGGAAAAGAAAAATTTTAGGAACGAAGAGGAGTCAACACTCTTTAGAGAAAATGGGGAGTAGTTTTTTTCTCAAAAATAATTTACTTTTATGTCCTCTAAATGTTTGAGAGATATTCGTGTTATTCTGGACACTCACTGTGTTGGGTGAGTTACGAAAATTATAATCAAAAACGGTACCTACGATATTATTTTTAGGTCTACCTGAAATCCATTATAGGTCCATGATCCGAATCTCATATTACAACTTTGCTGATCAAATGGAAAATATAACACATCGATCTTGCAAGATGATTTGTAGATTGCTGGAGGTGTCCATTCCACTTCTCCTGTATACTTTAGAAGGGCTTTCGTCATAAGTGTTACTTCATAATTGCCATCGGCGCTATGAAAGAACCATAATTATGTTAATAAATTATTTTAAAATAGCTTTATAGGGTATAGCTTATTCAACTCCACGGAGATGGACTATAATAGAACGCTAATCAGTTGAAAATCTATGACCATAAACGGGTTTCCCACAATAGGAGTTTTTTTTAATCATTTGAGAAATGAGAAGACAACTGGGTTCTGTCAAATTGAAGAAAAACATAACTAATATCTAGTCATTCTCAAATATTTTAATCATTTGAGAAATGAGAAGACAACTGGTTTCTGTCAAATTGGAGAAAAACATAACAAATATCAAGTCATTCTCAAATATTTTCATCATTTGAGAAATGAGAAGACAACTGGTTTCTGCCAAATTGGAGAAAAACATAACTGATATCTAGACATTCTCAAATATTTTAATCATTCGAGAAATGAGAATACAACTGATTTCTGTCAAATTGGAGAAAAACATAACTAACATCTAGACATTCTCAAATATTTTAATCATTCGAGAAATGAGAATACAACTGGTTTCTGTCAAATTGGAGAAAAACATAACTAATATCTAGAATTCTAGACATTCTCAAATATAGATTTTTTTCTTATGAACGTTGCAGGTTGCAGTCGTTCCGGCACTGCATATAGGTACCAAAAGTATCTAATACTTACTTGTTGAAAAGGACAATATCAGGGAGCCAAATATGTTCAGATGGAACATATAGCGTTTCAACTCCACCATACTCGATTGGGTCCCATCTTAATTTGTAGTCAACCCATTTCTAAGAAAAGAAAGAAAATAATATCCGTTACTAACCAAACAACCCCAAAGTATCGTGTTTCCATAGTATTAACTGAAGGATATAGGAAAAATTTAGCTTTTATCTTATGCCGTTCGAAAGATGATTGGACATTAATGGACTTGCTTTAAAATTCAAAGTCCCACCATTTTGTAACAAAAAAGTGGGAATAATTCAAAAAGTGCTTTATATCCTGGGAACAAACTCAAAATTTGCCCAGATGGGACCTTTTATCTTTTGTGCTTCGCAAGATATTTAGCCGTGTCGTGAAATTTCAAAAACCTTGCAGGTGTGGTACAGTGTATCTAAACTTAGGCACGGTACGGAGGTTCCAAGAGTAGATCCAGAGGAGAAATTTGGTGCAACCAGGAAACTGAAATACTTAAATTTATGATTATGTGTCTATGAGGGACGATATTATTCTCAATGCGAATATAAACGACAATTTTATATTGGACATTAAAGTCAATGCGATGTTTGCCATTTTAAAGAATCTCTCCAACACTTCTTCCGATGTTTTCCCATTTTAAAGAATCTCTCCAACACTTCTTCCGATGTTTTCCCATTTTAAAGAATCTCTCCAACACTTCTTCCGAAGTTTTCCCATTTTAAAGAATCCCTCCAACACTTCTTCCAATGTTTTCCCATTTTAAAGAATCTCTCCAACACCTCTTCCGATGTTTTCCCATTTTAAAGAATCTCTCCAATACTTCTTCCGATGTTTTGCTATTTTAAAGAATCTCTCCAACACTTCTTCCGATNTGAATCCTTTACGATTCTTCTAATTATTTTAACTTCTTCCGATGTTTTTCCATTTTAAAGAATCTCTCCAACACTTCTTCCGATGTTACCCGAATGTCATATTTACATTGAGTTAATACTAGACATTATTTCCTTCTGTAGAAAATGATACATTAAACTTCTGTCCATCACTTTAACCATAATAAATATATTAATGTAGTAAAAAAATTAAGCCCAATTGCAAATACCTTCAAAGTTTAAATGAAAAATAAGTGATATCGCCCAAAAAAAAAAACACTTCGGGCAAAAAAAGACGTCAAGAGTAGCAATATACCCCCCCCCGTCCAAAATATACTTTTCGTAATGATTAAAAAAACAATTGAACACTCCTCCTTTGTTCTGATCTTAAAATATTCGAGGGACTGATAAAATTAAAACAAAACTATCATGGCATTGAACCAATGATCTAGGTACAAAACCACGTTCTTGACCATTGCAAAGTTGTTCTGATTTTAAAATATTAGAATTCCTACTTCAAAATCAGAACAACTGACTGTGCAGTGGTCAAGAACGTTGTTTTGTAATTCGAGATTATTGTTTTAATTTTATCAGTCCCTCGATTTAAGATCAGAACAACCGAAAGTGTTCAAGAACCTGATTTAACAATCCGAGATAATTGTTTGAATTTTCAACTGAAGAAAGCGTACTTAGTAAGGAATGTCATGGTACATGAATATTGACGCTCTTTTTTATATCACTCGTTTTTTTTAAATTATTTCGAAAAGTATTTTTTGGGCGAGGGGCATATTGTGACGTCTTTTTTTTACACGAATTCGGAGGACAACTTACTTACCTGAAGAACCCAAACATTTGTCGTCATAACTTGACTTTTCAAATTCTGAAAAAGAAAATTGCTTATATTTTTAATATCGAAAGCGTAATTTCTTCCAATCCAGGAAAAATAAATCATACTTGAGATTGTGAGATTTTGAGGGTGACATCCTCTCGGGCTGAATCCACTTGAGCTGATGGTGTAAAATAACACAGAAAGCAACTCTGTAATATCATTATTTTTGTAACTCTTGTGTTACTGACGTAATTATAATACAGTGATTGCCATCTTCCTGGGAGACCATGTCAATTATTATCAGCCGCCAAGAACAGATGTATGATGACAATTAAAAACTTTAGGAGAAGACTACAACTTATCTGGACCTGCTGTCTCATATATCTGGCTACCATCGGACACTATGATGACACTATTGAAAGAATGAATATTTAAAAAAATAAAAATAAAAAAAAAAAATATTTAGTTTTGGCCGGAAGAACCATTTCTGGGATTATGTTGAATATGCAAATACATACCTAATTTATGGGTGGGTGATTTACGAATTTCGAAATTTGCAAAAAATGTACGGAAAAATAAAATCGATGATATTACGTGATTGAGGAGGTAAAAACAATGTGATATAGTGTGCCACACAGGCATATTTCAGTCACGTGTCTAGTTTGGCAAATAAAGCGTATACGTGTACGTCGGTAGATGCGAACACGTCAAGCGTAAGCAACTGCCGACTCTATTAATACGAAGCATAGTTTGATGGGTGTGCTTCGATAGATGCGAACACGTCAAGAGTATGCAACTGTCGACTCTATTAACACGAAGCATAGTTTGTGGGTGTGATTATTCTTAATGGGGTATGAAAGTTCTACGCTTTGAATTGTTCTGATTTTGAAATAGTTATTCCAATATTTTAATATCCGCTACTACTACTGTTACTGTTTGTCCAGTTGTCAAGAACGTGGTTTTGTAATGCATTAGTTCAACGACATTGCGTTTTATCTACCTCTAGAATATTTTACCATCAAAAAACTGAGAATGTAGTGCAGTATTTTTTGGCTATTGACTTCTTTTTGACGAGTGCGGCATTTCACAGACAATCCCGGACAAGAAAAATCCCTTTTTTCAAAATTCCACTACTTTTAATCCCTTGATATCCTTAATATTTTTCTCTTTTTTAACCACTTTCAAAAATTGTCGTGCTCAAGCCAGATAGCTCCATGCGCGGATATAGGGATGGACGGGGGAACGTGCCCCTCCCAATTTTTTTAATCCAGCGGTGTTTACTTTGTTTGCGAAAAGCGGGGACCCGCTCGTGTCGGTCTCCTGCTAGCCGTATTAATAAACCGCCTGCTCTTGATGAATTTTTTTTGATAGATACCATAAGCAGGGTGTTTTGCGATCCGCGAGGGGGGGGGTAGTGGGTCGACATTTATTCGGAGAATAGGACGCCCGTCTTGCGCGGGCGCTTTCTTCTTCGATCTGAGTGGTGTACGTCATTCCCACACTGGCTATGGGCACTCTGCTTATATTCGTCCTAATCCTGTTTTCGGGTTCTCCACTTTCTGGGGTTTCCATTGCCAGGTGCTGTGAAGGATTCCACCCTTCGTGAGCACTAATTCGAAAAAAAAGGTGCTTTGATATTCCCTAGAATGCATGTTGTAGCCATGAAAGGTATTTGTGATAAGCTCTACAACTTTTAACAAATTAGATAACAAGAGGGCTATATCCGCGCATGGATAGCTTATCAAGGCATTACCGTAAAAACGTTTCCTAACCTGTCTAGTTGAGTTAAAATAATGTCCAAAAAGCTAACAAGTAAACATAAAAAGTTAAAAACAAAAGAGGCGGCCGGAGAGATATTGCAAATTGCAAGCCGCAAATCGGAAAGATCCCGCGTGTCTGAAAATCCCTCGTTTCTTGTCCAGGATTCTCTGTGATATGCCGCTTTTCTTTTTTACACGAAGTGTTTAGTGTTTTTCTGGGGAATCTCTAATACCCTGGACGAAGCCAAATAGAAGGAAACTCCGAACAAATCTGGCGGCTAAATCCGAACGGCTCGACGCAATTAAATAGAGGCCGGAAAAAATTTTTATGTTCATGTTTTTTTACCAATTCAAAAAGATTTGACAGTTTGAGTCCCAAGTATACAGTCAAGGTTTCAGTATTATTGACAACTGGCCGGATCAATCTGTTGTAGTTGCTGAGCAAATCATCGTAAAGTCTTTTAGCATCTGGATTCGCTTCCAGGCGGGGTTTGACAGCGGCTGTAGGAGAAGAAAATAATCAAAAATAAGAAATTGTTGGCAGTGGTATCAGTCTTGACATCAGGGGAGGGGTGAATCCTCCGGGGACCGGACTTCTTTTGAATTCTTCGACTCGATTAGACTGATGAAGAATCGAATGATTCGAAGCTAGTTTCTTCATAAATTAAAAGAAATAGTGTTTTTAGTAAGTGTTTTGTTTTAATTTAATTTATTTAAAAGCTAATATTTTTTAACACTTATAATTAACATATTATTCAAAGATTAAAATTTCAAGTCCCCGGCTTTTACCATTCCCTTTTTAGACAGGATTAATGAAAACCGCTAAAAAGCGGTAAAAATCGTCAGCGTGAAATTTGATTTAACTCAAAAGTTTTGAATCTGAATGAGACCCCAAATATGACATGCATACAAAATTTCAAGTCTCTAGTGCTCAATATTTTCTTTTTAGACAGGATCAATAAAAACCGCTAAAAAGCGAAAATAACTACCAAAGGTACTTTCGATTCCAAAAATTTCGGGACACAATTAGATCTCAGATGGGATCTATATATTTTATCCAAATCGGTCAACGCTAAGTGGAAAAAGTGCGCATCACGGCGGACAATCGGATTTTTTTTAATTCGATTTTTGGATTCTACGTACCTTGAAACGTAAAATATCAAATTTTGAGGGGGGGGGTATTNTTTTTTTTTTCGTGACGATGCCAAAGGTTCATTATTGAAAATAATAAGCTAAAAGATAATTAAATATAGGTTCTTGTATGAGTGCCGAGAATTTAGAAGCCTGGATGTTTATGGCATGTGAAGAAGATGTCATTGAATATATTAGTGAACAAGAAATCATGGATAATCTTTGTCATAATAAGACCGGTTTTTCCAACCTTTTATTGTAAAACGGATAATGTTCAGCTATCAAAAATATACTGCACGGTGCGGCAATTAGTTTTCCCACATTTCAAAAAATCGTGGTTGGGGGAGTGATAGTGGGAGGAGCGTGGGGTTTGTCATATTCAACACGAAATGACATCTAGATTTTAGCTGTTGCAATGGTTTGGTCGAGCGTGCATAGTGCGTTCGTTGCGAAGTTGTTTTTTAAAAAAGTGAACCATTATAGCCACTCAGAGGGCGTTCTGCACAAGGTATGGTTTGCACTCCACGGTTCCAGTTCCTGATCGAAAAACAATTTTGAGTTGAGTTCACAACTTTAGGACCACAACATCAGATTTAGCCTGTATGGGGCTACCCAATCGTTCTCGTGAGATTCCGCAGGACATGTTCCCCGGTCGCCGGATTTGGGTCTCTGTGACTCCTTCCTGTGGGGTTACCCACAGGAAGGAGTCACAGATCCGTGAAGAGATAAAGGGAGGCAATTCTGGAAGAAATCATGCAAATTGATGCGGGTATGCTGACAATAGTCATGGAAAACTTCCGTGAATTACTCCAAAAGTGCATCACTCGCCCAGGCCGTCATGTGGACGACATTATTTACAAAACATAGATGGAAAAAAACTAGAATACACAAGCTTACAGAATACAAAATAATTTTTCAAATATCTCATTTGGTATTTATGTACCAGTTCTTTGAAATGTGGAAATACTAATTGCCGCACTCTGTAGTTCCAAATGCAGAATGGCTTTCTCAATAAATAATTCAATAATGATGTACATTTTTATACTATATGCAGAGTATGCACTATAGCAGGGCTGCCCAACCCGTCGATCGCGATCGACCGGTCGAGTGCCGAGTAATTGTACGTCGATCACGTCCAGAGAGATGAGATGACGCCCTAAAAGTCTAAAAGCAAAAAAAAACTTTTTTTTGTAGCAGTATAAAGTACAAAAAAATTATGAACGAGGTTTATATCTCACACAAGTTTACATCTCCTTGAGAACTCATGAGAATTAGGAGAAAATAGAAATGAGGGGAAATTGTCCACTGGTAGTAGGGTAGGTACCTAGTCAGATCAGAGAAAGAACCTTCTTAATAACGCTTCGACAAATAAAAATAAAATTTCATGTCCATTCCCATTGTGTTCAAAATTGTGGGGGNGGGGGGGGGGGGGAGCTTCGATCGCGGCGATTATCTGAGTCTTTGTAGAAGATCTTCTACTGTAAAGGTTGGGCACCCCTACACTATAGCATACCTTTTTATACCTAAATTAGGTAATTTGAGTGTTTGACCAACTGAAAATAAACCTTTTTTAAAGGGTTAGGTGGTAGAAAATGCCTCAGGCATTAACATCGCCTTGGGATGGTTACCTTCAAATCAATTCTATTACTATTAATTTTTACTTTCCCTTCCTCTAGAAGATATCTATGGTAATCGTGCAGACAATTTTTACATTTTTTGATGAAAATTGGAGTCATTTTTGTAGCTACCGTTTTATTGTAGCTTTTAGAATGTCCATCCATTTAGAATGTCCATCCTAACCTTTTTGATGTTTTAGCACACCTGGATTGTGTTATGTGTACAAGTCAAATAGTATCAATATTTTAGTTATGCTATATATAGGGATTACGTTCCCGGGATCCCGTCCGAAAATGGATGAAATTTTATCCCGCGATTCGCCATCCAATCCCGGGATTTTCGGGATTGACATTGATATAATAAAAACGAACAAAAACCATATTTTTTTTTATTGAATTTGAAAATTAGGCCCCAATACCTTTGAACGTTACATGAAAGTCGATGTGCTGCCATCTGAGACCTTTTTAAATCCTTTTCTTCTTTGTGTAGACCGAATGAACGGATGACCGATGTGTTGTTTGTATGACTTATGCGAATTATCTAAAAATAGGTACCTAGCCCTTTGGTAAATACAAAACAGTCGGTATTTCACTTGTTTCAGTTTCTTTTATAGTCAAAAGACTTGTAAAAGTGTGCAATGGCTTAATTTTTAATGTTCTAATATATTCTAACATCTTTTTTGAACGCAACTACTTTTGTGCTCGGGACTTTAAAATAGACAGTTTCATATCGCACAAGATTCAGATCCTTCATCCGTCTGGAGTCCTTTTATAGTGTCCAAAGATGGTAAAAATGCAATGTGTAAAAAATGTGATGCTATTTTGAAAACTTTTGGTTGATCCACAAAAGGACTCCACACACATCTCTCAAGTTAAAAACTAGATTTTTTTATTTTTATTTTATCTACTTATTCTAGTAACTATAGGTACCTACTTTTACTTGAAATTTGGAAGATTTCCAATTTTTTTCTAATCCCGGGATTGTGACCGTTCCAGTCCCGAAATTTCGGGATTGTCAGGAAGGTTCGGGATCATAATCTCTAGCTATATAGTATAAAAAAAAAATCCTGCTTCAGCTTGGAATTGAACCCACGCCCTTCTCTTTAGCAGATGAGCGCTTAGCTACTAAGCTACTGAGGCAGTTTAGGACAAGGCGTTCGAGAGTTACCGTGGAACAAATAAACGTTAAAAGAAAAATCAAGAAGTTAAAACTACACTACACATCATGGCATGTATAAAAGTTACCGTAAACTTACCAAATGCATTTTGAGGTGAACTAATTAAATAAAGAAAAAATATAACTTTGGAAAAATTCTTATTATTTTTCATTATTAACAATATAAATTTTCGAAACATTTTTCGGGGGGGGGGGGGGGGGNATTGTCTCAACCAATTTTTTTTTAAATTTTCCTCGATTCACATAATTATTTATTGTATATAATACTTGTATTTTTTTTTTAAGAAAAAAATATTTACATTTATTAAAAGTAGTTAGTGATGGGGTGTGGAAAATTGTGATACTGACATGGAAAAAAACTCGCAGTAAAGTTGATCTCCCGGAAACTATTCCTCCCAAACCCGCATCCACCCTCTTAAACATACAAAGATTTTTCGAGTTTAGGAAAATGTTTTTTGTTTGCTACCGCACAGAATCCAAAATTTTCTCTCTCAAATGAGGAGTGGAAAAAGATGGATTTTTTGTTACTCATTTTTCACCTTATCTACTTCCCAAAGTATCAAAGAGTATCTACTTGGGGAAACTTTTTAAATGTGAAAATATTGTATCAAAGAGTATCTACTTGGGGAAACTTTTTAAATGTGAAAATATTGTATCAAAGAGTATCTACTTGGGGAAACTTTGTAAACATGAAAATATTGTATCAAAGAGTATCTACTTGGGGAAACTTTGTAAATGTGAAAATATTGTATCAAAGAGTATCTACTTGGGGAAACTTTGTAAACATGAAAATATTGTATCAAAGAGTGTCTACTTGGGGAAACTTTGTAAACATGAAAATATTGTATCAAAGAGTATCTACTTGGGGTAACTTTGTAAACATGAAAATATTGTATCAAAGAGTGTCTACTTGGGGAAACTTTGTAAACATGAAAATATTGTATCAAAGAGTGTCTACTTGGGAAACTTTGTAAACATGAAAATATTGTATCAAAGAGTATCTACTTGGGGAAACTTTTTAAATGTGAAATTATGTATCAAAGAGTATCTACTTGGGGAAACTTTGTAAACATGAAAATATTGTTTCAAAGAGTATCTACTTGGGGAAACTTTTTAAATGTGAAAATATTGTATCAAAGAGTATCTACTTGGGGAAACTTTTTAAATGTGAAAATATTGTATCAAAGAGTATCTACTTGGGGAAACTTTGTAAACATGAAAATATTGTATCAAAGAGTGTCTACTTGGGGAAACTTTGTAAACATGAAAATATTGTATCAAAGAGTGTCTACTTGGGGAAACTTTGTAAACATGAAAATATTGTATCAAAGAGTGTCTACTTGGGGAAACTTTGTAAACATGAAAATATTGTATCAAAGAGTGTCTACTTGGGGAAACTTTGTAAACATGAAAATATTGTATCAAAGAGTGTCTACTTGGGGAAACTTTGTAAACATGAAAATATTGTATCAAAGAGTGTCTACTTGGGGAAACTTTGTAAACATGAAAATATTGTATCAAAGAGTGTCTACTTGGGGAAACTTTGTAAACATGAAAATATTGTATCAAAGAGTGTCTACTTGGGGAAACTTTGTAAACATGAAAATATTGTATCAAAGAGTGTCTACTTGGGGAAACTTTGTAAACATGAAAATATTGTATCAAAGAGTGTCTACTTGGGGAAACTTTGTAAACATGAAAATATTGTATCAAAGAGTGTCTACTTGGGGAAACTTTGTAAACATGAAAATATTGTATCAAAGAGTGTCTACTTGGGGAAACTTTGTAAACATGAAAATATTGTATCAAAGAGTGTCTACTTGGGGAAACTTTGTAAACATGAAAATATTGTATCAAAGAGTGTCTACTTGGGGAAACTTTGTAAACATGAAAATATTCTATCAGAGAGTGTCTACTTGGGGAAACTTTGTATTGAAAAAACTGTGAAAAAACTCTGCCAATGTGACACCTGGGTTTATTTTTTTTCTGGCAAAAAAATTGAGGGGGTGATGAATCTGGGGCGTAATTAGACACTATATTTGACTTACATACCAAATTTGAAGTCTCTGGCTCTTACCATTCTCTTTTTAGACAGGATTAATGAAAATCGCTTTAAAGCCGTAAAAACGGCCAGCGATATATTTCATTGAACCCAAAAGTTTTGCAGCTAGCTGAGACCCCAAATATGACATACATACAAAACTTCAAATCTCCAGCTCTTACCATTCTCCTTTTAGACAGCGATACTGAAAACCGCTAAAAAGCGGCAAAAATCGCCAAGGGTGTTTTTTGCTGTCAACCATCCATTGTTTGCCCCTACTCGGTGAAGCTTAACATTAGAGTTACAAAATATGTCTTAAATGAAGGAGTAAGATGTCACCTAAAACTTTCTCGATTTGAGTTGATAGAGAAAAAATGTCATTTAGGTCGAAAAACTTGAACTTTTTTCTGTCACCCATCCATTGTTTGTCCCTACTCGGTGTAGCCTAACATTAGAGAGATGGGACCTAGACAAAAAGTTTTCCAGGAATGCACCTATCAACTGTGCCAAATAGGTCGTCGCGAAAATTTTCGAGAAAGAATGTCATTTAAGTCGAAAAACGTGAACTTTTTTGAGCTCAGCCGTCCATTGTTTGTCCCTACTCGGTGTAGCTTAACATTAGAGTTGCAAAATATGTCCTATATGAAAGAGTAAGATGTCACCTAAAACTTTCTCGCTTTGAGTTGATATGTCTTCGCGACAAATTTCGAGAAAGAATGTCATTTAAGTCGAAAAACGTGTATTTTTTTGAGGTCACCCATCCATTGTTTGTCCCTACTCGGTGTAGCTTAACATTAGAGTTGCAAAATATGTCCTAAATGAAGGAGTAAGATGTCACCTAAAACTTTCTCGCTTTGAGTTGATATGTCTTCGCGACAAATTTCGAGAAAGAATGTCATTTAAGTCGAAAAACGTGAATTTTTTTGAGGTCACCCATCCATTGTTTGTCCCTACTCGGTGTAGCTTAACATTGGAGTTGCAAAATATGTCCTATATGAAGGAGTAAGATGTCACCTAAAACTTTCTCGTATGAGTTGATAGAGAAAAAATGTCATTTAGGTCGAAAAACTTGAACTTTTTTGCTGTCACCCATCCATTGTTTGTTCCTACTCGGTGTAGCTTAACATTATAGGGATGAGACCTAGATAAAAATCTTCCCAGGAATGCGCTTATCAACTGTGCCAAATTTAATTGCAATCGGATAAGTAGTTTCAAAATCGGATAAGTAGTTTCATATACATCACAGAATTAGCGTGACGTTTTCGCGTCTCGCAAAAATAAAATTTCACTCTCAACATTTTTTTCATAACGCGCCTAAAGAAGTATAACTTCAATATCAGTAATTGAAAATTTTGGATTGAGGCCCTTTCTCCTTGTACATATTCAAGATTTACCTACTTTCATAATACCTATATACAGGGTTCCACATGGAAATATTTTGTTTTTGATTTTTTAAATGCTGTTGTTGAATAACAATTATTGGCCTCGCTATTTTCATGAAGTAGGTATTAAAGGTAGGTAAATAGGTTACTATTTACGTAAAATCCAAACTTCAAAAAAAAATAAAAAAAATAATAAGAGCATGTAGATTGAGGAGTGCGGCAGTGATCCACTGTATTTCAGTGTTTTTTGTGACTAACGACTTGGAGGGGACTTTTTACCGTGAAGTAGTTTTTTGGGTAGTACCTACTACATAATTATTATTAATCAATCAATAGTGGCATTACCATTTCCGAAGGTAGCCCGACGTATGAGAAATCATCTTTCTTAACCCTAGGATTGCCAAGCTCTATTCAATTACGTGCATTGCCAAGGGGGTACAAAGTACCCGCAAACAAAATAAAGGAGAAAATGTATTTTTTTATTACAATACGTCGCTATTTCTTTATTGAAAACTTAAAAAAAATATAAACTAAATCAATCACTATCTTACATAAAAATAAAATTTAATCCCAGGAATAAAATAATGTGAATGAAAGTAAAAAAAAATCGCTAGACCCTAGGAAATCTATTCTGAACCAGAACTTTGTCCTTCCTGACATCCCACACAGACAAATGTCTTTTGACATTTGTCTGTGTGGCAATGCTAGGGTTAATTGTAATCATACAGCCTCAGTAGTTCAGTTGGTTGAGGTAGTGGATTCGTGAATTGCCCCCTTAGAAGTGTGACCTTTTACTCCATTCGGGAATTTAATTTTTAATTAAAAAAACTTCTTACTCTGTCTAATATTATCCCAAGATACACTGATTTTAAATAATTATTTTAACATTCTTAAAATATGACAACACTAATAATAGGTAATAAAAACACTTTAGATTTTTCTTAAAAAAAAAAAAAAATCGAAAATATTACACCAAATTTACGCAAATTCAAATTTACTGCTGTCCTCTGTTTCTAGTAATCTAGTTTTACATTTACACTATCATATCAAACCAAACTCTGTGTATGGGATCTCTGATGTTAACGGAAAATTATTGTTATCACTTCTCACGTGTATGGCCGGCCTAAGATCTATTCATGCTATGTCCCGAATCGGCGTTTCAAGAAAGTCGGATATAGGTAGGTACCAGGAAAAAAGATTAATCGTTGAGTAGAAAAACACAAAGTAGTTCTTTTGATAGTTCATAATATATATATTTTTTTTCTTTTCAATTTGACATTTCCACGCTTTTCTAAAAAAATAGAAGAACTTAAAATTATTTATTGGTATAAAAATCGATTACGACCTTTTCCTCCGTGCGGCTTTTTACCCCACGTATCCTATATTGTCTTATTTATCGTAATTTTTTCTTTGAAAAATCAAGAAAGTGGACGCGACACAAAACCCGAATGGAGCAATAGTTTTTTCCGAATGGTGCAAGAATTTTTGGGGATAAACTTAAAAAAACCAACTTCATTATCGAGGCATGGCCGATCAAAACGTTTCCTGACCTCTCTGGTTTGGGGGACGTTCATCTTAACGCTTCTATTGATAAAATATAACTTGTTCTTCTCATCTCTAAAAACTCTTGCACCATTCGGGCTTTGTGTCGCGTCCCTCGGGAAAAAATATCGATACCACTAAAGTATCGATTCTGATTAAAATTTATTTTGTACATATGTCGCGTCCCTCGGGAAAAAATATCGATACCACTAAAGTATCGAAAGAAAAGTATCGATTCTGATTAAAATTTATTTTGTACATATTTACAAAATCAATAGGAATAGAAAACTAGAATCTCGGGATCCTAATTTTATTTTACGAAAGAAATGGAAATGATCTTTGAAAATTTCAAATATTTTCATAAATAAATAGTGAAATTACTGTCTATTGTAAGAGTAAGAATTTGATCTTTTTTGTTACCTGAAAATTCTTTAATTTTAATCTTTTGATGATGAGTCTGAACTTTAAACTGTTTAAAGAAATTCTCACGTAAAATAAGGATAGGTATTTGTGCATTTTAACAGATCAATAATTTCAATATCTGAATACCTCTAGATTATCCAACTGAGGGGGTGGTGGGAATTTATCGGAAAACCACATCTCCCTATCTCTTACCTTTCCGGTACACACAACACGCACATAATTATATTTCACTTTTATTTTTATATTTTGATTACAGTACAGGTACAGTTATAGTGTTATGAATTACAATTTTTCCTTACATAATTTAACATGTGAATTTCTTTAAACAGTTTATCAGACTCCACATAGATTTTTTTTTCCTATATCATAAAGTTCAGATCATAATGTATTTTGAGTGTTTCTTTTTGTGTTTGTTTTTCATTGAACATGTTCATAGTAAAGGACAAATTGGGCTAGATACTCATTCATTTGATAAGGTATGCCTAAAAAAAAAAAAAAATCGTGTAGGTATTTGCAAAAAACGTTTATGAATGTTAATACAATACATCCTGTAATGTATTGAAAGAAAATTGCGACAATGTTGCCTCTCCTCTTGCATTTATGGTATTTCTCAATCCTCTGAAATAATTGTCTGCCATGAGGCCCTAATGTCCCAGAGGAGCCCAACAACTGATCATATAATTCGAATAGAAAAAGAAGTATGAATAGAATGAATGTCCATAGAAAATTTCATCCAAATAGAAAGGCTTATGAAAGTTATCTGGGTACAGAAAGACAATCACCTTGGTTAACAGCCATGAGGCTGGTTTGTGACAACTCGAAATGAGTTGTTGATACTGGAGAATCCTCACGGATAATGCAGTAGCTTCTGCTTTCTTTCTGCATGGGCAATAGAAAGGATATCGTTTCCAAAACCGTTGTTCGGCGCCTACTCTCTTTAGCTGTAACCCTTTCCTGGCACGATAACCCTAGCTTGGTTCTCACAGTATCAATTGAAACAGTGAAGAAACTAGCTTTTGGCTGATTTCCTCCCATCATTGGTTTGTAGCAGATTATATTAAAGTCTGGATGACCTTCCCTGTATTTACACGGCCTTAGGACCGTCATCCAATGAAGCTGGTTTGCTCTCCTCGGAGGCTACATTGCTGTCGCTATTACCATAGCTACACAAAAGATCAATTGAATAATTAAAAACAACAACAACATTACGGTACCTAAAATGTAGACCTCACTGTCTATAGTTCTTTCTGTCTTATTGACCCCGGTAGCTCAATAGGACCCAAATCTCTGATGAACATTTCACATTTTTAAGTGTTCATTACTGTTTACAGGTATTTTCATCTCCTATATTTCAAATATGTCAGGTACTAACTTTATCCTATAAAGTCCTCTCTTATTGCCGCTTTTACCTTGCTTACTCAACTGTCCCACGAAGCTGAGTGCACTTCGTTACACATTCTATCACGAAATCGAAATATTCAAAGAACATGGATATCCTAGAGTGATTTCATTTTGATGACCACGTGCAGAATAATTGGATAAAATGTTTTTGATCTTTCAGATATTGTCAAAATTTAAAACATCTTTAGTCAAATTTGACATTGCATTTCCATATGGCCCCAAACATGAAGAATTTTTAAAAGTTGCAGAATCTAGTACTCATAATAGCGACTTTCTGGTTGCAGAAGTTGGCGTTAAAGATTATGGGGATAAGGATAATGAAGATTTAGCGAAAAGGTAGGTGTCATTCAAGTAGGAAAGAAAGGAGCTTGTCTATTTGAAAGGTCAGACCTGATTTTGAGCTCCAAATCATTTGGGTTTATTTAATGAACCCTTGATATCTTCAGGAAATAAATACCCCCCCCCCTTAAATTTTTGTATTTTATGTTTCAAGATACGTACTCGTGGAATTCAAAAATCAAATAAAAAACGTTCCGCTTTACACGTTACAACGTTACAGTGTTACATCTTAAAAATATAATTCCACTGTCATCATTTTTTCATAACGCGCCTAAAGAAGTATAACTTCAAAAAAAAAAAAAGTCCCTCGTACGCCGTGATTGGCACCTTTGTCAGTTAGCTTAAACCGAATTGGATGAAATTTGTATATACGTCCTTTAGTGGAGGTCTAGTTGTGTGGCGAAATTGCAATCTAATGTACCGTTGGCGATTTTTTCCGCTTTTTAGCGGTTCAAAAAGTGAATGGTAAGCGCTAAAGTCTTGCAATTTGATATCTCTTGTCATATTTTGTTCACATTTTTTTTCCCGGAACAGAGTGAGGTCTACAGAGTATGAATGAAATGCTTAAAATTTATCACTTATTTATTTTCCCCGTCACTAGCGGAGAGTGATGATGGTGGAAGGGTTGGGTATCATATTATGCTAATATGTGGACGCCTTACCAGATGAAAATAATCTCGGCCCCTTCCATGTCCTCCAAATAGTGGTTCTTCGTACCGGGGCTACCCGTGCCCCCGGGCACGACCAAAGACCATCAACACCGTTCCGACGACAACTCACTGTGTTTTTCCTCCGTTGGACCCAGCAGGGCTGCTCCAGATACTTCCTCAAAGAGTTGGTATATAAATCCTTGCTAAACCCTGAAGTATCTGATCGTTGTCGTCTATGTATGCTGGCTGTTCATGATGTAAATCATGAGCAGCCAGCAACTATCCTTCAAACCCAACTAAACTAGAGCCGTCAGCATTATGGACAAATCCTGTTGGAGAGACCGCCTTTCTTGGCCTGGAGACACAGTGAGAGTCGTTGAGAACGTTACCAACAACAACAACAACTGCTCTTTGCTGATGACTTTCCATCTTAGCTTTAAATCAAAGATTTTTAAAGGCTGGATGTCCTTTCTATCACCCAACCGTTTGCATTTACACGGGCTTAGGACCGTCACCTAATGAAGCTGGCTTGCTCCCCTTGGTGGTTACATTTTTTCTTCTTCTATTTTTTAGGTACAAACTCGATTCTAAAGAGTTTCCTATTTATTTGTTATTTGTTCAAAACATTTCGGAGCCATTTATGTTTAAAGGCACTCTCGATGATGATTATTCCGCAGAAAATGTTATCAACTTCGTCAGATCCAAAGACACAGGTTAGTAAGAAATAGAGAGAAAGGAAAAAACGATGCTTTAGAATCACTATTGTCAATTTTGAACTTGACTATTAATTTCTCGCTATCTCATATCGTTTTGGGTAAACAGTTAGTATTTTCGAAATTTTATTTTGCCCGATCCCGGATTTGAACTTGTAACTCTGGAACGGCTAGTCATAATATTGTACACTAAGTATGTCTTAAATTAAGGACGAAAAGGTTAACTAAAAATTTTTCGCTTTGAGTTGATATGTTGTCGTGACAAAAGTTAAAATAGTGTCCACTATTTTAAATTTTGTCGTGACTTGCCGAACTTGTTTAAAAATCAGAAAATCTGCTGTAACCCGAAAGCGTTTCGACTTTATTGAATTTTGACAATTTCTGGGGTTCCAGGCTATAGTTTGGGGGGGGGTCCATTCCCATCAATTTCTGGGGTTGTAGCTTATGGTTTTCAGGGGTGGGGGGGGCGATATCTCCTACCCTTCTGGTCAAACAATTCCGAACCAATAAATATACACACATACAACCAATAAATATACACACATACAACCCAGTGTATATACAACATGCTGTTGTATATACACTGGGTGACAAAATTAGCGGAACGCTCAATTTTTTTCGATTTTGCTACCGATTTTTATGTTTTTTGGCCATTAAACCTGATAATTATGACAGGGTGTATTGTTGGAAAACAAGATTTTTTTTTTCATGTTATTTTTCAAAATGGCGACATCTATCGAGAAAATCTAAAAGTAGGACGAAAATAGGAGCATAGAAAGACTCGGACTTTTGCAATATCTTAAGATTCTCTTTAAATTTAGCAATCCCAATTCCATGAATTGACACCAGGCTCAAATAAGGGCTTCTACTATCCATGGCATGCTTCAGTTCAGACCATCCACGATCCCCTGCGGCATCTGGTCCCACTCGTCAAGCACTCCTCTTTTGGGCTCCATAATTATCGTTGGTCTGAATTCTTCCCACAAAAAAACTATTTTTGGGGTGGTTCCAGACATGTTCGATCATGTTGATGTATGTTTAATGTGGGAATGCCCAAGAACTTTCATACGGTACTCTTCAAGGTATGCGCGCACGCGTTTTCCAACGTGTGAACGCACCTTGTCGTGCATTAGCGCAAGACCGTTTGAAATAAACTGCTCGAATGACCCCATAATAACTTCAAACATATCCGACACTTATCGCTGAAAAGTGTTAGACCCCCTCCTAAAGCACACAGGACCGTGGGCCTCCCCAAAGTTATGCGCCCCACAACATGAATGAACTGTCACCATATTTCTATGTTCCGATGATGTTGCACTGCGCGTATCGTTCCTTGGGACGTCTCAGCACTTTAACCCTTCTGACTTCAGGTCGCAGAGAGAAGGTACAATCATTGGTGAACAGTACTTTACCCCAGTTCCTCTGTGACCAATCATCTAGTTTTTTGCTTATTCGTGCCTCTACACTTTGTGAGTCCTGGCGAGCAGAGAAGCCCTTATGGCGCGATAAGAACAAATTTCGCCATCCTTGAGTATTTTGCTGACATTTTTTGAGCAAACATTGACACCTCGACTGCTTTGGACCACGTTACGCTTGTTTTTATGGGTTAAAGTACGATTCCTGAGGGCTGTCAGCTTCATAAAGCCGCGGTCCAGTGCGTGCATAACTTGTTATCGACCTTGCCCACGCCGTATGTTGTGGATGACAATCTCATGGTAAGTTTTGACACAACCACGAATTCCAAATTTCGACAGATTGAGAGAATTCGCCACCCTCCGGTAACTCCAACAAACAATGGTAACACAACCGCTTAGGCGACTAGCACTTGAGTAAAATCGTTCATCGTTAAAGAAAAAAGAAAGATACAAGTGTCAAAGAGCACAATAAAACTCAGGGTTGTCTTCATTTTGAACGTAGGTAGCAGAATACTGAAATTTCAAACATGGCAAGGTATACCTAAAATCACTGTTTTTCGGACCATTACATATCTCGGGCTATTCGAAAAAAATTGAGCGTTCCGCTAATTTTGTCACTCAGTGTATGTATGTATATACATGTATCATTGTATCATGCTATCTTTCTCGCTTCAGTGTATTTCTTATGGGGATTGTTTACTTTTTTTACTACTTGTTTACTACTTGCACGTTTTTTCTAAGATCCCACTTTCTCATTTTCAGGGATCTATATAGGAGCGGAAGGATGATAAGCTTTTGAAAATTTTTGGTATTATCGTCAACTATAATATTTGTGATATTGATTTACTAAACAGGGGCTCCTAACCATTACATATCTCGGGCTATTCGAAAAAAATTGAGCGTTCCGCTAATTTTGTCACTCAGTGTATGTATGTATATACATGTATCATATTGTATCATTGTATCATGCTATCTTTCTCGCTTCAATGTATTTCTTATGGGAATTGTTTACTTTTCGTGATTTCTACCCCTTAAAATTAAAATTTTGCAAAATCCTTGCATGATGTAACGAAGGTCCCTGCCAAATTTCAAGTCTGTAGCATTAATAGTTTCGGCGCTACGTTGATCAGTCACTCAGGACATTGCCTTTTATATATAGAGAGATTGCATGCCTTATTGCCTCATGCGGTAATGGGATCCCGTAACTTTTGCACGTTTTTTCTAAGATCCCACTTTCTCATTTTCAGGGATCTATATAGGAGCGGAAGGATGCCTTGAGGAGTTTGACAAACTGGCGAGAGAATTTGTAATCTCATCAAGCGCAACAGATCGAAAAAATCTTTTAAAACAAGCTGAACTCTTATGGGACAATGTTTCAAACAATAAATCGATACAAAAATCTGCTGAAATTTATGTAAAAACTATGAGAAAAATTCTTAATGATAGTAATGATGATGAATTTTTGAATCGAGAAAAGATTCGTGTGAGGAAGATCTTACAGGACAAGATTTCGAACGAAAAGAAAAATGATTTGAAAAAGAAAATCAATATTTTGGATTCATTTGCATTGTATTTGAAGAGAAAGGACGAACTGTAGACATCATCATGGTCGATGGTAATCTCATCAATTGGCACTACAGCTGATATTGAAGTGAATAGAACATATGAGTCTTATATTATGATTCTAATGTAATTTACGAACATCATCTATATAGACAGCGACACTTCCCCTTTTATTTTTATTTCTCCTTCTATAAGATACGAGAACATTGTAAGTTTGTTTACGAAGAATTTCTGGAACGCGAAGAATGTGTACTACGTATTTACTTCCCCATTCGAGAACATGTAGCAAGATCTTTTATTCGAGAAGGTTCGAGATACTTGTTAGGAATGTATAAATAGAGGCTGCGAGTAGAAATCGAGTCAGTCAGTCAGTGAGTTATAAAAGTGAAGTCAGTTTTTATAGTTGTGTTTAGCGAATGATTAAATTGTGAATTTTTAGTGTGTGAATTACGTAGTTTTCTCGCGTATTTTGAATACGGAATTTGAGAAGTTAAACAGTATATGAATTTTACTTAATATTTTAATTGTGTTTCCTTTAATAAAGTGTTTTAAGTTTCTTTTCTATTTTTTTTTTTTTTTTTTTTTTTTTTTTTTTTTTTTTTTTTTTTTTTTNTTTTTTTTAGTTAGTTAACGCGTTTTTTATCAACGACTACTTAATCCTCGAACCCTAAGTATATCACAATATTATTACTCTTTATTGAGAACATCAATGTACAGGGTGGTCACGAATTTATGATCACTCGATTTTTCATGGTCGATGGTAATCTCAACAATTGGCACTACTGCTGATATTATTACTCTTTTTTTGAGAACATCAATGTACAGAGTGGTCACGAATTTATGATCACTGGATTTTTCATGGTCGATGGTAATCTCATCAATTGGCACTACAGCTGATATTATTACTCTTTATTGAGAACGTCAATGTACAGAGTGGTCACAAATTTATTATCACTCGATTTTTCATGGTCGGTGGTAATCTCATCAATTGGCACTACAGCTGATATTATTACTCTTTATCGAGAACATCAATGTACAGGGTGTTCACGAATTTATGATCACTGGATTTTTCATGGTCGATGGTAATCTCATCAATTGGCACTACAGCTGATATTATTACTCTTTATTGAGAACGTCAATGTACAGAGTGGTCACAAATTTATTATCACTCGATTTTTCATGGTCGGTGGTAATCTCAACAATTGGCACTACTGCTGATATTATTACTCTTTTTTTGAGAACATCAATGTACAGAGTGGTCACGAATTTATGATCACTGGATTTTTCATGGTCGATGGTAATCTCATCAATTGGCACTACAGCTGATATTATTACTCTTTATTGAGAACGTCAATGTACAGAGTGGTCACAAATTTATTATCACTCGATTTTTCATGGTCGGTGGTAATCTTATCAATTGGCACTACAGCTGATATTATTACTCTTTATCGAGAACATCAATGTACAGGGTGTTCACGAATTTATGGTCACTCGATTTTTTTATACTTTTAATTTTATATAAGGTGTCCACAAGTTCATAAAAACGGTGCAAAATTTTGGATTTTTAAATACGAATCCCCATTTTTATTTCATATTTGTATTTGCTATAAAATTATACATACATTGGACTAGTCACTTTCTTTTTTTCACATTTTCCGATAAATTTTATATCAATCAAAATTGTAGGTGTGACCTATATTTTTTCTTTTTGGACATCATGTTGCTATTTTAGTGATCCAAAAGTTTCAAATCTGTTTTTAAATGAAAAAAGTGAGACCTATCAAATATCATTATTTTTTCTTTTTGGACATCAATGTGCTATTTTAGTGATCCAAAAGTTTCAAATCTGTTTTTAAATGAAAAAAAGTGAGACCTATCAAATATCATTATTTTTTTCTTTTTGGACATCATGGTGCTATTTTAGTGATCCAAAAGTTTCAAATCTGTTTTTAAATGAAAAAAAGTGAGACCTATCAAATATCATTATTTTTTCTTTTTGGACATCATGGTGCTATTTTAGTGATCCAAAAGTTTCAAATCTGTTTTTAAATGAAAAGTAAAAGTGTGACCTATCAAATATGATTATTTTTTCTTTCTGAACATCATGTGGGTCCATTTCTACAGCCCCATCTCAATTGTAACCCGAGAAAATGAATGGGTGACAACATACATTTTCCTTCATAACTTTGAAACATAACCATCTGCTGCGCTCATACCTCAGCGTAATTGCTGAGTTGGGGTAAAATGCTTTTTGTTTAATTTTTTTAAAAGAATTTAATTCTTGATTTTTGAAAATTATATTTGTGTTTTATTCCAAATAAAGGTTTATTTATTTATTTTTTTTAAAAAAAAATTACCTCAAAGGAAACCCGAGAAAATGGCTTATGTTACACAAAACTATCTGTATAAAACTCAATACCAAGCTTCCTCAAAATTATATAGATCTATCATATACTTAGGGAAGTAATCATATAAAGCAGCAAAAGTGATTGAAAATCATAAAGAAAAAATAAAAATTGCATTTTATAACCAAAACAACATTAAAAACATATTTTTCAACCGTAAGGACACAATAAAACCGATTGACAAAAGTGGCATCTACCGTATAAATGTCCCTAGTTTGGGTGAATACATTGGAAAAACTTCCCGATCCATCGCCACCAGAATAAAAGAACATTTTTCGTCAGTAAATAATAACCACCCAGAAAAAAGCGAATTTGCTGATTTTATGATAAAAAATAATATACCTGTATCAGCATGCAACATCAAAGTCCTACACTCCAAACCTGAAAATCCCTATAAATTTTACCTTTATGAAACCCTGGAAATTAAAAAAGCTGTTGAAAGTGGTAAAGATGTATTCAACAACCAACTTGAAGCCAATGCAAAATTTGAATTAATTAAATAATATGAATACCCGATAAACATAAACTAAATAATAAATATAAATAATTAGTATACACATTAAAATAAATAATAATAATATAAAAAAGAAGGAGGGGAGGGGTAAGTTCTCTCTCTCTCTCTCTCTCTCACACACACACACACATACACATGCTCTCAACTCAAGGCACACTCCAATACCTCATAAGATCTCTGACACTAGCTCCGATGATGTTCTCAGGAGAGGACGAAACTAGTTAGCTCTTTAACATCTTAAATATTTTTTAGTCAAGTGAAGGTATAGTAATTTTCAACCTTCATTATGGTTTTACTTGACATAGTATCCCAATGTAACCAACTTGATAACTTTTTAGTTTAGGGGGGGGGGGGGCTGTGNCGAATAATTCGAAACTACATAGTTTAAATTATAAATAGTATGTATATCTGGTAAATCTTTTGTTTTAATTTAATTTAGAAATATTTGTTTAACACTTACTCTTATAATTAACATGTTATTTAAAGATTTCAAAAAAAAAAAAAAAAAAATGTACCTCAAAGGAAACCCGGGAAAAAAGGTGGAGGCTACCATTGGACCTCCCCTCCCGAAATCCTGGCTATCACGGGTTCAAGCCCCCAATCTGGACCGGCAGACGTTGTTTTTCTGTATTCTTAATCTTCCGCATCATATTCGTCAGTCTGCTATGTTGTTATGGAGGAAAATGTATGCTGTCCCCGATTAATTTTCTAGGGTTTCCTTTTCTTTCAAAAAAGTTTTTAACTCAGAATTTTTTGAAAGAAACACAACTCGGTACAAAACTAGCACAAAACTTTGGTGTGAAAATAAAAATACAATTTCAAAAGTGGGGGGCTGCAGAAGTTCTGGCCCTGCCACTAAAATGGTGTTTGCCGCTTTCTTTGAGGTACAATTTTTTTGAAAGTAACACAATTTGGTACAAAACTAGCAGAAAACTTTGGTGTAAAAAAAATTACAATTTCAAAGGTGGGGGGTCTGTATAAATGGAGCCGTTATCGGTATCACTATTCTGTCGTTTGATAAAATTGATGAAATGCGTCTCCTGAATAATTTCTATCAACTTCCTCAATTTGGGATCTATTTCCATTTGTAGTTTCTCTGTTATCAATTCAATCAATTCTTGTTCCTTCGCTCGCTGAAAAGAATAAAACAATATTACTTTTTTTATGTAGAGCTTGCATCCACCCCTGGTGGGAGATTAGAAGGAGGCGCCTGCTGCCTTTTGCCGAAAACAAAAACAATATTGCAACTAGTTGTTTTATGTAGACCCTCCATCCACCCCTGGTGGGAGATTAGAAGGAGGCGCCTGCTGCAATTTGCCGAAAGCAAAAACAATATTGCAACTAGTAGTTTTATGTAGACCCCCCATCCACCCCTGGTGGGAGATTAGAAGGAGGCGCCTGCTGCCTTTTGCCGAAAACAAAAACAATATTGCAACTAGTATTTTTGTGTAGACCCTCCGTCCATCTCTGGTGGGCGATTAAAAGGGGGCGCCTGCTGCCTTTTGCCGAAAACAAAAACAATATTGAAACTAGTTGTTTTATGTAGACCCTCCATCCATCTCTGGTGGGCGATTAGAAGGAGGCGCCTGCTGCCTTTTGCCGAAAACAAAAACAATATTGCAACTAGTTGTTGTATTAAATATATTTTTAGTTCGTTCTATTACAGCACGTTCATACATCGAGCTATTTATGAAGCCACCGAAGGGAGAAAACCAGCTTCATTAGGTGACGGTTCTAAGCCCATGTAAATATAGGTTTGGCTGTAGGAAGGTCATCAAAATGAAAATATTTTTAAAATCTCATTATATTAAATTTGGCCACATTTTGGTGTCTGTGTATCGGCAGTTGTAACAAGTTTGGTGACTTTGATCTTGCTGCTCTTTTTTATCTGGTATTCAGATGAGACGATACACACAGACCCCAAAATGTGGCCAAATATGAGATCTTAAAAATATTTTCATTGTCATTTCTATCTGATCGGACGAAAATTTAAAATATTTAAAAACTTTCTCCAAACAAAAAACCTTATATATATTATACGCTTACAGCGGACGAGGTTCTGTTTACCTACATTCAATTGGATCAGTTGCGGGTAGTCGAAAGTTGACCGCTCATAGGGCCTTTTTTTTAATTGACAATAGAACAGACAGTGGTACCACCACATCCCAATTATTTGCGTGTTTGGTTTTCATATTGATTTGTTGACTATTAATTTAGCCTGGTGAGAGGGGTCGCCAAGATGGGTGCTTGCACCGGGGGCTGACCAGCCTCGTTACATCCCTATCGAATCTACCCTTTTTCCACTTTAAACCGGTTTTTTAGAATACTAGAGACTGTTGGGCCTTACAAAGAAACCTCTGCACTAAAATTTAATTAGCTCAAACTTTTTGATTCTAAAAAAGTTTCAACGTTTCAAAAATGGACCTCACAAATTGACCACGAAAAAAAACCTTAATGGCGGTGGGTTTTCTGGGTCGTAGACAGAAAATCCGGGCCGGGGGGAACGGGCCCCTTTATCATTCTTATTATAAAACTAGCTTTTTCGCCCGTGTTTCGCTACGATCTATAGCTTGGCGCCTCAGAGGCATGGCCGTTCCCGTGCTAATAGTATTCTATGATTTCCCTTTCAAAAATCGGAAGCTAATAGTATTCTATGATTCCCCTTACAAAAATCAAAAAAATGGCCATAACTCGAAAACGGTTGGACCGGTTTTTGCGAACTGTATTCCAAATTAAGGCTTAAAAGGCCACCTAAAACTTTCTCGCTTTGAGTTGATATGTTGTCGCGACAAAATTTAAGATATCGGACCATGACCGGCTAAATTCGGTCAAAAATCGAAAAATCGGCCGTAACTCGAAAACGGTTTGACATTTTTTAATTCTTATATTTTTCCTGGTGTTTTAGCCTATGGTTTGGGGGGGTGTCCATTCTCATCAATTTTTCGATATCTCTTACCGTTTTGGCTAAACAATTAGCGATACTTACACACACACAGATACACACATTTATCGTTACATTGAATTTTATTATTATAGATCACTGTATGGGCAGTAATAATAGTAAAAGTAGGCAATTAACGTAGTCGATGTGAAAAGGCGTGTACGCTTCTTCTTGGCAACACATAATTCGATTATCAGATGTTAATGTTTACAAAATATACCAATATAATATATATGATCGCTGCACAAGCTAAAAGGTCGCACTATATTTTAAAATCAGTTTCCTGCAATAGCCTTTGTCCCATATTAGCCCACTATCGCTAAAATTCTGATTTCGTGTGTTTCATAAAAAATATTAAAATTCTTCTGTATTCAGAAAAAAACTTGAAAAAATGCATTATGATAAATTTCTCACCGGGCCTGGGGGGATTCCCCCCATTCCCCCCTCTCTTGTTCTCTTCGGGCCTGTGGCTTCCCATCAATTTTTGAGATCAAATGAGTCCGAAACCCGGAGTCTTTAGTTTCATCGGATGTTTAAAAATTTACTTACATCAATACGAGAAAATTTTATGGCTTTCACATATGTGTCGTTTTTATACGAATTGATTCCTAAAAATTCAGATCGGCCATCAATGAGCGATACGTATATACCCGATGTAGCAATGCCTTGTTTATTTCGTTTGTGTATAGTGCGATAGGGTGACGTTAGGTCAAATTTAGCGACGGTTTTTTCATAGCCACAAAAGGGGTTTCCTATATAAATTAGTTGCCGCTCAAAGCCGAGGCGAGCTCCATTGTCGCTTCCAAAGTATTGAACATTGGTGATCATATATCTATTACTGTAATACGTGTCGTAATATATTTTGGGTGATTTTAATTTCCATCCTGAAACAAAATGAGTTCACTCCGGTTCATTTAGTTCTCGTTCATCAATCTGTATTATGTCAGTCAGTTCATTTCTACTATTCTGAACTAGTTTATTAAAATTTCGTTCACCAGACACAACTAGTTCATTTAGTTATCGTTCATCAATCTGTACTATGTCAGTCAGTTCATATCTACTAGTCTGAACTAGTTCATTAAAATTTCGTTCACCAGACACAAATAGTTCATTTAGTTCTCGTTCATCAATCTGTATTATGTCAGTCAGTTCATTGTCCGCTAGTCTGAACTAGTTCATTAAAATTTCGTTCACCAGACACAGTTAGTTCATTTAGTTCTCTTTCATCAATCTGTATTATGTCAGTCAGTTCATTTCCGCTAGTCTGAATTAAAATTTCGTTCACTAGACACAACTAGTTCATTTAGTTCTCGTTCATCAATCTGTATTATGTCAGTCAGTTCATGTCTACTACTCTGAACTAGTTCATTAAAATTTCGTTCACCAGACACAACTAGTTCATTTAGTTCTCGTTCATCAATCTGTATTATGTCAGTCAGTTCATGTCCGCTAGTCTGAACTAGTTCATTAAAATTTCGTTCACTAGACACAACTAGTTCATTTAGTTCTCGTTTATCAATCTGTACTATGTCCAAGGCCGTAGACAGAAAATCCGGGCCGGGAGGAAAAATTTACGGACCCCTCTATTATTCTTTCATCTAAAATCACCGTATGTGCAGTAATAAAAGTAAAATTAGGCAATTCACTTGTTGATGTGAAAAGGCGTGTATGCTTCCTTTTGGCAACAAATAATTCGTTTATCTAATGTTAATGTTTACGAAATATATCAATATTTATGATCGCTGTACAAGCTGAAAAGTCGCACTATATTTTATATTCAGTTTCCTGCGATAGCCTTTGTCCCATATTAGCCCACTATTATCGTTAAACTTTTGATTTTGTGTGTTTGAAAATTTTTCAAAACTTTCAAGTTGATTTATTTGTTATTCAGAAAAAAACTTGAAGAATTTCATTCGTACAATTTTTCTCACCGGGCCTAGGGGGATACCCCCATTTCCCCCCCTCTCGTCGGGCCTGACTATGTGTCAGTCAGTTCATGTCTACTAGTTTGAACTAGTTCATTAAAATTTCGTTCACCAGACACAACTAGTTCATTCAGTTTTCCTATTGTTGGTATACGTTTACTGTTAGTCGGTATTGCTTCTTCATAATGTCTAAACAAAAATTATATAAAATGGCCTTTAGTTAGGTATACTCCACACCCCAAAATAAATTCTAGGTACGGTCCTGACAGTGAGCGCACACCTTCCTTTCAGTAGTATCAAATTGAATCTCCACCCCCCTCACCCTTCCGAACGGAAATCCCGGGTGCCCCAACGCTCGCTAAACTCATTAATGAAACCACACTATCATACCTGGAAATTCATCATCGATTGGGGGAAGTATAATGGGACATACACGTTTACTTTCACACTATCATACCTGGAAATTCATCATCGATTGGGGGAAGTCTAATGGGACATACACGTTTATTTCCACACTATCATACCTGGAAATTCATCATCAATTGGGGGAAGTCTAATGGGACATACACGTTTACTTCCACACTATCATACCTGGAAATTCATCATCGATTGGGGGAAGTCTAATGGGACATACACGTTTACTTTCACACTATCATACCTGGAAATTCATCATCGATTGGGGGAAGTCTAATGGGACATACACGTTTACTTTCACACTATCATACCTGGAAATTCATCATCGATTGGGGGAAGTCTAATGGGACATACACGTTTACTTTCACACTATCATACCTGGAAATTCATCATCGATTGGGGGAAGTCTAATGGGACATACACGTTTACTTTCACACTATCATACCTGGAAATTCATCATCGATTGGGGGAAGTCTAATGGGACATACACGTTTACTTTCACACTATCATACCTGGAAATTCATCATCGATTGGGGGAAGTCTAATGGGACATACACGTTTACTTTCACACTATCATACCTGGAAATTCATCATCGATTGGGGGAAGTCTAATGGGACATACACGTTTACTTTCACACTATCATACCTGGAAATTCATCATCGATTGGGGGAAGTCTAATGGGACATACACGTTTACTTTCACACTATCATACCTGGAAATTCATCATCGATTGGGGGAAGTCTAATGGGACATACACGTTTACTTTCACACTATCATACCTGGAAATTCATCATCGATTGGGGGAAGTCTAATGGGACATACACGTTTACTTTCACACTATCATACCTGGAAATTCATCATCGATTGGGGGAAGTCTAATGGGACATACACGTTTACTTTCACACTATCATACCTGGAAATTCATCATCGATTGGGGGAAGTCTAATGGGACATACACGTTTACTTTCACACTATCATACCTGGAAATTCATCATCGATTGGGGGAAGTCTAATGGGACATACACGTTTACTTTCACACTATCATACCTGGAAATTCATCATCGATTGGGGGAAGTCTAATGGGACATACACGTTTACTTTCACACTATCATACCTGGAAATTCATCATCGATTGGGGGAAGTCTAATGGGACATACACGTTTACTTTCACACTATCATACCTGGAAATTCATCATCGATTGGGGGAAGTCTAATGGGACATACACGTTTACTTTCACACTATCATACCTGGAAATTCATCATCGATTGGGGGAAGTCTAATGGGACATACACGTTTACTTTCACACTATCATACCTGGAAATTCATCATCGATTGGGGGAAGTCTAATGGGACATACACGTTTACTTTCACACTATCATACCTGGAAATTCATCATCGATTGGGGGAAGTCTAATGGGACATACACGTTTACTTTCACACTATCATACCTGGAAATTCATCATCGATTGGGGGAAGTCTAATGGGACATACACGTTTACTTTCACACTATCATACCTGGAAATTCATCATCGATTGGGGGAAGTCTAATGGGACATACACGTTTACTTTCACACTATCATACCTGGAAATTCATCATCGATTGGGGGAAGTCTAATGGGACATACACGTTTACTTTCACACTATCATACCTGGAAATTCATCATCGATTGGGGGAAGTCTAATGGGACATACACGTTTACTTTCACACTATCATACCTGGAAATTCATCATCGATTGGGGGAAGTCTAATGGGACATACACGTTTACTTTCACACTATCATACCTGGAAATTCATCATCGATTGGGGGAAGTCTAATGGGACATACACGTTTACTTTCACACTATCATACCTGGAAATTCATCATCGATTGGGGGAAGTCTAATGGGACATACACGTTTACTTTCACACTATCATACCTGGAAATTCATCATCGATTGGGNGGAAAAAGCCAACGATACGTGGTGTTCCCAAGCGGTCACCCATCCAAGTACTGACCACGCCCGGACGTTGCTTAACTTCAGTGATCTGACGGGAACTGGTGTATTCAACGTGGTATGATCCTTGGCTAGGGTTAAGGTTTGATCTTGAATTAAACGAACATTTAAAAAAAAAAAAAAAATTGTCAAATCGGATCAGCCGATTTTTTCAAGCAAATGTGCTGATTTTTTCAAGCATAAAAACGTTTAGCAGACTTGCTGACTATAATTTTGAAAAGAACCATATACAGGGTGTTTGGCTATAAATGGGACCCCTGAATATGGTGGGTAGCTGAGATCAAATGGAACATTTTTTAGGAAATTCGTTAGTGAGCCAAACGAAGCATAGCCGAGTTACATGCTGGAGAATGTCATTTTCGGACAATATTCAACGTCGCTTGCAGGGTTCTGTAGTACCGAACAAAAAGTATGTGGACACTAAATCCTAGTTTTTAATGGCGGTGATTTCAAATAGGTATACCATTAAAATTATGAAAAATAAAAGCAATATGGGGGAAAACCTGAAATGTAATAAAATATTTTTGTCTTTCTCAAATGTGATTCGACATATGAATTTTTATGTAAAAGAAATTGAGAAATCAAACAAAAAATTCAAATCCCATGTTAAGAGAGAACCGCGAAAATGGTCCGATTACGATACATTTTTAGAAATAAGCTCAATACATTTCTTTTTTCCCCGGTTTAAGTAAAAACATCGTTAAATTGTATTTTAACAGTACCTACCTGAGCATGGAAAATGTAATCTGAACTCAGATTTAAAAAAAAAAAAAAAAACTTTTTCTAAATTAGCACAATATAATGAAAATATTAACTTTCATCAGAAATTACCTATTCCAGGAAAATTCACAAATTGTTTTTTTCTTTTTTATGATATCTTTTTAAAAAATCTGAACTCATACTTCTATTTGTTATAGGTACTTTCATAATGAGAAAAAAATACCTTTAATCAAACATTTTTCAAACTTTGGCGTTGCCTTTTTAGTTCACGCTCTTTTTTCGTAATTCTAATTACACAGATGTGTGCAGGACTTTAATTGGAGATTATTTCTAAAATTTTATCGTAAGCGGACCATTTTCGTGGTTCGCTCTTAACAAGGGAATTGATTCTTTTCTTTAAAAAAATAAGAAAAATAATATAATAATAATAACAACGATACTCATATCGATGTTTGTTTAGAGCACCTCTGAATACCTTTGCGTGGGTTTTCCTAGACCTTGTTGATGTTCCTATCAATCGCTTCGACTTCTTATCAAGCCCACACCTTCACATTGGTGTCCCCTGTCAGCTAACACCAATTGGTGTTAGATGCGAACGAGAGGAGTGGTAGAGTGTTTCGATCAGTATCGTAGAACACTCTCAATCCAGAGCCTTGCATTGGAAAATGAAAGATTCAACCTATGCCACGGCCCCGAGTCCTGCGCGGCGACCCCACCTACTCCAAGAGAGCGGCGTAGAACCTAGGGAAACCAGGGGTGCATTTAATCTCGCAGTAGGCAGGCTTACACTGGAACTCTTTCACGGACTACCCCCTTGGACAACGATCTATTAACGCGCAATGTAGAGCAAGAAGGGACCTCAAGTATTCGTGCTGAGGCCTCTCTCAGGGATAATATTTCTTAACCCTTCTACCACTTGGACAACGATCTATTAACGCGCAATGTAGAGCAAGAAGGGACCTCAAGTATTCGTGCTGAGGCGTCTCTCAGGGATAATATTTCTCAACCCTCTTACCACCACCAACCTACCCAACAAAGTGGACAAAGGAAGTAAGTACCGGTATGCGGAGGTTCGTATCCGTTAGCGGTATAATTGTAATCGAGATCAAATAGAATAACAGTAATGGGTTTGATCCAACTTGAATCTGGTCTGAGCAGGATATATCCTTCTACATATCCTAACTTATGTGATTTGTATATTATTTTGATGACACCTGTGAAACAAGCAAATCAACATGAATCATGAATCCATCAAATCAGAATTTACATTGTGACACATGGGTTCATTATTTTACTGGCTGAAAAGAAAATCCACACCACCCTCAGTAAGACACAAAATATGACATACATACCAAATTTCAAGTCTCTAGCTTTTAACCTTTCCTTTTTAGACAGACATACTGAAAACCGCTAAAAAGTGGCAAAGAAACTGCCAAGGGTTTATCCGATTGCACCCAAAAACATTAAGACCCCGAACGGGACTATATACCAAATCTGTGTTTGATCCTCTAATTCAAATCGGACAACGCTAGGTGACAAAAGTGCCCATTACGGCGGTCGACGCTAGACGCGACGACAAACGGATTTTATTATTCGATTTTTGGATTCTACATACCTTCAGTATTGTAAATAATAAATCAACATAATGTTTTTCCCATTCACATTTCAGTTATAAACTAACATAGGCTGATAAAGCAGAAATTTATAGTTTATGAGAAAATGGGGGAAATAAAATGAACATGTTCGACACGTAGGTCATCTTGGTTTCTGACCCAACACAAAACCTCTCTACTTGTTCACCAAGTTGGATCATGTTAAAAGATATGGTGTGAACATCACACGACTTTCCTTATCTACTATAAAAAAAGAAGAAGAAAGTATTGTAACTAGTGGATCAAGATGATCACATTAGTGCTGTAGTCATAGAAAAAATATCTTAATCAAATTTTTAAAATCATTTTCAAAAAACTAATTATTGGGACCAAACAAATTTTGGGGCAGGGCCCCCAAAATTTTCAAAATTGAAAAACCCTTAACATCAGCCATAACATATCATAATTTTACGTTTCTACAACAAACCGCTAAAAAGATAAAAAATATTTTTATAAAAGACAATATTGGACTCGCCTGGGGTGACAGGGTCCCCAAATTTTTCAAAATCGAAAACCCCCTAACATTGGTCATAATGTATCAAAATTTTACGCTTCTACATCAAAATTTTACGCTTTTACTTTCTTCTTTTTTTTAGAGATAACGAAAGTCGTCAAGTCGTGTGATGTTCACACCAGATTTTTTTCTACAATTTCTCTATTCTGAGTTATAAGGTTTTCCTTTGTTTTCCAAAAGTTAAATTTTGTTGACATAACCCCTTCCTGCAATCAGCATTTCAAATATCTCGGGAACCGTTAGAGATAGAAAGAAAACGTTCAATACAAACCCCCTTTGTTTTTTGAGAAAAAAATTTGGATGACCTTAAATTTTTACTCGTATGTCCTCTCCAAGGTTATTTTAAGGTCACCTTTGTTTTTCTGGTTCTGGAACCGGGGAGGAGTGTCTGCCCTTTGAATTATTTTTAAACCAATTTTAACCCAAATTAGAGAGGTTAGGAAACGTTTATACGGCTGCCTCCATTGCGTAGGTATGTACAACCGTCCAACATGGACCCATGACGGTCAACAAAAAAGCGATTTTTTTTTTTTAAAAAAAAAAAACTGTTTGTTGCCGGACACTTCACCCCGGTTCCAGACCCGTACTTTTATGTAGTTTTATAGCTTGCTTGTGGAATAGTAGCAGCGATAAACATACTCTGCGCTATATTCTCAGCGCCATACTAACCTGTAACTTGCTTAAATAAGTATATGTCTTCATCAGGCGTATAATTTGCATTATTTACATCACAGGAACTTTGAAAGCTCGCTTGTGGAATAGTAGCAGCAAGAAACATACTCTCCGCTATGTTCTCAGCGATACTTAGTACATCAACATCTTGTGCTATTTTTTTCAATAGCGCTACATTTTGATTTTCATTCAAGCCATTATTTGTGTCATATTGAGCGAAGAAATTTTCAATATCAGGAATTTTAAATTTTGATTCCTCGTAATCCTCATAAAAACTGGAAGTTAAATTATTATTAGTGCTAAAAATTGCGAGAAAAGTAACTCTCCAAACAAAGAAATTATCAATGTTATATTGAGGAGCGCGGCAGCGCTCCGCCTGCCAAGTCAAATACAATGAGCGTTGCACAAGTCATATATTACTTCACGTCACAAAGTACCCTTTTCAGGTCTCTCTGGAGTCCCGGGAAAAATATGTGGAGTGACTTTTGTTGAATATTTCATAATCGGATAGGTAGATGATGAGATCAAATCAACAATTTGAAGAAAAAAAAAGTGTTACTGGAACACTGAGAAAAAACATTTCAAAATGGTCATTTTTACTGTCTTATCTTCGAAGAAGATCACTTTGATCTTCTTTTTCTTCTTCTTCGGGAAATTTTTGAATAATTAGGAGTCAAAATGTGAAAATCTGTGCTCTAAAACTGCAATGTTGTGTCATACACAAGTGACTAAAACTATAACATTTTTTAACAACATCAAATTGTGAAAATCTATGCTCTAAAACTGCAATGTTGTGTCATACACAAGTGACTAAAACTATAACATTTTTTAACAACATCAAATTGTGAAAATATGTGCTCTAAAACTGCAATGTTGTGTCATACACAAGTGACTAAAACTATAACATTTTTAACAACATCAAAATGTGAAAATCTGTGCTCTAAAACTGCAATGTTGTGCCATACACAAGTGACTAAAACTATAACATTTTTTAACAACATCAAAATGTGAAAATCTGTGCTCTAAAACTGCAATGTTGTGTCATACGCAAGTGACTAAAACTATAACATTTCTTAACAACATCAAATTGTGAAAATCTGTGCTCTAAAACTGCAATGTTGTTTCATACACAAGTGACTAAAACTATAACATTTTTTAACAACATCATGCAATTTGCCAATGGAAATTACAAAAATAAATCAAGTTAACGTGAGATGAATTTTACGGCCATTGCGAAATGGCCGACGTGCCTAGGCGGCGCATGCGCGGATGTGACAATTTTGACATGCAGTTAGCGGCTGGGAATAGAGCGTTCGTAGCGGCATTTTTACTGTCCCTGGACAGTTTGTAATGTAAAATAAAACTTTGCCAGCTGATGTAAACAAGATAGACAATTGACGAGGGGAGTGCGGGGCGTTGTTATGACGTTATATATCTGGAATGTTTTATTTGAATTCATAAAATCATTATGTCTGATTGTATTTAAAAAATCAAAATGAGAAAAATATGTATGCCAGAATTTAGTGAAGATTACTATATAAATATTCACACTTCATCTTGCCAAGAGGGGGGGGTCGCCCACCCGCCCTTTTAAATCCGCCCCCGCTATTTGCCCAAAAACCGGTTTTTAATAAGCATTTAAATTTTTTAAATGTATAGAATCTCAATTAAAAGATAGAATGAGATAAATAATATTTGCTATGTTTCATTATTGTCCAAAAAGGTATAGAAGGCAGAAAAAAATAATATGGAGGGGGTAGGAGGCATGTGGGAGGGGGATATGACGATAAAAAAAATGGGAAATCAATTTAGTTAATTCTAACTGTATAATTATACTACTGAGAGTTCTGATATGTGGTCAAATATTATCTTTGAGTAATACATAATCTTTTCTCGATAGTAGTCGTGTCCAACCTAGTGGTAAGAACCGATAAAAATCCATAATTCAGAAGTAGTACATCGGGTTAAGCTAGGAAGCTGAAACTTGAAACAAAGATGTTCCACATTATAAAAATAACATCTTTGAGTAAAATATTGATTTTCTAAGTAAATAGGAGCCGTTCTCACTATAGGGCAGGTACGAACAAAAGTCAAAAATTCAGAAGTACACTTCGGGATATCGTAGAAAGCTGAAATTTGAAATAAAGTTGTTCCGCAGTGCAAAAATAACCTCCTTTAATAAAATATTCTTTTCCTAATTAATAGGAGCCGTTTTCAGTCTAGGGTAGGTACTGATAAAATTTCAAAATTGAAAAGTACATTTCGGGATAAGTTAGAAAGCTGAAATTTGAAACAAAGATGTTCCACATATATTGATTTCCTAAGTAAATAGTTATGCAAGTATTTCTGTTTTGACATGCGCCACCTACCGGATAAAATTGTCAACATTATTGAAATGATTTTCTTTCATGAATTCAGCATTAATCTTTTCCAAAGTTTTTTTCAAGGATAATATTTCCTCTAGCTCAAGTTCCACACCAGGAATATATTCTTCACTCCATTTTGGAACATTACCACTAATGAATCTACAACCAAAATAAGGAATAGGAGGGGGATAGTAACCCAAAATGGAACTTCCGCCTGAAATAGAATTCCATATATTACATATTATGTCAGTGACCGATTTACCAGCAGTCTGGGATCTGAGGGCGACAGCAGATTTCAGGGGTGGCAGATTTGGGGACATTTTTTTTTTTTTTTTTTTTTTTTTCATGTATTAGATAGGTACAGAAGTTAAAACGATTCATCAAGCAAAACGCTAGTTTTGCAACGCCAATAAATCATAACCAGCGTGCTATACAGTGTGAAGACAAATTTAGCAAAAGTTTAAGAGATTATAGAACCCACATCAATTCCAACAATAAATACCTTCACATGTATAGTCCGATTTTGCTTAGTTTTCAAGATGGCGGCCATTCTGTGTTTTTTTTTTCACTTCAATATTGTCTTCAAACGTCAAATTTGGTTCAAGCAATCAGGTATATGATAATAAGGAGTCAAGAGAAGTCTCCTTGGCAGAGTGTGCATCACATTCGGTTTGCACGAAGGAGGTACCGGATTCGATTCCTGGACGGGTCGAAATTTTGATAAAGGTTTTTTGAATTTTCTACTTGGTCTGATTGTGTTTGAGGGTAACTCAGTCTCCTGAGGACAATTAAGTATTAAAATGATGTACTCACCAAAAACGAGAGTAACTCGTAAGGTAAAAGGGACACTGAAAAATAGAAGATTGAGTAAGTTCCACCGCGGTAGATACAACATGAGCACGAATTCTGATTAACTTTGATTGCGAAACAATTAAGAAATAATTCACCAAATATATTCTGAAGCTAATACTTTAGACTGATCTACTTTGAAATGTCGCTAGTCAATGTGCTGTTATACGTAGAGACAAAATAACCAAAACTTAAAATATTATTTTATGCAGTGGCGCCCGGTTAGAAACGTTACACAAGTTCTCATCACAATGAAAACTTGAGTAATGTTGTCAGATTGGTAAAATCTTAAACAAAGAATATTCGTTCACTTCCTCTTCTTGGGCTCAAACTTTGATTGAAACCTTAGATGCTTGTTGAAACGGTTTATGTATTACCATACCATGCCGACATGACTGCCTCGTATTGAGGAGACCAGTGTGGTCGTGCGATGATGGTCGGCCGTATGTCGCACGTATTTCCCTCATTGAGACTTTCTAAAAAGGCACATCGCCAAAGGTGTGAAAGTTCCCATTGTGCGAAAAGTTGAGAATAAATTGCGTCAAGCAACTGTTAATTAGAGAGGTTTACAAGGAAAAGCTATTGGGGCTGGAAATGTTTAGATTTCACTGCTTTTTGTTACTAATGACTTGGCAGGAACTTACGGCCTTTTCTCAGCAGCAAGGCCGTACCAGGGGGGTCCAGACCCCCCCTCCCCGATTTTTTTATTTAATATTGTAAGGTGTAACTCATCATCATTAACAACAACACCCACAACAAAAACATCAACAACAACATCATCATCATCATCATTACCACCACCACCAACAACAACAATATCAACAGCACCCACAACCCACATCATCAACAACAACATCAATAACAACAAGAACAGCAACAACAACAAAGTCAATAACAACAACATCACTTTTCATGATCATCATTTTCAGGTGTTATTCCTAGCTTGGCTGTCAATCCTTCGCCCCCCCCCCCGAAAAAAAAATCTTGNCCCCCCCCCCGAAAAAATCTTGGGTACAGCCCAGAGTGACAGAGACGTGAACGGCAAGTGATCCGGCCGGCAAAACTAAAAATATTCTTCCAGTCAGGTGAAGGAACATGTTCAGTCACGATCAGCGGGAATCACTCTCCGTCACTTTATGAGGGCGCAAACCATCTTACCCGTTTGGTTGATTTTTGTTGTTGTTAAAAATTTTGGTCCCACTCAGCCAGCTCCCATGGTTCAGTAGTCACTGCACTAGTCTTGCACTCGGGAGACCCAGGTTCGAATCCTGGCGGGAGCAAAAATTTTGTCAATGTGGTTTGGATGTTTTCGGGGATCACTCAGCTTCGTGAGGACAATGAGTAGCTATGGAGATAAATGCGCATAGCGATCGGGTGCATTGTAGGTAAAATAGAAAAAAATGGGTGTGTGTACTTATGTACGCGCGTGAGATTCTTTTTAAAATTAAATTTAAAAATATTTAAAAAAACTGAATTTTTTTGCTGTCACCCATCCATTGTTTGTCCCTACTCGGTGTAGCTTAACATTAGAGGGATGGGACAAAGACAAAAATTTTCCCAACTTTCTCGCTCTGAGTTGATATATTATGTCGTACTTAAATGACATTCTTTCTCGACAAATTTCGAGAAAGAATGTCATTTAAGTCAAAAATCGTGAACTTTTTTGCTGTCATCCATCCATTGTTTGCCCCTACTCGGTGTAGCTTAACATTAGAGTTGCAAAATATGTCCTAAATGAAGGAGTAAGATCTCACCTAAAACTTTCTCGCTTTGAGTTGATAGAGAAAAAATATCATTAGGTCGAAAAACGTGAAATGTTTGGTGTCACTCATCCATTGTTTGTCCTTACTCGGTGTAGCTTAACATTAGAGAGATGGGACCTAGACAAAAATCTTCCCAGGAATGCACCCATCAACTGTGCCAAATAGGTCGTCGCGACAAATTTCGATAAAGAGTGTCATTTAAGTCAAAAATCGTGAACTTTTTTGCTGTCATCCATCCATTGTTTGCCCCTACTCGGTGTAGCTTAACATTAGAGTTGCAAAATATGTCCCAAATGAAGGAGTAAGATCTCACCTAAAACTTTCTCGCTTTGAGTTGATAGAGAAAAAATATCATTTAGGTCGAAAAACGTGAAATTTTTGGTGTCACCCATCCATTGTTTGTCCCTACTCGGTGTAGCTTAACATTAGAGAGATGGGACCTAGACAAAAATCTTCCCAGGAATGCACCCATCAACTGTGCCAAATAGGTCGTCGCGACAAATTTCGAGAAAAAATGTCATTTAAGTCGATAAACGTGAACTTTTTTGCTGTCACCCATCTATTGTTTGTCCCTCCTCGGTGTAGCTTATCATTAGAGTTGCAAAATGTGTCCTAAATGAAGGAGTAAGATGTCACCTAAAACTTTCTCGCTTTGAGTTGATAGCTCGTCGAGACAAATTACGAGAAAAGATGTCATTTAGGTCGAAAAACGTGAACTTTTTTTGCTCTCACCCATCCATTGCTTGTCCCTACTCGGTGTAGCTTAACATTATAGGAATGGGACCTAGACAAAAATCTTCCCAGGAATGCACCTATCAACTGTGCCTAATTTAATTGCAATCGGATAAGTAGTTTCAGAATGCATACATCACAGAATTTGCATGACACTCTCGCGTCACAAAAAAAAAAAAATTCACTCTCATCATTTTTTCCATAACGCGCCTAAAGAAGTATAACNCTACAATGCTGCAGTGAGCACCAAAGTTGTGACATAATAATACAAAGAAACAGCATTTTTGGTTCCAATCTTGGGTACGCCACTTATACCTACAGACTAGCTTGAGTTGGTTAATAAAATTATGTTTTTTTTTTTCCTACAAAAATCATTGATTCAGAAAGAGGAAATCCATATTTGTGATCACTGATCACCATATAGAGCTTTGTTTCCATAAATATCCATCCACAAGTCGCGTTATAAATGGTTCTAAGTCTATATTTGGACAGAGTTCATGGATAGATATAGGCAGTCTATCTGTACAATCCAGCAGTAATGCCTTATCAACAATGAAAGAGGAAGTCCTCAATGAGCACTATATGCAATGATTGATTTCTTAGGAAATAAAAGTGATCCTCAGAGAATCACTATGGAGAGTAAATAGGCTATCTGTACAGACCAGCAGTAATGCCTTATCAACAATGAAATAGGAAGTCCTCAATGAGCACTATATGCAATGATTGATTTCTTGGGAAATAAAAGTGATCCTCAGAGAATCACTATGGAGAGTAAATAGGCTATCTGTACAGTCCAGCAGTAATGCCTTATCAACAATGAAAGAGGAAGTCCTCAATGAGCACTATATGCAATGATTGATTTCTTAGGAAATAAACGTGATCCTCAGAGAATCACTATGGAGAGTAAATAGGTTATCTGTACAGTCCACCAGTAATGCCTTATCAACAATGAAAGAGGAAGTCCTCAATGAGCACTATATGCAATGATTGATTTCTTAGGAAATAAAAGTGACCCTCAGAGAATCACTATGGAGAGTAAAACCTCCGTTTCGATTTCGAATGACCTCTGAATATTAAAGAGACGTTAAGCCATAATAAAACATTAATAAAACTTTTTAGTATAACGATAATAGATAGCAGACCGTATCCTGGGGGGGTCCATGGGGTCCAGCCCCCCCCGAAATTTCATTATTATTGAAGTTATACTTCTTTAGGCGCGTTATGAAAAAATGTTGAAAGTGAAATTTTATTTTTGCGAGACGCGGGAGCGTCACGCGTAACGCGAAAGCGTCACGCAAATTCTGTTATGTATGCATTCTGAAACTACCTACTTATCCGATTGCAATTAAATTTGGTACAGTTGATGGGCGCATTCCTGGGAAGATTTTTGTATAGGTCCCATCCCTATAATGTTAAGCTACACCGAGTAGGGACAAACAATGTATGGGTGATGGGTGACAGAAAAAAAGTTCACGTTTTTCGACCTAAATGACATTCTTTCTCGAAATTTGTCGCGACGACATATCAACTCAAAGCGAGAAAGTTTTAGGTGACATCTTACTCCTTCATTTAGGACATATTTTG
>CM022881.1:23562763-23622409 GCA_012654025.1 Pachypsylla venusta | reverse complement strand
TTATTTTTAATTATTTTTAAAGTTAGTTAACGCGTTTTAAATTCACGATACCTTAATCCTCGAATCCTAAGTCTGCAACAATATTTATGTATATATCTATCTTCTATAATAATAAAACTGAATGTAACGATAAATATGTGTGTGTGTGTGTGTGTGTGTGTGTGTGTGTATCACTAATTGTTTAGCCAAAACAGTAAGAGATATCGAAAAATTGATGAGAATGGACCCCCCTGAAACCATGGGCTGAAACTTTATCAGAATTAAAAAATGTCGAACAGTTTTCGGGTTACGGCCGATTTTTTGATTTTTGACCAAATTTTAGACGGTAGTGGTCCGATATCTTAAATTTTGTTGAGAACATATCAACTCAAAGCGATAAAGTTTTAGGTGGCTTTTTAAGCCTTAATTTGGAACATATTGTGCAAAAACCGTCCAACCGTTTTCGAGTTATGGCCGTTTTTCAGATTTTTGTAAGGGAAATCATAGAATACTATTAGCACGGGAACGGCCATACCTCTAAGGCGCCAAGCTAAAGACCGTAGCGAAGCACGGATGAAACAGCTAGACATTGATACAGTTTGATGCTTGAAACTTTTTTGTGAAATGTAATCTACCGTTTTCTTTCGATTTTTTGCCTCTTTTTAATATTAGTGTCGACTGAGTCGTACGCGACTGATGGTACAGGAAAAGTGGTTAATATCACATTTGGCTTCACAATGCCAATTAACAGTTGCTTTAAATGTAAACCGCTCGGAAACAACAGTTGCTCATTAACACAGTACCTACTTGTATTAAAAATGAACTCAATTTATTTTTTTCTAGAACACATTAACATACTAATGGGATTTGGGAAAAGTGACTCATAGCAATGTCACGTTAGAGTTGTGTTTTTAATTTCTCTTCCTATAGGAGATAAAGTATTTACTATGTATTTTTTCATGTAATCAAATTGCAATGTGCAGGAACATACATAAACTTTTTCTGAATGAGGGGAAAACATCCCACATCTATTTCAATTCCTCTTCTTCTACTTCTCCCCCTCCTGTGAAAACTCATAACCTTTCTATTAACCCCACAACAGAGGTCAAATTCCTAGGAGTTATAGTTGACAGCAAAATAAAGTGGAAATCCCACATTGAATATCTACAGACGAAGCTGTCCCCGGCTATATTTGCTGTCCGTAGGAATGTGACACCTGTTCCTCCCTACCATCCTATTTTCCCTACTTTCATAGTGTGATAAGTTACGCCGTAGTCTTCTGGGGATTCTCTCCCCATGTTAAATCCATCTTTATCAGTGACCGACGGATCCTTACCATATATGCACAAGTCATACTGGAAACTTACATCCTTATACATAAAATCTCCACCACTCTAAAAAAGCATAGTTTTGTGTTTCGTCCATCTTTATAACACCGGAAACAAAAATAAACTCATCATCAGAAAAAATAAAATGATGGGCGGGTCTCATTCAACTTTATAACAAATTATCCCCCTCCCTAAAATCAATGAATATGAAATCTTTTAAAAATGCCCTCAAGGAAGACTTATTAAATCTTGCCCCAAAATTTTGGCGAGTTTCCGGGATGACTAGATGTTAAAGCTTATTATGTATTTTTATCTATTATTATTGTTAATATTGAATATTTGTATTACTTTTGAGACTGATGACTTTGTACCACATACTGTATGTATAATCCATACTAATATATAAATGCGAAAGTAACTCTGTCTGTCTGTATGTATGTATGTTACGCTTTCACGCTTAAACCACTGAACCGATTTTGATGAAATTTGGTATGGAGATAGACTAAACTTTAGGAAAGGACATAGGCTACTTTTTATCGCAAAAAAAGTGGGTTGGACCTATAAACGGCCATGCCTCTAAGGCGCCAAGCGAAGCGGGCGTATTCTGCTAGTTTGTACTATAAAATATAATTATTATTGTTACATGCTATATGTATGTCTAAAACACAATAAAATAATAGTATTGTAATCGTGCAGAAAATTTGGACATTTTTTGGCCTAAAAAATCGTTAGACAGGAACCCGAAACACAAATTAAAGATCAAATATTTCCTATTGCTTTTGGCCTATATTTTTAGTATTTCGGGTCATTTTTGAAATTTGGAAATATTTGGAGCCATGGGGTCCAAAAAACCCATATGTCCGACGTATGACGTACGCAGGGAATCGTGTGCAGAGCTCTGGGAGCCAAACTGCTGGTCTGATTTTGTTACGAAAAATAGGAAAAATGCCCGACCAATATTTTTCTATTTCTCGATATCGCACCCGAGGGACGCCCTTAAAGCCATCGAACACTTTTTTTGGGACCAAATCTCTCCAAACCACATAACCAATTTTGATGAAATTTAAATTCCGTGTTTATGAAACCATTTTATATAAAATAAATGGTCTCACGTGGGTGTATTCCTGTCAGGGGCGCCGCCAGGGGCCAAACAAGGTCCGCCAGGAGCCAAACAATGGAAATTCCTTTTAAAATATATAAATGGTCTCAGGCGGACGTATCTCTGTCAGGGCCCCAACAAGCTCTGTAAAATGGAAATCCCTTTTAAAAGGAAACAGTTCAGTAATGTCACTTCTAGATCTATTTTTTTTAAAAAAAATAATGTATTTTTTTATTATTCGTCGACAGGGATCATTCAAAGTATTGAAAATTAATGAATCCCTTTTTTCAATTTTTTATTCAGAATCCCCCCCCCTCCCCGATTCAGGACGAAGAACTTCGCAATTGGACCAAATCTCTAAGGGGGACAGCGTACATTTTCCTTCATAGCAACATTACATACTGACATTGAAGATAGGGGAAAAAACGAAAAACATAGATTTGTTTTCCGAGTGTTATGATGATGAAAAAGATGTAATGAGAAAATGATGAATGGTGGTGACTCCTCATTAAAATTCTACCAAGCTACATTCTGCCGTTCTGAATTCTTGAGACCCAAAATAATATTATAATGACTAACGTTTTCAATTTGGCACGAAAATTTAAAAATCAAAATAATTTTTCGAGGTTAGGATCTGAAAGGAGGCTTGCAAATTTGAAAGAAAATCATGAAAATTTCCATTTTTTTATATAAATTACTGCTTTTCCACGAAAATTTATGAATTTACCGTATTTATTTGTACCTAGTGACATAAAATCCACTATTATCTTAATTAAATTTATTATTCCAGTTTTTTAAACCTATTTGTCTGGTATCAAATATCCAAACAAAAGTTCATTCATTTTTTAAATAATAAAAAAAAATGTGTTTTTAAAATATCAAATTACTTCTATTTTTAAATTTCCTGATATTTTTCTTCATTTTGACCGAACGGATTGAGGTTTAATTTTAACACATCTTTTTTTTTGTTTGTCTGTATGTATCACATCAACTCTCGAAAACGCCTTGTAAAATTTGGTTTGGCCAATCATTATATGGCTAGAATTAGTTTTTTGGTATCTCTGAGACCGACCGGCTCCTTGTGGTGGCCATTTTAATTGCGTGAGGTCTACAGTTCACAGAACTTTTAGTAACTTAATTTTTGTATTTGTAACATTTTGTATAAAAGTATTGTTTAATCCTTAGTAATTTTGTGTGATGCAAAATGGCATCTAAACATAAAGAGAATAATGCTATCTCTGAGAGACGTTTGAGACAACTTTATGGTAAGAATTATTGAACAGGATCTCATGTTATCTTTATTCTCTAAACAGTCTAAATCTAAACGATAGGACATTTTACTTATCATAAGATGGCGGTATTCACTGAGAGTTGAAATTATCCGGATTGATATGCAATCAATTTGGCCAGTAGATCATATGAAAAAATTGATCATGTATCTGAAAACCTGCCAAAAAAAAAAAGAGTTGGACATCAGACACTGTGTCTATTTGTCTATTATGGCGCATCCTTAACGAGGAGTCACCGTATATCTCCATTCATCATTTTCTTCATTACATCATCATAACACTCGCTCCCGTCTTCCCACTATTCCAACTCACCTCACTGACTTCATGAACCAATCAATTGCTGTTCACGCTACTACATTGTGGAACCAGCTAATTTCTAAAATGATTTTCTATCGACTAGGTACTTAAAGTAACTTGTAGTCGATACTTTTTTTTTTTTTAATTATAGATCTTGTTGGAAAGTTGGATTGGTTTTAAAATCCATACAAAAAGACATTTGCTCGGAATATTAAACATTAATTAAATCATCATTCTTCAATTACCCATGATTATCCCCCCCCCCCTCCNCATGATTCCCCCCCCCCCCTAGGTTAGATATAATTTAGATAAGATATTAGGTAGGGATTTTAAAGGGTTGGGTACAGTGGTGTAGCTAGCTATAATTAGGCTCTGTATCAAAATTTATCGAGGGGCCCTTTCTCGACTACATTGAAATGCGGAATTACATAAAAGAAATAAAAGAACTTTGTTTAAATAAAATCAATTTATATAGGTATTTACTTTAACAAACAATCAGAAACGCTCAGTTACAAACAATTTAAATGGACACTTCTTGATTTTTTTTCGGCAAACTTATTTATCAAATCATCCATAGCTGAAGACGATTTTAGCTTTCCTAGAATTCCTGCTTCAATAGACAATATTGACAAGTCTGATAGCCGTTCTTGTCCCATAGAAGTTCTGAGATAATTTTTGATTAATTTTAATTTGGAAAAGCTTCTTTCAGCTGTTGCAGTTGTAACCGGAAGCGTTAAAAAGAGGAAGCATGCTGTTATTACTTCTGGAAAACTAGATGCAAGGCTGTTAAATTATACAGCAGTAATAAACGCGTATACATACATTTTTCTCATTTACCTAAACAGAGAGTATCTTGTAGAGACTAATGTCAGGAATCTGGAATGATCTATGTAGTAGTTGCAGAAGATTTCATTTTTGTTGTTACAACAATAATCAGGTATCGGTCGCGGTCTCGTCTCGTTAAAACAAGACGAGAGCAGACAAGACGAAAAAAATCTCGGTCTCGTATGCAGCCGTAGTAGTCCTAGTTGAATAAATTATTTTATGTTTACTTTAATAGTTCAACAACTTAAAAAAAATAATTGTACTTATATTAAACTATATTTTATATAAAATTTCACGAATTTTTGCCTTCATACGTGGGGGGCCCTTGTAGTCTAGGGGCCCCTTATCATTGAATACGGCGGTAGCTACGCCCCTGGTTGGGTAGAAGAGATTTCCTCAGGAAATAACCCCGCCCTTTAAATGAACTTATTTATAATTTTCCCTCTTTTTCTAATTATCTTCTTCTGTTTATCTTTATTTCCTCCATTTTTTTATTACTATTATTATTGTTCTTGCAAAAAAAATATTGTCCAATCAATAAAAAATTATATAAAAAGCTTTTGCGCAGCACAAATATTTTCATTGGCCACTGCCAACAGCTTGTCGTCGATAAACATACCAAGATATTAATAATTTCAATTGATATTATTATTTTTTTAATTTAATTATTATTTCAGATCTTCTGGACAACAATAATAACAAGAAGGTTCTTCAAGAAGCTGACCGCGTACTAAAAAAATGGCCAGATTTTGATTGTGCTAGAGCATTAAAAGGTTTAGCATTACTTCGCCTTGGTAAAGAACAAGAAGCGGAACACGTTTTGGATATTGTTGCTAAGAAAGCACCTTGTGATGATCCTACATTACAAGCTATGACAATATGCTATCGAGAACTTCATAAATGTAAGTTGCTCAAAGGTCTCGCAACATTGACGCGAATATCGTTTAGATTTGTATAGAGATTAAAAGGGATCCGTCTCTGTGTCTGTCACGTTTTTTCTATTTAATGATGGTCAATTTGATCGTAATAGATGGGAGTACTCTGATAAAAGAGGAAATGTTGTTTGTTTGTCAAGTTATTTTCCCTCTAGTCTCCCAATATTTTACTACTAAAGTATCGTTATGTCTGACTACCTCACAATAAGCTAGTTTCTTTACCACCATAACAAATCGCAATGGGTGTATATTGCTACATAGCTCAATTGGTTTAAGCGGTGAATTCTTATCTAGGAGGATGTTGGTTAGAATCTAATTCCATTCCCCCACGAAATACTTGATCATAAGAGATCCAAACCGAGGTTGCAGTGATAATTACAATCAGTCTCAATAAAGACCTGCAGCCAGTTTTATAATATTAATATAGTTATGCCTGAGGTCTGGACATGCCGTCAAATGATATCCATTCATGTTTTGTTTTGAGTACAAAGGGGGCAAATAGGAGAGTCTTTGTAGCGTATTCGGTGGAGATATTGGGCAAGACAATAATGTCCTGTCAGAAATCCCAGACTCCCTACTGCCGCCTTTCTGGACAATGCAGGATTATAGGATCCTGCATTTCTTTCCCATTTTTTTATTTTTCAGCCTCTTTTAATATTAGAAGAAATGTATGTTTAGACGTTTTTTCTAATACTGATTTCGGCTAGATTAATTCTAACACATGATTGATAATACATGATTTTAATTAGCCGTTCGTTCCGGCCAAATACTCCTGTTTGTTTCGACAGAGTGACTAATTTCAACTGGGTTACCCCAAATGCGGCAAGTCATTGAATCATATCTTTAATATAAGTAGAGCTAGGATCAATTGAGCAATATAAAAAATTGTTAGAATTGCTCTCATTTAATTGAGTGCAGATCTTACCAGCTTGAACATAATACAGTATTTTGAAGTGATTATGTTGGTACTGTGGCCCTCTTTGGTCTGAAAACAGTATGAAATCGACACCGAACATGGTCAAAACATCAATACGATGTCTCCTAGTTCTAATTTATGATAATCATATTATTCTTTCAGTGGATAAAATTTGCTCTGTCTACGAAGAAGCGGTTAAAAAAGATCCGGCCAATGAGGAGCTGCTAACACATCTTTTTATGTCTTATGTGAGGGTTTACAATTATAAAAATCAGCAGCATACAGCTATGTGTCTTTACAAATTGAAAAATAAAAATCCGTACTATTTCTGGGCTGTAATGAGCATTGTAATGCAGGTAAGGTTGTTATAGTAGCGGCGTGAAAAATTAAAATCCGTACTATTTCTGGGCTGTAATGATCATTGTAGTGCGGGTAAGGTTGTTGTAGTAGGGGCGTGAAAAATTAAAATCCGTACTATTTTTGGGCTGTAATGGGCATTGTAAGTATTAAGTAATGCGGCTTTATAGATTCGTGTTTTTTAAAATGATAGAAACAAGTTGATATGAAATTAAGGAAAAGATTTTGATGGTCCTTGGCTGGTGCTATGTCAATATGCGCTCCAGATCGTACCGGTACGTAGAACCGGCCATAGTTAGAATGTGCAGGCAAGTAAAGTAAAAAAAAATCGACTCCTGAGTAGAAGGTAACCACTAAGTGAGGTAAATACCTGATGTATTTTCTGCCACCCAACTTTTAGAGCTCTATTTTAATGTGGTCAAACACTTAAATTAATGAGGAAAAAGACGAGCGTTTAACTCATGTGCTACCGAGGCAGTAGTTACCAGTAGCTGTTTTGTACCGTAAGCGGTGACTCACTTAAAGCGAATCACAAATTGAGTTCGAAGTAGAACAGTCAAATAAGCAACTTCAGTGCTCAGAGAGTCTGCCTGTTAGTAACAGATTGTGCTGCTTTTTATACCGCTCGAGATAGCCTGATCTAGTTCAGAGTAAAATTGCAAGACCACATTCTTTCGCTAAACGGTGGACAAAATTTGATCTTCCCAGATCATGAGACCTAACACCACTAGACTTCTTTATTTGGATTCACATCAAAGTTCGGTTGTAGGAGAATACGCCTCGAACGATTGCAGAATTAAAGCAGAAGATTCGTCACAAACTTCCACAACTTAAAGCTATGGGAGAGTCGTCTTTTTTAAAAACGTGTTTTTACTCAATTTTATATAATGTTTATATAACATAATCAATATAATGTTTATAATGTATTTTCTAATGTTTTATCTTTGCCAGGCATCTAGTAGTGAGGTTAGTTCAGACAGATCTGTCAAGCTTTTATTGGCGGAAAGAATGATCAAAAAATTAATTAATGAGGACAAAATAGACGCAGAGCAAGAAGTGCATCTCTATATCATAATATTGGAAATGCAGGTATGTTATAGCACAGAAGAACGCAAAGGATCTAGACGCAGAGCAAGAAGTGTATCTCTATATCATAATATTGGAAATGCAGGTATGTTATAGCACAGACGAACGCAAAGGATCTAGACGCAGAGCAAGAAGTTCATCTCTATATCATAATATTGGAAATGCAGGTATGTTATAGCTCAGACGAAAGCAAAGAATCTAGACGCAGAGCAAGAAGTTCATCTCTATATCATAATATTGGAAATGCAGGTATGTTATAGCTCAGATGAAAGCAAAGGATCTAGACGCAGAGCAAGAAGTTCATCTCTATATCATAATATTGGAAATGCAGGTATGTTATAGCACAGACGAACGCAAAGGATCTAGACGCAAAGCAAGAAGTGTATAATTGACATAATTACACTCTTTTTATAAATGGGCCACCGTGTATAATTGACATAATTACACTCTTTCTATAAATGGGCCACCGTGTATAATTGACATGGGTACACTCTTCTTTATAAATGGACCACCGTGTATAATTGACATAATTGCACTCTTTTTTTATAAATTGTTCACCGTGTATAATTGACATAATTTCACTCTTTTTTTTATATATAAATTGTCCACCGTGTATAATTGACATGGTTACACTCTTCTTTATAAATGGGCCACCGTGTATAATTGACATAATTTCACTCTTTTTTATATATAAATTGTCCACCGTGTATAATTGACATGGTTACACTCTTCTTTATAAATGGTCCACCGTGTATAATTGACATAATTGCACTCTTTTTTTTTATAAAATGTCCACCGTGTATAATTGACATAATTACACTTTTTTTATATAAATAGTTCACCGTGTATAATTGACATAATTTCACTCTTTTTTATATATAAATTGTCCACCGTGTATAATTGACATGGTTACACTCTTCTTTATAAATGGGCCACCGTGTATAATTGACATAATTGCACTCTTTTTTTATATAAAATGTCCACCGTGTGTAATTGACATAATTACACTTTTTTATATAAATAGTTCACCGTGTATAATTGACATAATTTCATTCTTTTTTTTTATATAAATTGTCCACCGTGTATAATTGACATGGTTACACTCTTCTTTATAAATGGGCCACCGTGTATAATTGACATAATTACAGTCTTCTTCATTAATGTTCCACTGTGTACGATTGACATAATTACACTCTTTTTTCCAGAAAAAGTATCAAGAGTGTTTGGATGTGCTTGAAGGTCCTCTCGGAGGCATGCTTCAATCGTACTATACTGCTCCTCAAAAGAAAATAGACTTTCTCATTTCAATGGAACACTGGGACAAAGTAAATGTTCTACTTAAGAAAGTTCTCATCGAGTAAGAATCATTTGATAATCCATATCCATACTAATATATAAATGCGAAAGTAACTCTGTCTGTCTGTATGTATGTATGTTACGCTTTCACGCTTGAACTACTGAACCGATTTTGATGAAATTTGGTATGGAGATAGACTAAACTTTAGGAAAGGACATAGGCTACTTTTTATCGCGAAAAAAAGGGGTTGAACCTATAAACGGCCATGCCTATAAGGCGCCAAGCGAAGCGGGCGTATCCTGCTACTGTTCATTATAATTTGTTTGAATTGACATTTATGAGCTGACGAGTTCTATAATCTTCCTGAGTACATCATCAGAGCTAGTTTGATCGAAGTCAGAAGAAATGGAGTTTAGAATAAAAGAGCATTATGCCTCTGTATGCAATAGCCACACAGAAAAATACGGATTCGCTTGGTTTATGTTAGCAAACATTATACCTTTTTCTACGTGTAGCACACACAGTTCCGCACTTAAGATCAGAAACCCATTTAAATTAGCACATTACGAAACCCTGGAGATTACCAAAACAGTCGAAAATGACCGAACAAATTTCAATAATCAACTAGAATCTAACGAAAATTTTGAACTTATCCGAAAATTTACTGAACAAATTTCAATAATGAACTAAAATCTATAGAAAATATTTGAACTTATCCGGAACTTATCAAGATTTTCGATAAATGCGCGCACGTCAAGTGTAAGCAACCTGCTGACTATATTAACACGAGGTATAGTTTGTAGATATGAAGACCCACTTTTTTCCGCCACTTCCAGATGACTTTGTGCTAATTTTATTTTATACTAGCTGTTTGCCCGTGCTTCGCTACCGCCTGTAGCTAGCTTGGCGCCTTAGAGGGATGGCCGTTCCCGTACTAATAGTATTATATGATTTCCCTTACAAAAATCGGAAAAACGGCCGTAGCTCGAAAACGATTGAGTAGTTCTTTGCAACCTACGTCCTAAATTAAGGTTTAAAAGGCGACCTAAACTTTCTCGCTTTGAGTTGATATGTTGTCGCGACAAAATTTAAGATATCGGACTATGACCGGCTAAATTCGGCAAAAAAGGAAAATTCTGCCCTAACTCGAAAATGGTTCGACTGGAATTCTGATATTTCTGAAGGGTTTTGGATTCTGATATTTTTTCTGAGGTTTCAGCCTATGGTTTCAGGGGGGTCCATTCTCATCAATTTTGCGATATCTCTTACTGTTTTATTTTAGACATATCTATCTAAACAATTAGTGATACATACAGACATACACACATTTATCCTTACATTGAGTTTAATTATTATAGATTCTTTATGGGGCAGGGTATTAGACGATGTTTCCCCCAAATTTTGGAATTCCTATTTCAAAATCAAAACAACAGAGTGTGTAGTGGTCAAGAACGTGAATTTGCAATCCGAGCTCATTGGTTGAATTTCAAATGAAGGTTCCAAACGTAGAAAGGAATTTCATAGAATATTGACGGTTTTTTATATCCATTGTTTTTTAATTATTGTGAGAAGTATTTTTTGGGTGGGGGAATTGCTTTGTTGACTTTTTTTTACATGTAGTGTTTTTTTTTGTTTATTTTTTTTTTGACAATCACTTGATTTTGTATTTGTCTGAGGAACTTCAACCTAATTTAAAATACCTATTACTTTTTAGATCTGATTCTTGGAACAATTACGTCAATTATTTGACGTCTGTATTTCATTTGGTCGATGAACACTCACCCACATCATTGAACGACATAAACAATTCACCCGATTTTGACGTCGCTTCAAGTGCGGATACTAGTTTTCAGACGTGTACAGAATTTTTGAAATATCTTCAACAAAAAAAGACAACTTTGAATCGTAAATCTAGATCAATTGATTTGATTAAATTGGAGTTCTTTTTGAAATTGAAAAAGTATCAAGAAGATAATAGTGAATGTAAGTACTAGTTAATATTCTTGAGATTGTGAGAAGTTACTTGAGGGTGACATTCTCACGAGCCGAGTCCACCTGAGCTGATGATTTAAAATAACACAGAAAGAAACTTTGTAATATCATTATGTTTGTGCTACTGATATAATTATATTGCAATCATTGACATGGTTCCTGGGGGGCCCATGTCAATTATTAGCCTCCAAGATTAGATGTGTGATGATAATTAAAAACTTAAGCAGCAAGCAACAAATTATTTATATAGCTGCACCCTCCTACATCGGACACCATTGATTTGATTGACTGAAGTAATAGCATGCATGGCTTATTATTTTTCTTATATTGCCGTTGACACCTTTTTTTTCACGTCAAGAAATGAGTCTGGTCCGAAGTGTTGAACTGTTTGTTCAATCGGGTCGGGAGTTAGATTTCTTTGATTTCTAAAGGAAAAATATCCTGAATTGTCCTCTCTAAATTAAAGTTTAACAATGGACTGCCACTCCCAGTCAAAGACAGGCGAAGAAGTTCATAACTCACTCGCTGTAGAATTACAGCTGTAGGAGACTTCCTGTTGATTGGGGGAATTGTACAAAATGACATAATAGCATATCCTGTTGATTGGGGTAACTGTAAATATGACATAATAGCACAAACATCCTGATGTAGACGTCTGCACTGTTCCCCTCAACCAGAGAGGTTAGGAAATGCTTTTATGACTATGTCTTGCCTAAAGAAGCTTGTAATAAGTAAACTTGCATGTCTGCTTCAGGAAATTCATTATGGGATCAGTTTGTCCTCTGGGCTGTGGGATAAACTAGTTTATACTAAAAAAACAGTTTGGCCAGTATAACATCATATATATGTTACGGTAAAAGTACATAATTGGTGATTGTATACAATCACCGGTAAATGTACGAAATTATTCTCAAGAATGGTGCAAGAGTTTAATCGAGGCANGGGGGGGGGTCGATTAAACATTTGAGAACAATTTCGTACATTTACCAGTGACTTCTTTGCATATTTTAAAAAAAAAAAACATTTGAGAATAATTTCGTACATTTACCATTTAAAAGTACATAATTGGTGATTGTATACAATCACCACTTATGTACTTTTACCGTGGCATATATAATAAATCTACCACTTGAAAATAGAGGAAAGAAAAGAAAAATGAAATCTTATCACCTTGGAATAGCACCCAACAGACCCAGGTTGACAAAAAAAGGTTTACAAAATATTCGATTATTTTGATTTTGTGTTTGGATGTGTTACGGGGTGCACTCAACCTCGTGAGGACAATTGACAATTGAGCGACAACGAGTGGCAGCATTATATGGTAGAATTACGTATAATCAGTACCTACAGGAGATATTTGAAGTAGATAAAGATGAAGAAAAAAAAACCTTGTAACGTTGTGATGAACACACGCAAAGAAATCACTATTTTTATTTTCCTGTCTGATTGCAGCTATCAAAGAATATCCTTGTTTACCAGAAGCTATTCTAAAATCAACTCTTTTGGATCTTCTTCTCGACTATTACCAATCGTTTGGTGAACATCCTTCTTGTTTGAAAGATTTGATGCCGTATTTGAAACATTTGGATATCTCAGAGTTAGATGTGTTCGCATCTAAACTGTGGACCATCAATAATATTGAGGGACAAGAGAACTATTTACCGCAAGATAGAGCTTCTATGATGAGATATGTGTCCTGTGTTCAATTTAACAGGTAACTTAATTTTGACCAAGGGTTTCCTATGATGAGATATGTGTCCTGTGTTCAATTTAACAGGTAACTTTATTTTGACTAAGGGTTTCCTATGATGAGATATGTGTCCTGTGTTCAATTTAGCTTATAACTTTATTTTGACTAAGGGTTTCCTATGATGAGATATGTGTCCTGTGTTCAATTTAACAGGTAACTTTATTTTGACTAAGGGTTTCCTATGATGAGATATGTGTCCTGTATTCAATTCAACAGGTAACTTTGACTAAGGGTTTCCAGTGAGCCTTTCAGGAAAATGGTAAAAAATTTATCGAATATTAAAATGTATTCTGTCAAATTCTTCAGTATTTACCTTTGCCATAAATTGAAATGCAAAGATCATATCAATAGTTTTTAACACTTTGTCAGAACCGTAGGGTCCCATAGTTGTGGGATTTTTGTCGCGTGCGGCGTGACACATCGCGGGAAAAATCCCACCAACCATATTTTTATTTTTTCCACTTCTCTTTTGTTTTGTATTTAAATTTTTATGTTTACTTGTTAGCTTTATTGACATATTTTAACCCCCCCCCTCGACAGGTTAGGAAACGTTTTTACGGCCATGCCTTTATTGCTTGAGCAAATTTTTTTTCCCCAAACGGGAAAAATATTTTGAACGTGGGATTTTTCCCTTGTTCAAGGACCCTACGGTTCTCCCCTAAGTCGGACCCCACTTTGTCTTGTCCAGGCTCTTCTCTGTTTACCATCGAATCCATTAGAAGTCATCTAGGTGAAGAATACGCTCAAATCATTTATTTCTCGTACTTTCACTCGCTGGTGAGCTATGATATCGCATTCTGGGGTCTAAGGGTACATATTACTGTTGTATGATTCTTTGGGGATATCGTTCTTTAATAATTCCAATACGTAGTCAAACTGCAGAACAGAAAGTCAACAAAAAATCGCGAAACATTTGGTCGTCTAGGTGCAGGTGTTTCCATATCAATTTTTGATAAACTCCTTCTTCACCTTTGAGCAGAAACATAGGGCGTATTGTGGCCCTTTTAATACCAAACAATTGGTAGACTAATTCTTCTTCCTCCATCTCTTGAATCAAAAGACACTGGAGAATAGAATTTTCCTCTTACGTGGCAGGTAAACTCATTTTTAACAGAGATATACCCAACACAAGCTTTTAAAACACACTGACTGCAAACAATCGTATGCAACGCTCAGTTAAAATCGTTCCGAGGAACATAGCCACCAACAATAGTCGTTCAATGATTAATCGTACAACGAGCATCGGTCAAAGACGGTATTATAAGTCGTTTCGAGGAATACGTACCTTAACGTCACTAAAAAGAGGTCTTTGTTCTTAATAAAAAGGCTCTTCGTGTGGTATATGGTCTTGACGACATTGTCATGTCGAGCACTACTTGAAGAGAAACGAATTCTAACCTTCTATGGACAACTGGTGTTGGACATGTACTGTCTAATTCTCTAAACACAACTGCCGACTATCCAGCACAAGTACAACACTAGAATATCCCATCCCCACTACCACTATTTGGGTATTCCTTTTAGACGGAATATGTAAAAATATAAATTCTAAATGGTTGAATACACCAGTTCCCGTTAGATCACTGAAGTTAAGCAACGTCCCGTGAGATTTTACTAAGTTGGTGACCACAAGGATTCGCGCCCCTGTGATGCTGGCTATTTCCGGCCCAACCCAGGATGGGTGAGATTATTTTGGGTGGGTGGTTTGTAAGTTTCTAGCGAATGAATGGTGAAACCCTGGTCTTGAATGACCAATATAATATGTAAAAGAGACTTTAAGCAGAAAAAGTGCCAAAAAACGATCTTTTGTAGTTTTTATTTTTTAATGTACTTCATATAGCCGCTATTTATTGGCAGGTATTGTAATTTATATTCTACTATCTGTTTGCCCGTGCTTCGCTACGGCCTCTAACTTGGCTCCTTAGAGGCATGACCATGGCCGTTCCCGTGCTAATATTATTCTATGATTTCCACCTAAAACTTTCTCGCTTTGCGTTGATATGTTGTCGCGACAAAATTTAAGATATCGGACCGTGAATTTGAACGAACATCGGCCGTAACTCGAAAACGGTTGGACAATTTTGAATTTGATTATTTTTATGGAGTTACAGGCTATAGTTTTGGAGGAGTCCATTCCCATCAATTTTTCAATATCTCTTACTGTTTTGGCTGAACAATTAATATTAACTCTTCATATTAAAGACAGGTTGACCAATGTCTTTACAGCGTTGAATAAACCAGTTTCCGTCAGATAACTGAAGTTAAGCAACGTCGCGTGTATTAAGTATTCGGATTGAAGCTTGCTCAATGACCAAACATGTTTTGTGTGCGCGACCTCTATTTAGATCTATTGTGACCAGCGCCTGAGATAGAGTTAGATTCGAACCAACAGTCTCCTGGTTACGAATCCACCGCCTCAACCAACTGACCTATTCTAGTTTATTCAGCCTTTTGAGAACAACTGAGTAGCCTTTTGAGAACAACTGAGTTGAGTGACGCGAAACGGCAGAGGAGGCTATGTGTTTGTTTATCCAGTTTTTATCTACGAAAATCTCGGGCAGTGCTATTGCACTAGAAATTTTACCGAATTGCCATTTAAAAGTACTGAGTACTTTTAAAGGAAATCTGAATCACCAGTTGGGGGTCAGGAAAAATCATTCCTGAAATGAGAGGTGTCCAAAAATCTATCGACGCCCTTCCCTGTTCACTGTTTCTACGGAATTGTTTATAGGCCCCCAAAATGGTTGGTTCTCCGTACCGGGGCTACCCGTGCCCTCGGGCACTACCAAAGACCATCAACACCGTTCCGACGACAACTCACTGTGTTTTTCCTCCGTGAGACCCAGCCGTGCTGCTCCAGATACTTCCTCAAAGAGTTGGTATATAAATCCTTGCTAAATCCTGAAGTATCTGATCGTTTTCGTCTATGTATGCTGGCTGCTCATGGTGTAAATCATGAGCAGCCAGGAACTATGCATCAAACCCAACTAATCTAGTGCCGTCAGCATTATGGACAGATCCTGTTGGAGAGGCCGCCTTTCTGGAGACACAGTGAGAGTCGTTGAGAACGTTAACAACAACAACAAGATCTGTTTATGTACGAGATCAACCATCTTGAATTTTATGTATGACCAGACATATTTTTGGTTTATTTTTTCACTGATGAAGCTTTCAAATAGATCCCGGAAAAAATCGCCCCATCATTTATTTTTTATATTATTTCAGATACATTGGTAAATACAACAATGAAAATATGTCTGTAGAGAAGAAGATCCAACTTATAATTACGCTTACCAAAACTTACCACCATTGTGATCAATTTACTCAAAATCAATTACCTACAGAAATCATATATAACGATTCGATAATATTAATCATTATTTATTTATTACATGACCTATGCATTAGTAATTATAATTATATGAAATATATACTTATTTATATACAATATGTATCACAGAGAAATAATTACAATTTTAATTTAGAATTATTAATGCTCAAATATTATAATCATATCGGTAAGTAAAATATTATCATCATAATATGTTCATGCTTGGTTAGGTTACACAATCAGATTTGCTAAAGATTTGTCATGAGTGATTGATTAACTCAAATGAGCCAAATCACTTTGCTGAGTCATTTACTCATTGAGTTATGATCCAAATAAAATTAATCACTGAACGGATCACGATACGATTGAAATGAAAACATATTCATTTTTTCTTTCTATTAAACACTATACCAGAGAGAGAAAGAAAACTTAAATTAAATTCAGAGAGAGATAGAGGGAGCAGCTGTAGGCAAGTGAAATAGAAAGATACAGGTATGTGTGGTCTTTTCGTGTGTTGATTATGGAAGGTTTCGATATAACCGATATTTTACATCGATATTCGACCATCCAATTATATCGATATTAAGCTTTCGATTATATCAATATCGAAATACTTTTTTCAAAACGGCAACCCTACCTAGAGAGTGAAAAAAGTCTCCTCCTGTTGAGCCGATGTAAAAAACTAACCAGGTACCCTGTACATACAGGGTGTCAAAAAGTTCGAGACCGCCTGAATATCTTTTGAACAGCCTTATCTTATCGCCTACTTTTAGACACTCTTGGAAGTCTTGGAAAAATTTACACTCTAGCGTGTTTAGTTTTCAAATTGCGGCCATTTGAAATTTCCAAGATATGACTTCCAAGAGTGTCTAAAACTAGGCGAATTATTTCTAAAAGTAGGCGAAGTGTCTAAAACTAGGCGAATTATGTCTAAAAAGCAGGTTCCTCAACATTGGTGTCCTATGCAATCATTCAATATCCCATTGCAAATAATTCGCCTAGTTTTAGACACTCTTGGAAGTCATATCTTGGAAATTTCAAATGGCCGCCATTTTGAAACCAAACACGCTAGACGTGTAAATTTTTTTGTAAAGTACTTCTAATTCTATTGTCTTTCTGAAAATGTATCACAAGATGGGGGTTCGTATTTAAAAAACAAAAGTTGGACCCCCTGGGGGCCACATGGGACCTGCCTGAAAAATTGGTCACACCATCAGGTGGTTTAATTTGGGGTATAATAACATGCAAAATTTCAAAACTCCACATAAAGCTGTTCAAAAGATATTCAGGCGGTCTCGAACTTTTGGGACACCCTGTATATTAATAATGACTTTTTATTCCAGGTGCCAGTCGGGCGGCTCAGTATAATTATGAAAATTTAGACATGAAACATATTCAATTAGATTCCCTTGGATATTTACACTGTGGTCCGCTACTGACGAACGCACAATACAATTTAGCCGCCAATGTGTATGGATCAACATTGAAATTTTTCACTGTCAATTATAAAGAGGTACATATGTAATTATTTTAAATCATATTTAATTTTTCGATGTTTGAATTTTCCAGTTTTGCCTGGATTTTATTTATTTTATTTTTAAGAAAAAACAGTATCTATAAAAAATGTTGGGTTTGTTATGGTAAGCAATTTTCTTATGGAAAAGGTTGTTCCCCTTCTATTCTGAGTTGCTATAACTCCGAATAGAAGGATAGAACGGAGAAAAAAAACTGCAATAGAAATAAGAACAACAAAATGTTTTTAGGATAGAACGGAGAAAGAAAACTGCAAAAAAGCTGTTTCTTTGTGTTATTATGTCACAACTTTTGTGCTCACTGCAACATTGTAGGATTTTTCCGCCGCTGTCTTGTGGTATCCGAAAACACAAATTTCAAAAAAATCCGTAGAAAGAGTCCAATCACGATTTGTAAGATATTTATTTCATAAAGAAAATCACTTTGACCCTAAATATCCCCATTATATTGAATATGAACTTCTTATTGAAAATTTGGTACTAGAATCCCTCCCATCCCGGGCTACAAAATACCAAATTAACCTACTCCGCGATATATTACTCGGAAAAATCCAAAACTCGATTTTACTTGGCAAAATTAATTTTCGCGTCCCAAATTTTAGACTGAGACGAGACCCTTTCACAATGTTCGAAATTCCAAACCGGAAGGACGTTTGTTATTTTAGATCCCCTATAATAATGGCTATGGATGTGTACAACACTATGGAGATCCAGCCGGATCTATTTAGTAACTACTAAATTACTCTTATATCATTCATAACTCCTCTCCTATTTCCTTATATCCTTCTCCTATATATCAGTAATTGCCCCTCATTGTCTTCTGACATGCAGGTGGTGTTGATATGGAAAAAAAAAAAACATCAGTCCAATTACTTTGAATTTTTCTATTTTACTTACAATGGCACAGGATCGCTATGCACATTATCTTTATAGCTACTCATTGTCCTCACGATGCTGAGTGGGCCCGTAAACTTCCAAACCACAGTGACAAATTTTTGTTCCTGCCAGGACTCGAACCCTGGTCTCCCGAGAGCAAGACTAGTGCAGTGACCACTGAGCCATGGGAGCTGGTATACAACTCTTTAATACTGCTTGTAAATTTTACCAATAAAGTCCCGAATACCAATAAAGAAAATGGTCTATATAAAAGGTGTTCCGCTGTACAAAAAGTAATATCCTTGATTGTATTTTCTTCGTTTTAGAATGCTGATCATTTAGTTCTGTCGTACAAGTACGGATCATTTTTGAAAATTGATGAATTCTACAAATTTCGAAAGCGATTGAACAATTCCCTCCACTATACTTTGACTACCATTGAAAAAATGTTATTCGACATTCTTCAAGTGACGAGCTACAATGAATTGTTGAGCTCCGTGTCTCAGATGTATATCGAGCCTAGCAAAGATCATATCTTTTGGAGTCAATTAGAAGATAATCGAGATTTAAATGTGTATAACACGTGTAATCCTAGTCATATGTAAGTATAACACGCGTAATCCTAGTCATATATAAGTGTAACACGTGTAATCCTAGTAATATGTAAGTATAACACGTGTAATACTAGTCACATGTAAGTATAACACTTATAATCCTAGTCATATGTAAGTATAACACGTGTAATACTAGTCATATGTAAGCATAATACGTGTAATCCTACTCATCTGTAAGTTTAACACTTATAATCCTAGTCATATGTAAGTATAACACGCGTAATCCTAGTCGTATGTAAGTATAAAACGTTTAGTCATATTTAAGCATAACACGTGTAATCCTGGCCATATGTAAGCGAAACACTTGTAATCCTAGTCATACGTAATTATAATACGTGTAATTCTGGTCATATATAAACATAACACGTGTAATCCTAGCCATATGTAAGTATAAATTGTTTAATCCTGGTCATACATTTGACCAGGATTATACAAAAAAGTATAAATAAAATGTGTAATCCTGGTCAAATGTAAGTATAAACGTGTAATCCTGGTCAAATGTAAGTATAAAATGTGTAATCCTGGTCAAATGTAAGTATAAAATGTGTAATCCTGGTCAAATGTAAGTATTAATTGTGTAATCCTGATCAAACTTATATGGACTGGAAGATTTGTCTTCTTTGGCAAAGGAATAAAAACGGTTTTGAATTTTGAAAACTGGAGTCATATCAGAAAAACCGTGACTGCAAGTCCCAGTCCTAACAAAAGATGTTTTTTTATGTTTGTTCACAGGAAACCCAACGACCAACACAAAAGGTTTACTTTTGATAATGACATTCTATTACTTAAATTACGATCTTTAATTCTGCGATGTCTAGTGGCAGGTTTACAACTGGCACATCCGTCCATTTATGAACAACTCAAAGTTGACACAAATTCAAAAGAGAACGGATCGATTCACGTCAGTGCCATTGGATCAGTTGACACGTTGAATGTGTTAACAACAGAAATTGATGAATTCTATTCAAAATTAATTGAAGAGCCACCCAAACAATTACCACAGGTAATAATAAAAATCAGGTGTGAACATCACACGACTTTCCTTATGTATGAAAAAAGAAGAGAAAGTATTGTGATGGGCTGAAATTTTGTCGAGTCGAGTTTTCAATGCCAAAACAGAGCGGAAATACAATTATATATTACACTTCTTGATATAGTACACTTCAACCAACCTAAGTTGTATTTTGCAATTTCTTGTATGAAATTAATATAAATTGGCACCAAATTTCAAGTTCTAGCTTTTTCATTCTGGTTTTAGGCAGAACCGCCAAAAAGCGACCTTCAACCGCTATTTAGCGGCAAACAATATATTACACTTCAACCTAAGTTATATTCTTCAATTTCTTGTATGAAGTTGATATGTATAATTTAAAGTTTTAGCTATTAGCGTTCTCATTTTAAGCAGGATATGCGAAAACCGCTAAAAAGCGGCTTAAACCGTCAACGGTATATTCGATTTTCACCAAAAGCTTATTTTTCCGTTCATAGCATATAACTGACATGTGTACCAAATTTTAAGTCCCTAACACTTGCCGTTCTTGAGATATCTTGTTCACAGACAGACAGACGCACACACACGGACCAATGGCTGAAACTCGAGATTTGGGCTCTGGGAACCCCGAAACGTGTTTTGGCATTGAAAACTCGACATCGAAAATTTCAGCCCATTACAATGTCAGCTGCATCACGAGGCTTTGAATTTCCTTGGTCACCCACTTAGTTCGACTGGACGTGACATAACGAGATCTGGTGTATCCAATGTTCCATAGACTCAACTTGACTGGGCGTGACATAACGAGATCTGGTGTATATAATGTTGCATAGACTCAACTTGACTGGGCGTGACGTAACGAGATCTGGTGTATATAATGTTGCATAGACTCAACTTGACTGGACGTGACATATCGAGATCTGGTGTATCCAATGTTCCATAGACTCAACTTGACTGGGCGTGACATAACGAGATCTGGTGTATCCAATGTTCCATAGACTCAACTTGACTGGACGTGACATAACGAGATCTGGTGTATCCAATGTTCCATAGACTCAACTTGACTGGGCGTGACATAACGAGATCTGGTGTATCCAATGTTCCATAGACTCAACTTGACTGGGCGTGACATAACGAGATCTGGTGTATATAATGTTGCATAGACTTTGGTTTCATTCATACTTTTCTTGTTTCCCTTTTTGTTGCAGGAGATCTTGAGCGGACTTCCTTTACAACGTATTTTCCTTTACGTTGACCACCCTTACGTGCCACTGTTTGTCCAGTCAGCTCGAGCTATGTTCAATTTGGCGACTCACAATTTTGTTGGATTTGAAGCAAACCTATTCAAATGTCAATTTCTATTAAAACAGACATTTGAAAGTTTACAATTGAAATTCGAAGCCGTTTCGTCAGTGTGTAATTATGAAAATAATCAAATTTTAATTCAAGCCATGGCGTTGTATGTTGAGGTATGTTTAAAGTGGCTAGAAAATAGTGTCTACTTGTATGGCATGTTGAATACATCAGTTCCGGTTAGATCACTGAAGTTACGCATTGTCTAGCGAGGTTGGGTGTCCACGTAGGTTCGCGCCCTCATTTTTTCGGCTGTCCATTTTTTTACTCAACCCAGGCTGGCTGATGTCAATGTAATGTAGGAGGCTGGTTTGTAATTTTCGAGCAAAGGGAGGGTAAAACCCCCGTCTCGAATGACCAATAGATTGCCCTTGTTAGAGAGATATTAAACCAAAAAGCGGTTATATGTTTTTATTGAATCTTTATTTCTAAAGCTGCAAACTAGGGGTTTGTTATAAATACGTGGATCAGTGTTATTGTCAGTGAGGCATAGCTAAAAAAAAAGTTTACATTTTTGCGGCATAAAATAGATTTTAAATGATCTGCGGAACATTTTAAAACAAACCCCAGGTTTCTCGCTTCAAAAATAAAGATTCGATTGTGTTCGGTGTTAAAAACAGTTTCCCGCCCCTTTTTGATTCAGGCTTGACAAAATAATTATTATTATAATCATTTCGCAAACAATCTGCCTCTTTATTAAAGTGTAATAACATAATCATATAAAGGTAACATGAATACTTATTGGAAAAATATAAAATAAATAAATATAAAAGTTCAGAAATTTAAAAAATAATAGAAACAGGTTAACATGAGGTTACTGAAAAGATATTGATAGCCCTTGGAGCAAAAATTTGTCACTGTGGTTTGGAGTTTTCTCAGCCTCGCGAGGACAATGAGTAGCTATGGAGATAAATGCGCATGGCGACCCGGTGGCAGAATTGTAGGTAAAGTTGAAAAATTCAAAGTAATTGGATAAATATTGATATTGGGAACATTCTACAATGCTGCAGTGAGCACCACATTTGTGACATAATAACACAAAGAAACAGCATTTATTATTATTTATTCATTGAGAACGTGTGAAGTGAGTAAGAGATATCTAGAGCAAGTAAAGTTTTATCTGCACGCCCATTTTGAAATATTTGGGCATAAATGTGTTGATTTAAGTTAAACATCAAGGTTTTATGCACAGATATTTGCAAATGGGCGTGACGTAATGCTATACATGTTACATATCTCTCTCTAAGAGCATGTCAAGGACAAAATTATCTCGAAAACAGTAAATCAAATCAAGCAAAAAATATTTCATTCCAATAGTGAATCTTTTGAATCGTCTCGAAAAAAATTACCCCCCCCCTCAAAATTTTTTAATACAAAATTTANAAAAAAAAAAAAAAAAAAAAAAAAAAAAAAAAAAAAAAAAAAAAGTTGAGCTTGAAGGTGAGCTTAAAGAAAAAGTTCAAGGCCACCATTAAATTTCCCCCCCCCTAAAATTAAGGGGGATTTTATCGAACGTTTTCTTCCTAATTTCCGAGATATTTGACTATGTCCCTCAAAATGACCCACCTTGTATAGGGTTTCAATGGTTTCATACTTAAAAAAAAATTATATAAAATAATTGTTTCAGATGATAGCCATATCAAATATAACATGTGGAATATTATCAAATATAATTAAAAATCAGAGTAAATCAAACATAAATTGTGGTGGAGACAAATCATCACTCAATGAAATGAATAGAAAGAAGAAGAAAAAGAAAAATCAAACTAGCAACACAGCAGAAACAACTGTGGCAACAGATGATTCGCCTGACACCAATACAGATAATATTAATCAATCAAATGTAATAGTGAATAAAAAAAATCCAAAAGAACTACTAAAACAATATATAAACCTGACATCAGACTTGAATAAACAATTAATACGTTTAACAAATGAATGTGAAAAATTAATGGGACAAGAATTTAAAGATTTAAATGAATTAAATATAAATACAATAGATAGTCATGAGCAAATGTTAATAGATTATCTGGTACAATGCGATTCTGATAAAATATTAGCCAAAAGATTTCATATTATGCGAATAGACGACAAACAACAAGAAATGAAAGTTAAAGATGCGAATACTTGGCAGGATAGTTGTGATCAAATTAATGAAAATATTACAAATAGTTATCGAGGCTCTTATGAGAAGATTAGACAAGTTAATTTGTTCAAGAGTTTCACTTTTTAAAAAAACAAAAGTGGGAGGAGATTTACATTTTTTAAAAAGGGAAAATATTAACTTTTAAAATAAATTAAAACAAAACACCAAAAACACTATTTATTATTATTTATGAAGTAACTAGTTTCGAATCATTTGATTCATCATCAGTCTAGTCGAATCTAAAGATGGAAGTTGTCAACGGATGGAAGTTCATGGAGTCAACTTCCATCATTAGACTCGACTAGACTGATGATGAATCGAATGATTCGAAACTAGTTTCTTCATAAATAATAATAAATAGTCTTTTGGTGTTTTGTTTTAATTTATTTTAAAAAGTTAATATTTTTTAACACTTATAATTAACATGTTATTCAAAGATTTAAAAAGTGAGAAGATGAGACAAGTTAATAATATGTATAAAAGTTTTACTTCTTGCTAAAGATGAGAAAATGAGGCAGGATACACTTTTTATAAAGTGAGAAGATAAGTGTTTTACATTTTTTATAAAGTGGGAAGATAATATGTACAAAAGTTTTACTTTCTTTATCCTTTATAAAGCAAAGTATCATAATGGGCTGAAGTTTTTTTAAACACGTTTTAGGGTTCCCGAGTTTCAGCCGTTGGTAATTGCATTAGACTTGAATTTGGTATGTATGTCTCTTTTCTGTCCAGGACAACCACGAAAATCTGGTTCAACCATTGACGGGTTTTCTTTGGGTGTCTATTTATATCAATTTTATGCACGGAATACAAAAATAATACGGAATATTCTTGATTATCAATCTCGTATTTGTAAAAATGGTGTTTCCCAGCTGGTCCATAAATAATATAATCAAAGTCACTACTTACTTTTGTGGGTATCACAGCATAACAAATGCTTCTACACTAAACCATCACAGTATTATATATATTTTTGCTCTTGTAATGTAGACACCGCGATTAGAACTGGTCTGATATTTGTCTGAAATGATTTTAGTATTTTCATAAGTAGTTAGAAATTAAAAGAATAAATTAAGTAGCTTGGGCTTTGTATGTATTTTTTTTCTAACATGCTTTTCGATTTTATTGTAGGGATTCCTTTATTAGGGCTACAGCGTACTACAAACTTTTTATTGCTAGAATGAGGCCCGATTCACATTATAATGCCGGTCACAGTTCGGTCTCATATTGCTGGAATGAGGCCCGGTTCACATTATATTATTATTATTATATTATTATTATAATGCCAGTCACAATTCGGTCTCATATTGCTCGAATGAGGCCCAATTCACATTATAATGCCGGTCACAGGACGGTCTCATATTGCTCGAATGAGGCCCAATTCACATTATAATGCCGTTCACAGTTCGGTCTCATATTGCTCGAATGAGGCCCGATTCACATTATAATGCCGGTCACAGTTCGGTAGTTCGGTCTCATATTGCTCGAATGAGGCCCAATTCACATTATAATGCCGGTCACAGTTCGGTCTCATATTGCTCGAATGAGGCCCGATTCACATTATAATGCCGGTCACAGTTCGGTATTATATTATCAAATAAGACATAATGCATGTATTCATACTATCGATAAGGCTATGTTCAAATGATCGTGCGGTACGGCGAACCGCGCGTCACATCTATCTAAATAGTGCATATTGTCTACGTGGCCGCGCGGTACTAGTTCTATAAACTTGTATCGATTTGTTCAGTTGATCTGCGCGGTACTATTTCTACAAATTTGTATTGACTTGTTTAGTTGATGCGCGCGGTTTGAGGCGAAATAAAGTAGCCAAGTAGATATTTTGATGCCAGACTTCCGCGCGTACATACGTTGTCATGTGAATGCTCCTCCCGCGTTATCATTTGAACTTAGCCTAACAGTTAAGCTGTGGACCAATCCCATTCTTGTCACGATCAGTCAAGAAACATTTTTTGACTGAGTGAGTCCAAACCGATAAAATTATACCGAAATTTTGGACTTAAGTAAAATACGTCTGGCATGGACTCCTTGCTTTCTGCTTGGGAATGGAAAAGGTATCGTTTCCGACCCTTCTCTTAGTCCCCTTTTACGACTGGCATGGACTTTGTTGCCTTGGAAGTATTCTTTTTAGTTCTCCTATCTTCAGGGGACATAGAAAGGTTATAATGCAGTAGCTTCTACTTTTTTCTTTTTAATTTGGCTTAACGTCTCTTTAACATCTATTGGCCATTCAAGACGGGGTTTTCACCACCCATTCGCAACCAGCTACCCACATTGACCTCACCCAGCCTGGGTTGGGCCGGAAAAATAGCCACCATTACGAGCATCAATTTTATTTTCTTCAACTTGAATACAAGCTCGCACCCCGTTTGCCCGCCATGGTTACGACCCTGCTAAAGCACTAGTTTAAATCCCCCCAAAAGAGCAGATCAAATAAAAAAATCCAAGAAAAAAAAAAAAAAAAAAAAAAAAAAAAAAAAAAAAAAAAAAANAAAAAAAAAAAAAAAAAAAAAAAACGCTTTCTCAAAACAAAACAAAAAATGTAGTTGAGAAAAATATCCATTTTTATTATAATTTATTTAGTACAATATTTTTAAAAAGAATGCAATATATTGAAGATAAAAGCGATTTCTTTTAAAATGTTCCTCGAATTATATTATACAGCAATGTCCACTGGCAGGGGGTTGTGGTCAATTAAAAAAAAAACAGATTTCTCTTAAGGTGCGTACACATATGCGCGCCGCGGCAATGTTCGTCATATTAGGACGTGTTTTTCTGTGCTTGCGAGAACAACACGCGGCAAAATTTTATCTGTTCGTTGAAAATTTATTCCGACGAACAGTTCGGCGAATGGTATGTACACATATGGGCGCCGCGGAACGAACGCGGCAATGTTCGTCAGATTAGGACGTGTTTTCACTGTGCGCTGGATTTTTTGCACCACTATATCTCTCGAACGAAGTAAGGTCTAGCATTAACTTCAGCATTTTTCTTTTGTTTATCTACTGGATTTTTTGCATCACTATAACTCTCGAACGAACAACAACAACGACAACAACATCATTTGTTGTTGTTGAAAGTGCTAGTTTGTGGAAATTCTTGGGAACATAAATTCGACGAACATAAATTTTCAACGAACAGACAACATTTTGCCGCGTGTTGTGCTCGCGAGCACAGTAAAAACATATCCTAATCTGACGAACATTGCCGCGGCGCGCATATGTGTACGCACCTTTACAATGGAGGTACAACGCAAGAAAGGAAAAATAGATTATAAAATCCACTATCTTGGTTATACTAATTTTTGGTTTATTATTTTCAATAATGAACCTATGGAATCGTTACGAGAAAAAAAATACCCCCCCCCTCAAAATTTGATATTTTGCGTTACAAACTACGTGGAATTCGAAAATCGAATAAAAAAAAATCAGTTGTCCGCGGTGATTAATTGTTTCACAATCTTACTCAATCTTCTATTTTACAGTGTCTCTTTTACCTAACGGGTTACTCTCGTTTTTGGTGAGTACATCATTTTAATTCGGCATGTCTAATTTTTTTTATTGGGTTTATTATTTTCAATAATAAACCATTAGAATCCTCACGAAAAAAAAAAAAAAAAAAAAAAAATATATATATATCCCCCCTCAAAATTTGATATTTCAAGGTAGGTTAGAATCCAAAAATTGAATAAAAAAAAAATCCGTTTGTCCGCTGTACACCGTGATGGGCACTTTTGCCACTTAGCGTTGACCGATTTAGATGGAATTTGGTATATAGGTCCCATCTGGACTCTAATTGTGCCCCGAAACATGGGTGCAATCAAATACACCCTTGGCGGTTTTTGCCGCTTTTTAGCGGTTTTCACTAATCCTCTATAAAAAGAGGATGTTAAGAGCTAGAAACTTCAAATTTGATAGGTATGTCAAATTTAGGGTCTAATTACGCCCCAGATTTGGAGTCGTCACGAGGGAAAAAATACCCCTCAAAATTTTCCTTCGAGAGGGGGGGGGATTTTTTAGTCAGGAAAATAATAAACCCATGTGTCACATTGGCAGAGTTTTTATGGTTGTTTTGTCACTGCAAATCCGGCCTGTCTAGAAAGAAACTCTATTTTTCTAGAAAGAAACTCTAATTTAAAAAAATAGAAATGGGGGAACACCCCCATTTCTATTTTTTTAAATTTTAACAATGTCAAAATGGGTTGATGGGAAGTTATGTAAAAGGCTTGAGCAGATCGTCCTTTGGAAACGACCGCAAGTTCACGTTAATACGAATGACTTGAAAAATGGACTCGTTATTAAGCCCCGATTCACATTAGAGTTCTGGTTACAGTTCGGTCTCTGTGGGTAACATATTATCAAAGCGTAGTATGAATAGGGCAATAGATCAGTAGATTTGAATCGTGAGCTGAGAAGTGAAAATGATTAAGACTACCAGCTCGAGATCGAACTGTGACCGTCATGAATCGTGAGCTGAGAAGTGAAAATGATTAGACTTCACCAGCTCGAGACTGAACTGTGACCGTCATGATAGTGTGAATAGGGCAATAGATCAGTAGATTTGAATCATGAGCTGAGAAGTGAAAATGATTAGACTTTATCAGCTTGAGACCGAACTGTGACCGTTAAGATAGTGTGAACAGGGTCTAACTGAAACTGACACAATGTTCAACCTGAATGACGGAAAAATAATTTTCACTATTAACCTAAAACAAATCCTTTGTTGTGACCACTATGAAAGCTGCGTGCGTACTCAAGTTTTTTTTTTTTTAAAAAAAAAAGTACCATTCATGTTCATTAAGTGCGCCTGTATAATGGTCTGTTTGAGCTTAAACAATAAAAATGGTCATCTCTTAAAATTTATCTAAAAATAAAAGAAAATATTTACAGCAGTTTAAAATTTTAATAGTTTGGTTTTCAGGAAGGAAAAGAAAAAAAACACACAAAATTCATTCCTGACGTAGGGGTATAATAAGCGAAGGAAACTACGAGTGATGTGAGTTCACGGGACAAAATATGAGGCTCCATTTTTACTTTCTCTTCCTATAAAAGATAAGTAATCGTGCCAAAAATTTCATTTTTTTTTTAAATTGTCTAATATTTCTTTATTTTTATTGGTTTATTATTTTCAATAAAGAAGCCTTAGAATCGACCATGAAAAAAATATTTCCTTCTAAGGCCTTATTATTGGTTTGTTCCTCCAAGGCCACTTTAATACAAGGTGTTTCAAAAGAAAAAAAGAAACCACGTATAGCAGAGTTAAAATAAAGGCCAATTTGCTTAATAAACCTTTAAAAGCTTAATAAAAAATAAATTCATGACCCCCCCCATGACTCCGTCCCTGATCGGGGAAAAAGTGATAAATACTCACCAAAGAAGCATGATAACAATCGGAGACGTCATGAAAAATATGAAGTCAATCGCAAAATAATTCCATTTTTAATAGGGGTTTGATAAGCAAAGTGGACTTTATTTGAGCTTTACTATACGTGGTTTCTTTTTTGCAAACACCCTATATATTTCAAGATATTATTTCCGCTAGAACTAGTACTAACGGAAATAATGTCTTGAAAAATAGTAAAGTGGCATGTACTTAATAAAAGATCTCCTGAAATCATTAATTTTAGGAAATCTTTTTAATTTTAAAAAATTTGCGTGATCATCTCACTACCTTCCTTATCTATAAACTGTATTGTATTGGACTGAAATTTTTGATGTTTACTTTTTAATACCAAAATACGTTTTGGAAGTGACATAACATACCAAATTTCAAGTTTAGTACTTACCGTTCCAGAGATATCTTGTTTTATTTCAGCCCATTACAATACTCTCCTTTTTATAGGATAGGGAAAGTAAAAATGGGGAAAGTAATAATTTCATAGTGTTTGGTATTTCACTTCATTGGAATAAGGGTGCTCTCAGACAGCCGCTTACTCGCTTATCTGATTACTTACTGTTTCTTGAAGCACATTACCTCGAGATAAGAACGAAGTATATTAATAATTATTAATATAAAGTTACAAGAGTAACCTGGGGGGAGTATATGTATGCACTATTACTATAAACGTAAAATGTTAAAATTGATTTTTTTTTTAAAAAAAAAAAATAATAATAATTACGCCGTATTTTTTTTTACCAAGTGCATGTTCTCTGGTAGAAATAACCGTAAAAATGTATCGTATTTTTTAAAAAGTAATATAATTCTTGTAGTTCTAATTATTTTTCCCAATTATAAATCAAATAACTGACCTCAATCATTATTGAAATATTCATTTCTGATATCAAAACATTGAGATGTGTCAGTAAGTGTGCTCCAAAAAAACAAAATAATTTGTTTTTTTAAAATGTGCTGAGTAACATGTTTTATTATAGACTAACTATTGCTTCATCTGCATACTCCCATAAGAACATGTCTATTTGTTTTTTCCTTGCTTATAAAAACAATATGGATAGGGTAAGCGAGTAAGCGACTGTCTGAAAACACCTAAGGTATCTCTGCTTAACTAAAAATAAAGTTTTGATAATTATATACAAAGTACAAATTAATGTACTAATTTCAAGGCCGAATTTATGAATTTGGGGACCCAGGAACAACAAGATATTTTATAATATTTAAAATCGACAATAATCTTCTCGTTAAATACAGGCCCAATTTCAAGTGGAATCATCAAATATGTTGATAACATTTTTGACAACTTTGCGTTGTTTTCAGACGAAAGGCGGCTACAGTCCACAAAGTATAACTCTAGAATAATATATTATATTTTGCAGTTGCAGAATAAAAAGTACTCCATTTTTTTCTATAATATTTTTCTGTGGGTGCCTCAAATCTAATTTTTAATAACTATTTTAAAAATTGTATTCACAATAATCGTTATTGGTAATTGTCAAAAATATAAAATAAAAACGAATACCTAGTTCCCAAAAAAGACCCCTCGACAGCTTCTCCGAGTTCTCTCTACATAATCCGGCCCTGACGATTTGTCATTAATATAATCTGAGGGCAATTCAGTTTCACAAAATTCAAATATTGAAAAAAAAAAAAAAAAAAAAAAAAAAACACATCTGTAAATGGGCTGGAATTTCCGATGTCAGAGCATAACTAGTTCCAGCTTTGGCATGTTTTTTCTTTGTTTCTCATTTATCAAGATTTGAGTAAAAACAAAAATATTCTTGACTTTTCGTTGTGTTATATTTGAAAACAACTGTCTTTAAAGTAAGGAATTTTCAAATTCTCTCTAAATGTCGTCTTATCACCGTCTGATTGACAATGCATTGGAACTCAAAATGTAAACAACACCACTGATACAAGAAATTGGTTGACGTTCAGGTTCATAGTAATTCTATAAGATTTATCTTTTCTTACTCTCTTATTCCATTGGGTGAATCTCATTATTTAGTTTTAAAGTGTTACCTTCAATTGAAATTGAATGTCCCCAAGTTATACTTATCGTGTCTTAACCTATTCTTATTTTAAAATGCTTTACACTAGCCATCTCTTTTAATACTCGACTGAGGAGCTTCAGCTAATCCTTTGATTTTTAATCTATCTGCTGTTTTCAAAAAGCTTGGTAATTGGTCTTGCGATACGTTCACTTCTCCTGCATACATAAACTCTAAAATATCTGTTAAATGTTTAAAAGGAACATCTTTCAAAATAATAATCGGATGTTTACTTGGATTCTCTTCAAGAAGCGTTTTAAAATATGGACTACACGCTGATAGTACCATTTTGTGTGCTTTACAAGTTTGGCCTTCACAAGCAAGAGTAACATCAGTAAATGAATTATCATTACGTAAATGTTTAAATGAAGTGACCATATTTGATTGGAAATCGTTCCATTTTAAATAATATTGTTGCTGTTCTCCGTTCATTGTGAAATTCGCTTCAGTACCCTGTGGAGAAAGAACATAAAATAATAATTAGAAATTACCCTAAGAATGAAAAGAGGTACAATTTGGTTCGTCTCTACCAACTGAGCTACTGAGGAGGCTGAATAATCAACATTTGGAATCAACAACCAAAAAATCATGTCACCTTAATTAATATTTGATACTTAACAAAAAAAAATCGATCAAAAATTCCGTTGGTACGCCGTCCGCGGCTCTTCAGTTGTGGTCAACCTAACAATTGAAAATCCGCTAAGTGATCAACACCACTTAGCGTTCACTTATCTGAATGAAATTTTAGAAAGCACATAGATTAGATAGATTCCCCAAATGTCCTTTCCATGATCCGGAATAAATTTCGAAAAGAATGATTTAAAAGTAAAATTATCGTATGGGCAGATAACTTTCCTACTACCGCTAACTATTTAGATAACAGTGGTAAATAGATTAGTTTGAAAATATATTAGTGATCAAATACCATGCTCGTTTTGTTCTCTTTCCGTTTAACACTACATTTTTTTTAAACTGCTTTTGTTTGTTCATTCCAATATAACTCTCATGAGGCGTTGTCTGTTTTTGATGAAACTTAGAATGGACATTCAGAATATTTATAGAATTGGTTGATTAGTTATTCAGCTACTACTAGTAATAGGGTTTTAATTTGAGGATAACTAATCAATTAATCGACATGAAAAGTATTCTATCTCCTTCTGTTATACCCAAAATCATGAAAATATTGTTACCGATTGATAACGTAGTATTTTTCAGGTTAGCGTGTACAAGAAAAAACACGCTTTGTCTTTATGTAATAGTAAAAATAATAAAACAGTTATTAGTGGCAATTTTCGAAGCTAATAATGCATTTTAACCAAATCTTTATATCATTCCGGCAAATTCACTAGGCAAAAGGAACGTGGCTTAAATAATATCTCTCCACTATTTCCCAATCAAATTTACAATAGCTATGAAAAAAGTAAAGGAATACATCATTTTTAAGTAAACGAGATTACTCATTAAGTATAGAAATATCTCAAAATGAAGGGCAATAGAGCAGAAAGACAGGATCTTAAACTGCATCGGTAGCTTGTTCCAAAACAAACTTTCACCAATGGTAAGTACTTACGTCAACCAATAGTTCACCGAAAAATATTAAAAGATCTTTATTGAGTAAACTTAATTAAATTTTGTTATTTAATTCACAATAATTTTAATTGGTAATGTCAAAAAGATAAAATAAATAAAAAATAATTAAAATTAAATAAAAGCGAGTACCCAAATTTCCAAAAGAAAATAGATTTTCCAAAACAAACAATAATAAACCAGAGATTAATATAAGGAAGGAGTTAGTGTTTGGGAAAGAGTGAATTGATTTAATTCAATAAAAAAGTTCCAAATAATAAAGAAATAGGTTTGGCAGCCATCTTTTTAAGAAGTGAGCCAATCAGCAACGTGTGCTAGAAGATAAATTTCGAGTGCGGCATATGACAGAGAATCCTGGACAGGAAAAATCCCTTTTTCCAAATCCCACCACTTTTAATCCCATGATATCCTTAATATTTCTCCCTTTTTTTAATCAATTTCAAAAAGTGTCGTGCTCAAGCAACATTGCTCATCAAGCCATGGCCGTAAAAACGTTTCCTAACCTGTCTGGAGGGGTGAAAATAAGTCAATAAAGCTAACAAGTAAACATAAAAAGTTAAAAACAAAACAAAAGAGGCGGACGGAGAGATATTTCAAATTGCAAGCCGCAAATAGGAAAAATCCCTCGTGTTCGAAAATCCCTCGTTTCTTGTCCAGGATTGTCTGTCAGATGCCGCTTTCATGACGCATTAATGAGAATTATGGAGGATGTTTATCTTTGCATCAAATTATCATTAAGCTCAACATTTTAACGCTTCCTTATACAAAATATCAATGATATAGACGCACTGGAGGGACGCGACACAAGGCCCGAATCAAACAATAGTTTCTTTTCCGAATGGTGCAAAAGTTTTTAGGGATAAACTTCGAGTTTTTACCAAAAAAACAACTTCATCATCGAGGCATGACCGATCAAAACGTTTCCTAACCTCTCTGGTTTGGGGGACGTTCATCTTAACGCTTATATAAAATAAACAAAATTTGTTCTTCTCATGAAGTCGCTTATTCCTACAAACTCTTGCACCATTCGGGTCTTGTGTCGAATCCAAAAATTGGCTCCCCCAAAACTGCTAAAAAAACTCAAAATTACCACATAGGTAAAGATTGGCTTCCCTAAAATTGGTTCCCCCAAAAATTGGGTACGATAAAAACTGGTCCTCATTCTTTCCATTTTGGACGGTTATACATACGTAATAATAGAGGAATAGCCGTAAAAACGTTTCCTAGCCCCTAACCTCTCTAATTGGGTTCAAATTGTTACCACAACACTCCTGCCCGTAGTCAGAACCGAAGGGAAAACTATGGGAAAGAACAGTCTGGCAACACTGTTTGTCACAGATTTTTTTTTTTCCTTCTCTTATTGAAATACCTACCTACTGTATCTGTATCTTATCAATGATCTTATTTATCATTATCAGGCGTCAACAACATCAATAATCAGTATCAGCTTACAGTAGTACAGTACAAACTGAAACATTAATATAAACTATATATTATTTGTAACTAGTTGTTAACAGGAAAAAAATTTGCCATAGGTATTGAAAAGTTAAAACCGCAAGTAAAACTTTCTTTGAAGGTGATAAAAAATTCTCGTAACATATTTTTATGATACAAGATTGTTGTAGGTACTTGCATAATTATGGTGGTTTCTCCAATTACAGAATCATTTTTTGTTTATTCTTGTAATGCTGTGGTGGCATTGCATTTTTATAATTTTTACTGTATTTAAAAAGGATGTATCATTAGTTCAAAATGTTGGCAAAATTTCAACTGACTAAACTTTTACCGTTTATGAGTTAAAGAAGTGTGACAGATTTTATTGATTCTTGTAATGCTGTGATAGCCTTTTTTGGTTCATTTTATCTACCGAGTTTAAAACAGCTTAATGCACAGTCAATTCCAACTGTCGTTTATAGTTTTCAAGATAGAACTTTGTGACTGATAGGCGAACATCGCAGGCTCAATAATAGGGTTTCTGTTTTTTACTTTGATAGTAAGGAAGCCTCATAAAACTAAACGCTTCTGTTATTATATCTTGGTCGTGACAACTTTTGGTAAGGTTATAGTTGACACTTTATTTCTACGTCAGAAAAAATCCCCCTCCCCATATTTGTTTTTGATTTCTGGTTACAAATATGTTATCTAGCTAAAAGACTTTGACCATATCTTTCATAATATAAGAAAATCGGCTTTATTGCAACTTAACCAAAATATATATAAAAAAAACAACGAACGTACTTACGAATTTTTATAATTCGATTTTTTAATTCTACATTATCTTCAAACGTAAAACATCAAATTTTGAGATTCTTTGTTGTGTTCAATTCTAAAGGATCATCATTCAAAATAATAAAGGAAAATGTGAAAGAACTTCAAACTTGATTATCTGTTTCAGAATGGCAGCCATGTCTTACAATAACGACAAGTCATCTGAGGTGGAGTATGGAATGGACCCGGCATCTGGAGGTTTTTTTAATTCCGATTATAAAAAGTAAGATACATAAAGTCTTTAAATCTACTTATAATAATAAAACAATGTAACGATGTATGTATGTATCACTAATTGTTTAACCAAAACGGTAAGAGATATCGGAAAATTGATGGGAATGGACCCCCCCCTCAAATCATAGGCTGGAACCCTAGAAAGGTTATCAAAATATAAAAATGTACAGTTTCGAGTTACGAACGATTTTTCGATTTTTAAACAATTCAGCGGGGCATGGTCCGATATCTTAAATTTTGCATGGTCCGATATCTTAAAGGATTAGTCCCCGTACTTTTAAGTTGAGGTCTTTGTGATTTTCCAAATCAATGATGCCAAAGATCCTGAATCCTCTGTTCATCATAGTTTCACATTCAAAGAGATATGAGTAGCCATTTGCTCTTCCATGTCTCTAGATTTAGTCCAAATTTTTCGATCTGAACATATATGAGAGTGTGCTTCACAATATATCAGCTCTATATAATGATATGAGGGTGTGCTTCTCAACAACAAAATTTTGTATTTTTATATTCTGGAAACATACTTCAGATTTTATCTTTTTTTGCCGCCTTCGAGATATTTGATCCGTCTGGATTTGTTCAATGTTTTGCGGCTTCGAAAAGTGTCGCCATATATTGTAATCAAAAAGATTTACTGATCTGTTATATATCAATAGATTTGTATTCACATAATCCTTTAAAATAAGTTACCCAAAAAGAGAAATTTCTATTTAAGGAAGAAAAAAAAGGCCACACCCTCGATGTCTCACCTTAATAACTCTTAAACAACAAGCCCACATAAGTTGACCGAATTTTTCTCATTTTTTTTCTCAGGCACGACGATTTGAAGCAAATGTTGGATATTAACAAAGATAGCATGAAACTGGAAGCAATGAAGAGAATTATAGGGGTAAGTAGAGAGAATCAGAGGGATAAGCGAAGAGAATTTTAGGAATAAGAAGAGAGAATTAGAGGGTTACGTGATGAGAATTATGGGGTTAGTTCTCTGCGAACAGAGGTTGGAACAACGAATGAATGTATCACGAAATTCTAGAAACTTGGAAAGGGAGGAAAAGGGATAATTTCCGTTTGCCCCCCGATTTTTGGTCCACTTTTACTCTAAAGTAAAATATTGATTCTCCTAATTGGGGGCCGATTTTATTATAATATGCAATTCAAAATGGTAGTTCCGATTAAAATAAAATCTAATATTTCATACTCCAGGTTGATGGTTATGCACATGTAACCATATTTTTTTTAAAAAATGTGTTTTTGTTTCCATAAAATCATTCGTATATTCGTGAGCTAGATTCCTCTTTGGGGCTGAATGAGCCCCTGCACCTAAGCCTCAATTGGGCTTTTTCTGCTTGAATCATACTTAACCAGATCATATCATACTTAACCAGATCCCATGGCTCAGTGGCCACTGCACTAATCTTTTACTCGGGAGACCCGGGTTTGAATCTTGTAAGGGGCATTCATTTGTCACTGGTTTGATTGTTTCGGCACCCATTCAGCCTCGTGAGGACAATAAGCAGTTTTGGAGATAAATACGCATAGCAATCCGTTGCCAGCTTTGTAGTTACCTAAATGGAAAATCCTAAAATGTTGCAGTGAGCACTAAAGTTGTGACCTAAAAACGCAAAAATCAATATTTATTTATAAATCTATACTTAGACCAAAAAGAGCAGTCCTCCTGGTCTAGTGGGTATCACACTGGCATTGCACTTGGGGGACCTGGGTTCCATCCCCGACGGGGTCGGAAATTTTTCGACTTTGTGCTTGTGATTTCGGAGTGCACTCAGTCGCGTGATTACGATTGAGTAGCTATTTAATTGTGAGTAGAGACCAGTGGTGGCATTACCAGAGTAAAAATATTTGAAGGGATTAATAGTGCAAAAGGCTCTTAGTAATGCTGTGATACTCACAAAAATGTGGAAAGGGCATTGTGTTTTCCTACCACAAAGAAATTCTACATTTTTTACACATTAGTTAGATAGAAAATTTACGACAGATGATGAGTTGCAACCTTTAAATCAAATTTTGTACGCTGTAAGTTGCATTTGAGGTACCTACAGTGTCGATAGAGGTCGATTGGGTCTTACTTACTTACTCCCAGGGCCATTCGAAGCGTAGTAGACTTTTTGCCTCGCCAATTCTTTGTCTCCAGATTTTTCCGTCTTGTGCATCTTCTTCTGTTATTCCTGCACCATTCATATCCTTCCTAATCTAATCCCTCCATCTGAGTTTAGGACGACCTCTTCTTCTTGTTTCACTGACTTCTGTCCTCCGTACATTCTTTATGCAGCTTCCATCATTTCTTCTTAATACGTGTCCAGTCCATCTCATTCTCCTATGTCTGATCTTGGCAACTATGTCTGGTTCATTAAATAGGTCTCGAATCTCTTTGTTTTTTCTAATCCTCCAAGTTCCGTTTTCACATATTGCTCCATAAATTTTTCTCAGGATTTTGTTTTCAAATGTCACTAGTTTTTTCTCGGATGTTTTAGACAGTCCATACTTCTGAACCGTACAGTAGGACAGGTTGGATGATTGTTTTATAAATCCGGAGTTTTGTGGTCGTGGCAGGATTCTACTTGTCATCAGTTTCTGTACAGACCAGAAGCATCTATTGTGATAGTCTGTTTTGGGTCTTACCACAAAGAAATTCTACATCCACTTTTTTACATTACTGAGACCAAAGAGATGGGTCTGTCAGCCTAACCTCCTGTCCATTCCGTTATATGAATTGTGTTGTCTACATATTTTCACAGATGATGGCTAAGGGTAGAGATGCGTCCGACTTATTTCCAGCAGTTGTCAAGAACGTTGTCTCCAAAAATATTGAAATCAAGAAGTTGGTGTATGTTTATTTAGCTCGATATGCTGAGGAGCAGCAAGATTTGGCACTACTATCCATATCAACATTTCAACGTGCACTCAAAGATCCCAATCAACTGATTCGGGCAAGTGCTTTAAGAGTACTTTCAAGTATTCGAGTGCCAATGATTATTCCGATTGTAATGATGGCCATTAAGGATTCATCTTTAGACATGTCACCTTATGTGAGAAAAACAGCGGCCCATGCTATACCAAAACTTTACAGGTAAGGCTTACTTGCCGAACTGAGTAGATGTTGCGTTTAGACTCAGCATTGACGCTAGACGTCGTAGAGTTTTGTATTATCTATACAGATTTTACACATCTGGAGAACGGTTTCAAATTTAGATTTTACACATCTTAAGAACGGTTTCAAATTTAGATTTTGCACATCTGGAGAACGGTTTCAAATTTAGATTTTACACATCTGGAGAACGGTTTCAAATTTAGATTTTACACATCTGGAGAACAGTTTCAAATTTAGATTTTACACATCTGGAGAACGGTTTCAAATTTCTATGAGTGGTTCTTTTAACTAGAATCTCCAGTGGGCAGGACATGGGTCTAGAGCCGAACACACGTCAAACATCAAAAAAATATCTATTTGTTTCTCCATCCAAAAACGAAGACCTGTCGGACGCCCTAGAATCAGGTGGCAAGATGGAGTCACAGAAATAGTTCAAAATTTAAGAGAACGCAATGTCGAAAATTCTCAGAATGTCGCCCAAGATAGAATTGAATGGAGAAGGCTGACACTTAAAGCTGAGGACCCCCGCGGTCTGTGAATGCTGCGGAGTAAGTAAGTAAGGTTCTGTTAACTGCGGGTCTTACATAACTATGTAACCCCGGTTGGCCCCATAGGGCCCAAAAACTAATCAGCTAATACAGGGTGCGGCAATTAGTTCTCCCACATTTGAAAGAGCTGGTAAATAAAAACAAAATGAGATATTTGAAAAATTATTTTGTATTCTGAAAGCTTGTGTATTATAGTTTTTTTTCATCTATGTATGGCGACCGGGGAACATGTCCTGCGGAATCTCACGAGATCGATTGGCTGCGTGGGTAGCTCCATACAGCCTAAAGCTTATGATGTGGTCCTAAAGTTGTGAACCCACCTCAAAATAGTTTTTCGATCAGGAACTGGATCTGTGAAGTGCAAACCATACCTTGTGCGGAACGCCCTCTGAGTGGCTATAATGGATTCACTTTTTTTAAAAAACAGCTTGACTCGCCGAACAAACCATTGCGACATTTAAAAACTAGATAATTATCATTTCCTGTTGAATATTACAAACCCTACGCTCCTCCTAGTATTACTTCCCCTCCCACGATTTTTCGAAAAGTGGGGAACTAATTGACGCACCCTGTAAATGTCCATAGCAAGTCTCAACGAAATTGGGCAAGACTTTCTTGAGTTATCGTAGTATAAAAACATAAACTAAATAAAAATTGTAGAGTAAAAACTAGACCTCCTTTCGTTGAGTACATACATTCAGAAATACGACTTTCTTTATTCAACGGGATAAGTATTTTTAGTGGTTTTCAAATTTTGGGCACTTTCAGGACAGGCCACAGGGGTTCAAATTTGAAATCTTACATGAAACGATGAAACCACAATTTTTTGCTTCCAGTTTGGACCCGGAACAGAAGGAAGAGCTCGTTCTAGTGATACATAAACTATTGCAAGACAAAACTACATTGGTAGTTGGGTCTGCTGTTATGGCGTTTGAAGAAGTAAGTCTGCAGGGAAACTTAAAAAAAAAAAAAACCGGGCCACCACTGGCAAAAAAATAAACGCCTTACACAGTTAAAGAAACAAGTTCAACCTATTTAGAATTTTATTGGACACGATGATTCCACTGTTGATTTATTAATTGAAAAACATCAGCAATAACAACAAGTTGGATTGGTTTCCATCAGGAACGGATCTAGGGGAGATCTTTTTTTTTTTNGGGGGGGGGGGGGAGAGAGGAAAATGAAATACTCAAATTTATGATTATGAGTTGACGAGGAATGATTTTATTCTTAATGATGTAAATATTAACGGCCATATTAGACATTAAATATTGTTTTCCCATAGAATCTGTTCTTCAACAATTCTTATTACCTAAATGGTCTAATTTACATTGAGAAGAGTCAACCTGTTGACTGTCGGGTCTGTTCTGTTGTTTTGATTCGACGAGACGCAAAGAAGACGCTCGAGTTCCTGCGTATTTCTATTCCTCCAGAAATCTTGTGGGTGGGGGTACTAACTCCCCTTTGGATTCACCACTTGGTTCTACTGTAATCCGGTTGGGGGGTACTAACTCCCTGTTCCTCCTTTGGATCCACCACCTGGTTCTACTGTAATCCGGTTGGGGGGTACTAACTCCCAGTTCCTCCTTTGGATCCACCACTTGGTTCTACTGTAATCTGGTTGGGGGGTACTGACACCCAGTCCCTCCTTTGGATCCACCACTTGGTTCTACTGTAATCTGGTTGGGGGGTACTAACACCCAGTCCCTCCTTTGGATCCACCACTTGGTTCTACTGTAATCCGACTTGAACAAACTGTGTTAGGGATCTCGCAATTGGAAAAGCTCTGGTTGTTGTAGCAGGCCTCATATCTTCGTTCAGCCAGGTTCGTCCATAACTACTCGAGTTGGCATCTCAAGGATCCTCAGGTCTTCGCTCAGCCAGGTTCATCCATAACTACTTGAGTTGGCAGCTCAAGGATCCTCATGTCTTTGCTTAGCAGGTCTCATATCTTCGCTCAGCCAGGTTCGTCCATAACTACTTGAGTTGGCAGCTCAAGGATCCTCAGTTCTTCGCTCAGCCAGGTTTGTCCATAACTACTTGAGTTGGCAGCTCAAGGATCTCCGCCACTCTTACTGGGTTCCGCCAAAGGTCAATGACGGTAAGGGTGGTAGGTTTTTCGGGACAATGGAAAAGGTGAGCAGTTTCATGTGGAGACCCCCGCACATAAGTCGCATTTGTCTTCTTCTTCTTTAGGATTTATTATATTGTTATACGTATTTAACATTGTGGACCAGCCTGACCTGAATTCAGAAAGTTTTGCGCGGGTCTCACGTGGCAGTGTCCTTTACTCCGCGAATAGTTCAGTTCTCAGTGTTTTGTACACATTACTCGCATGTTTATCTCTGTTGAGAGTTGTATACCTCTCCGGATTGGGGGTTGGGACTTGCAGATCAGAGATATTATGCGATAAATGTACGACACTTTTCTTAATATCACGTGTAGCGAAGGGGTTATTGGCAATGGAGTTACATGGGTGGCATCCAAGATGACACGCAAGGAGGTATTGTTCCGAAAGCATGACATTATGTGCTTCCACAGGTAGGCTTTGCGTTTCCGAGTGGATATGATCCCCGTGGGTCATTGATATCATCCAATAGCGATTCTTAAGGCTTCATTTTGGCAAGTCTGCAATTTCCTTCAGTTTGAGTAAGAGAATGTTTGGTTCTACGTACTAGGACAACCCAGGCAACCATGCCCGTCCAAAAATCATGACTTCAGTACTCACCTCTTCTTTAGTCAGTTTGTCAATGGCACCAAATTTTTTGCTCCCGTAGCTGCCACACCAGCATCGCTGCTCCAAATTCTTCTTATCAGGGCTGGCGTCGAAGTAAACCCAGGTCCAGCCTGTTATTGCTCCGTATGCAAGCAGTGCATTCATCGCAACTCCACATAAGTGCTATTCAACTAGTGGCGTTAATGGTGTCATTTAAAGACCTATACAAAATAAAGAATGGTCACCCATCTTTGTGGGGGCTTGCTGCCTGGGCAGCACTAGTCAGTCAAATCCTAGTCCTATGTGGACCCAAACCAATCTAGGCAAATATCAACCCAAGTACCCAAAGATCTCAAGATACTCCAGTTCAACCGCAACTGTATCAAAAACAGGTGCAATACAAGAGTAGAACTGGAGTCTCTTGTATTGCATCCATCAAAATTTGCTATGTGTATAGGTGCAATACAGGAGATCACATAGCATATGTTGATACAAGAGACCAAAATAAAAGGTCTTGTGATGACCTTTACTATCTATTCTATTTTTCAGGTCTGTCCAGAACGAATTAGTATGATACACAAGAACTTTCGCAAGTTGTGCAATCTTCTGGTAGATGTAGATGAGTGGGGTCAGGTTATTATTCTGAATATGTTGACACGGTATGCTCGCACCCAATTCACAGATCCAAACTTAAACGTAAGTCTAGCCAGCGTCTATGGCACGTAGAATACACCAGTTTCCGTTAGATCACTGAAGTTTTTTTTTCTTTTCTTTATAAAGTTATGCCCCGGAACCGCTTTCGCATTACTTCAGAGCACACCTTTTTACAGCCATGCCATTCCGGAAACGAAAAAATTCGATCAGATCACTGAAGTTAAGGAACGTGAAGCGTGGTTTTACCAAGTGGGTGACCACATATTTGCGAGCCCTTGTTGATAAGTCACACGTGACATTGTGAGAAGTTACTTGTGGGTGACATCCTCACGGGCCGAGTCCACCTGAGCTGATGGTGTAAAATAACACGGACACCAATTTTGTAATATTATTATGTTTGTGTGCTCTGATGTAATTATATTGCAATCATAGGCGGGTTGAGTCCATGTGTGCTGATGGAATATTATTCTGTTTGTGATAATGACACAAATATATTACAGTGATAGACAGGCCCCCAAGATGGTTGGTTCTTCGTACCGGGATTACCCGTGCCCTCGGGTGCGGCCAAAGACCATCAACACCGTTCCGACGACAACTCACTGTGTTTTTCCTCCGTTGGACCCAGCCGTTCTGCTCCAGATACTTCCTCAAAGAGTTGGTATATAAATCCTTGCTAAACCCTGAAGTATCTGATCGTTGTCGTCTATGTATGCTGGCTGCTCATGATGTAAATCATAAGCAGCCAGCAATTATCCATTATTCAACTATCCATCAAACCCAACTAATCTAGAGCCGTCAGCATTATGGATGGATCCTGTTGGAGAGGCCGCCTTTCTTGGCCTGGAGACACAGTGAGAGTCGTTGAGAACGTTACCACCACCAACAACAACAGAGATAAACATGATTCTGGAGGCTCACTCATGTCAGTTATTAGCCTCCAAAATTAGAAATATTAGACGCCAAAATTAGAAGCCGATCTCCGTGGCCGAGCTATTAAGAGGTTCGGAGGTTGTGGGTTCGAATCCCGCCCGGAGCGAAAAATTTCTGATCGGGTTTTCTCGTTTCCGAAATGGCATGGCTGTTAAAATGAGTGCCCTGAAGTAATGCGAAAGCAGTTCCGGGGCATAACTTAAAAAAAAAAAGATTAGAATTATGATGACAATTTTATTATTTCGGACCCGAAACAGACTGGACTAGGATAAATGGTTTGTTCGTTTGCAGCGAATGGAGGGTGAAACCCCAGCCCCGAATGCAATCAACCGTTGGCAATTGTTTTTTTTTTGTTTCTTTCCACAGAACGACTCCGATGATGACGATGTCGATGACTCTGGAAAACCATTTTACGAAGATGAGACTGAAGAGAAATGTGATACTGAAAAGAAAAGTTCGCCTCCACTTGATGAAGATCATCAGCTTTTATTAAAAAATGCCAAACCTTTATTTCAAAGCCGGAATGCAGCTGTGGTCATGTGTGTAGCGCAATTATTTCATCATTTAGCACCAAAAAAGGAAGTACCCATTATTGCAAAAGCTTTGGTTCGACTTTTAAGATGCTCTCGAGAAGTTCAAAGTGTTGTGTTGAGTACAATTGTTAGTTTGTCTGTTAAGAGAAAGGTAAAGGTTACTTATTCTATATAAAAAAAGAAAGTTTTGTAATTGGCTGAAGTTTTTTATGTCGAGTTTTTAATTCCAAACACCAAAGCCCCGGTAGAGCCCTAAATTTGAAAAAAACATAAAATTTATCTGATTTTGATAAAATTTGATATGCACAGTCAACCAAGTATTATATTTGATCATTTTTGGTGTTCTGTAGATTTTTTGCTTTTGGGGCCCCGATAGGGGCCCACAAATGAAAAAACATAAAATTTGTCTTTTTGATAAAATTTGTTATGCAGTCACCCAAGTATTTAATTGACAATTTTTGGTATTTTGTAGAAATTTTGGCTCCTGAAATTTGAAATTTGCCGCCCCTGAAATATGGCACTCTAGGCTCCAGCCTACTCAGCCACTGCCTTGTATAATTCTAAGAATAAAAAAACTCTGCTAATGTGACACATGAATTATTTAAAAAAAAATATTATCACTAAAGAGCAACGTCAGCAGCCGTAGGCTGCCAAATCTTTTTATAATAATACCATCACTAAAGAACAAAGCCCACAGCCGAAGGCTTCAAAATCTTTCAAAATAATACTATCACTAAAGAGCAATGTCCACAGCCGAAGGCTTTCAAATCTTTTTATAATAATTCCATCTCTAAATAGCAAATTTCACAGTACTTTAGAAGAGCAGCATCTACATTCGATGGTAGTCTGATAGAATGATTAAGGAAGAGAAAGTCTATTACTAGTACGATTTTCCGTACCATTTATTTTCTATTAATGTATCCAATTTTCAAGTATCTAGTTTATATTTATTATACCTATCTCAATTCTAAGTAACTGAAATTGTAAATTCCCAACTTACAAGCTAGACCTTCTAGCTTAGGGAGGAAAACTCTTAATTGTGTATATTGTTTTAATTTTATGTAATAAACATTTTTCTACATTTCTTCTCTATTTTTTTCAGTCTCTATTCATTCCGTATTTAAAATCTTTCTTCGTACGATCTAGCGATCCAACTCATGTCAAACTATTGAAACTCGACATTCTTACAACTCTAGCATCTGAAGATTCGATTTCATCAATTCTAAGAGAATTCCAGACGTATATATCCAGCACTGATAAAATATTTGTAGCCGCCACTGTTCAAGCTATTGGTAAATGTGCGTCAAATATATCTCAAGTTACTGATACATGTTTAAATGGATTGGTTTCGTTGCTGTCCAACAGAGATGGTATGTAGCACGGTTGGCTGGTTTAAACCAATTTTAAATTAAAAAAAATCTAGCCAGCGTCTATGGCCCGTTGAATACATCAGTTTCCGTTAGATCACTGAAGCTAAGCAACGTCCAGCGAGGTTGTAACATGTGGGTGTCCACGTGGGTTCGCGCTCTCGTGATGCTGGCTATTTTTTGGCCTGGGGCGGCAAAATATGGAGTAGAGCGAATGAAAGCACTAACGAATGAAATTATGAAAATCGCATTTCTTGTCAAAATAGAGACGGCAAGAAAGTTTAAATCCGCCACTGTCTGGACCCATTTTTTTTATATATAAAAATTCATTCACGTCATGACGCGCACATGACTTATATGTAGGTCAGAGATATTGTGCGATAAATGGAGGACACTTTTCTTAATATCACGTGTAGGGAGGGGGTTATTGGCAATGGAGTTACATGGGTGGCATCCAAGATGACACGCAAGGAGGTATGCTTCCGAAAGCATTATGTGCTTCAACAGGTAGAGTTTGCGTTTTCGAGTCGATATGATCCCCGTGGGTCATTTGATGGCATCCAATAGCCGTTCTTAATGCTACATTTTGGCAAGTGTGCAATTTCCTCCAGTTTGAATTAGAGAATGGTTGGTTCAACGTACTAGGACAACCCGCATACAAATACAGACGGACAAGACCTATCGCATGGCCCTCAAGATGGTTGGTTCTTCGCACCGGGGCTACCCGTGCCCTTGGGCACAGCCAAAGACCATCACCGTTCCGACGACAACTCACTGTGTTTTTCTTCTGTTGAAGCTGTTCATCCCAGTATAACTCCTTGTTAAAACCTGAAGTATCTGATAGTTGTCCTCTCTGTATGCTAGCTGCTTATGATGTAAATCATTGATTCAACTTTCCATCAAACCCAACCAATGTAGAGCCTTCAGCATTATGGACAGATCCTGTTGGAGTGACCGCCTTCCTTGGCCTGTAGACACAGTGAGAGTCGGTGAGGACGTTAACAACAACAACCTGTCGCATAAATGCCTTAATTTTGCGTAATCTAAAGGTCCTAAAATTTAAATGCGAAGGTCATTTGAAGTGATTTTATATCAATGGCACAATGCTATCATACAAAATTTGGCGGAATATTTTTTATTATCTGCTACATGATGCGAGATGTTTGAATGTTCTACTTAATATGATTCACTCTGTATAATTTTTTTTTTTTTTTTTTTTTTTTCCAGAGGCTGTCGTAGCAGAGAGCGTCGTGGTGATCAAAATTCTTCTTCAGACGCAACCCCAAACCCACACAGACATCATCAAGCATATGGTGCGACTTACAGATTCTATTACAGTAGCCCAAGCTCGAGCTGCCATTCTGTGGCTGCTAGGAGAATATTCTCATTTGGTACCTAAGTTAGGACCTGACGTTTTGAGGAAAATGGCTAAATCATTTATACAAGAGGTACATAAATAAAAAACAGTAAAGGTGGTATCACACGATTTGTCATGATGCCAAATCGACAGAAATCGTATTGAAAAAGAGAAAATATCAAAATTATATTTATTCAGAAATCGTATTGGAAAAAGAGAAAATATCAAAATTGTATTCATTCAGAAATCGTATTGCAAAAAGAGAAAATATCAAAATTATATTTATTCAGAAATCGTATTGAAAAAAGAGAAAATATCAAAATTGTATTTATTCAGAAATCGTATTGCAAAAAGAGAAAATATCAAAATTATATTTATTCAGAAATCGTATTGAAAAAAGAGAAAATATCAAAATTATATTTATTCAGAAATCGTATTGGAAAAAGAGAAAATATCAAAATTGTATTTATTCAGAAATCGTATTGGAAAAAGAGAAAATATCAAAATTATATTTATTCAGAAATCGTATTGGAAAAAGGGAAAATATCAAAATTATATTTATTCAGAAATCGTATTGGAAAAAGAGAAAATATCAAAATTATATTTATTCAGAAATCGTATTGGAAAAAGAGGAAATATCAAAATTATATTTATTACAGATAAATATAATTTTGCTTATTAAAATATAAGCAAATATTACGGATGTAATATTTGCTATAGTATAATACACAACAAAATTTGAAAGCAAATAATTTTGTCTGAAAGTCTCATCAAATAGTGTGATAAGGGTCACAAATATATATCACACACACAAATTAAGCAAATATACATCAAAACAATCAATTGTGTCAAAATTTTGGAATCATGACAAATAGTGTGATACGACTTTAACTTATTCCCACTCTCATTGTCGTTTTCTTAATATTGCGATTAAATTACCTTCCCGAGCCGACCACAGACTTACAGTAGAAGCTGCTTTCCTCAAAAAAACAATTCCCTTGTGTAATATTTAGGTTCTAAAGAGGCAAATAATATTTTTTTCCTTTTTTAACAGAAATTAAAGATAAAATATTTCATCCAATTCTTTGCCGAGAGGGAGCGTGCTCATGATAGAGCAGCTATTGCTCCGCTGAATTGCTTGTGAAATTCTTTGAACAAGAAACTGGTACGAGCGAGGATCACCAGAAACTCGGTGGAGGGCTGAACCAATCCTTTTCAAGAAAGAAATTGACTCAGCCTCCCAAGGTCCCAGAGTTTCCACCGAGAATGCCAGAAAGGTGTGGTTTTCCTTAATTCAAATGTATTTTATCTGTTTTCTTCGCGCAGCATTCTCGGAAGAAAATCTAGGACACTCAGCATCGTTTCTCTTGGTCCTCGCGAGTGAGTCGGAGCAGGTTGCATCCCATACCATAGCACGCTCCCTCTCCCAGGCAACATTTGTTATACTATCGGGGCGTTTACCGTCCTCTCTAGCTAGACCAGTGGGTTCCAGTTGGGAGCTTATATTTATGGATTGTAGAGCTCTTTCAATAATTTGATTTAGCTCCGCGTGACGAGAATATCTTCCAATGGTTCTAAATATATAGGAATAAAAAGTTCTATGAGTGAGAAATCTGTCATACAGTTTCCCTACGAATACTCTTTGAACTGTTATCATAGGAATAACAATTTCTATGAGTGAGAAATTTGTCATACAGTTTCCCTACGAATACTCTTTGAACTGTTATCATAGGAATAAAATGTTCTATGGGTGAGAAATCTGTCATACAGTTTCCCTACGAATACTCTTTGAACTCTCTCAAGTTTCGTACATTTGGTAGGTTCTCGAAATAATCCGAGTGGTACCTGTGGTTTGAATCACATATTGATATTTTCAGGCGGACATTGTCAAATTGCAAATATTAAATCTAGCTGTCAAACTCTATCTGACCAATGCATCACAAACCAACTTCCTCTGTCAGTATGTGCTGACGCTCGCCCGATATGACGAAAATTACGACATCCGAGACAGGTCCAGATTCCTTAGACAACTCTTATTTCCAAATGCTAACAGTACTCAAACTAGATTCATGAAATATGCTAAACAAATATTTCTAGCACCTAAACCTGCACCTATTGTTCAATCAAGCTATCATGGTAAGATTTTTTATAAAAAAAATCAAGTTAACGTGAGATGAGCTTTACGTACATTGCAAAATGACCGACGTGCCTAGCCGGCGCATGCGCGGATGGGACAATGTAGTTAGTGGCTGGGAATAGAGCCCTCGTAACGTCATTTTTACTATCCCTGCACAGTTTGTAAAATGTAAAGTAAACCTTGTTCTTGGGGCAGCTGATGTAAACAAGATAGACAATTGACGAGGGGAGTGCGGGGCGTTGTTATGGCGTTATATATCTGGAATATTTTATTTGAATTTATAAAATAATTCTGATTGTATTTATAAATGCAAAATGAGAAAAAAATATATAAGCCAAAAATTATTTAGTGAAAGATTACTGTATAAATAATCACGCTTCATCTTGCCAAGGGCCCTTTAAATCCGCCCCTATATTTCATTATGACTACAAACATCTTACTTATAAATTTCAGATGATGATCAATTTCAACTTGGCTCTCTGTCTCATCATATCAAATCAAAAGCCGCCGGCTATCATGATTTGCCGCCATTTGCAACAAATCCACCGGATCCTAATTTAAGAACGCCTTCCACTCCACCATTATCAACCCATGGAAGAGAATCTGAGTCGTCTATGACATCGAACAAAGCAAAACATTCTTCCAATAGTAAAAAGTCGTTCTATGAGTCGGATGAAGAATCAACGTCCGGCCCTGAAGAGTCAGGTATTGTTGCTTATGAGGAAGGGGTGTCAGAGTCGGATGAAAAATCAACGTCCGGCCCTGAAGAGTCAGGTATGGTTGCTTATGAGGAAGAGGTGCCAGAAACGAATGCTCCTAATAGGTTGTAATTTACTTTCTATGCACAGTGTGCCAATTTATGTGATCAATATAAAGCTTTACCAAACTCAAAATGCTTTTTGATAAAAGCTAAAAATAATCCCGAACTTTCATAAACAAACTAGCTGAGTACCCGAACTTCGTTTCGAGAAGATGAGAGAACATGGGGAGTAGTAACGGATTGTTAAGCTGTGTAGAANTTTTTTTTTTTTTTTTTTTTTTTTTTTGTAACCTAACCCAATACTACTCCCAACACGTCCTACCCAACAAACTTGGTGTTCAGTTCTATTAAATTATAGATAAAAAAACTATTTGCAGACCTACCGAATATACATACAAAATGAAAATTGGTTAAGCCGTTTTGGAGGAGTATGGTAACAAACACCGTGACATAAGAATCTTATATATTAGATGCTCTGCGCCCGAGCTTTGCTACAAATTGTTTTCTTTTTGCGTAGACTGACTCGACTGGCAATTGCTCTTCAATAAAAAATAGGGGGTGAACGACATTTGAAGAAGAAAAAAAAACTTGAGTTGAAGATAACCTCTAACCAGAGGTATTTTCTATCACCTAACCCTTAGAGGTCTATTTTGATGTGGTCAAATAATTAATGAGGAAAAATTCCTGCTTCAGCTGAAGATTGAACCCACGCCCTGTTTACCAAACGAGCGCTTAACCACTCTGCTACTATTCTAAAACAGATTTGGTGTGTTCTTGGAAGTGCTGATTTTTAGTTGTAAACTCCTCCGAGTCCTGGGACATAGACCCAGATATAGTGGACATTGATCAAAGGTCAGGACATTCAAATGTGACCAAAGGGGAATTCATTATATCCTGGAATATACTCCGAAGTAGTAGGACTACTACAAAGTGAGACTTTTTCTTTTCCTTCTTTAATTAATCTTAAATTGTCCATAACAGATTCCAACGAGGAAGATAAAGATGAGTTTGACGGAGAGGATAATGATGGAACTGAAGAAGACACTGGCAGTGAAGAGGAATCTAGTAGTGACGAAGACGACCAAACCATTTCGAGTGAATCAGAGAGTGACCAGGAACCAGTTGTCAAACCTAAAAAAATGTCAACACCTCAACCGAACAAATCTAAAAACAAATCAACACCAGATGTCAACTCTAATAGTACTAGTAAAAAAGTAAGCATAATATATGGTACTTTAAGTTGACTGTAGTAATCGGTGAGATCCAGTTGTCAAACCTAAAACAATGTCAACCAAACAAATCAACACCAGATGTCAACTCTAGGAGTACTAGTAAAAAAGTAAGCATAATATATGGTACTTTAAGTTGACTGTAGTAATCGGCGAGATCTAGTTGTCTAACCTAAAACAATGTCAACCAAACAAATCAGCATTAGATGTCAACTCTAGGAGTACTAGTAAAAAAGTAAGCATAATATATGGTACTAATTTGGTACTTTAAGTTGACTGTAGTAATCGGTGAGATCTAGTTGCCAAACCTAAAACAATGTCAACCAAACAAATCAACACCAGATATCAACTCTAGGAGTACTAGTAAAAAAGTAAGTATAATATATGGTACTTTAAGTTGACTGCAGTAATCGGTGAGATCTAGTTGTCAAACCTAAAACAATGTGAACCAAACAAATCAACACCAGATGTCAACTCTAGGAGTACTAGTGCCGGTCTTTTAATATTTCATGTTTTTTTACCATCCCTCAGAAGTTAAGTCAGGGAAAGACCTGTGTATTGTAAAAATTAAACAAACAAACATTAAACTTCTCATTTTATTTATATTTTACGATTTAGTGTTCATAAATTAAAAAATAGAAAATGCAGAAAGTTGATGTTAACAAAATTAGATAGGTGGAATCGTTTTTATTTATATTGTTCAGACGAGTAAAGGTGGAAATTGTAAGTAAACTTAAGAAATATGGCTTTCATGACGGACGTCACGTGGTCATGTTTGAATTCACCGCGCATCTTGTCTGCTTGGTATTATGAGTATACCGTAATTTAAGTTGACTGTCCAATGACTATTCATACAATATCACCCACTCCTTAGTAGAGATGTGAGTTATGAATCACTTGACTGATTAGATCACTAATGAATCACTCAGTAAAAGGATCTAATAATTTTTATGACTCACTCAATGCATCATATTTCAAATGGATGTAGATCTAGCTCATATAATCACACTCAATTGAGTGACAAAACAACAAATAAGCAATAACCTTGAAGTAGCCAACAGGATCATTCCATAATCAACACACTTTTTAGTTCACTTGCCTACAGCTGCTCTCTCACTTTGCATTTTATTTTAGTTTTTTTTTTCTCTCTGTTCTCTGTAGTAAAATGAATCTCACAAAAAATTATCATTGAAAAAAGGCCAAGTTCCACTTATTCAACCAAAAAATTCTGCCCATGAAAGTAGTGATATCTATTATTGGGGCCAAGTTTATTGTTGCNCGTGTAAAGATACACTGGTGCTTTCCGGAACTTGGCCTGGCGCACTGCCGTGCGCTCAGATATGTTTCCATTTTAATCGTATTGTGATTGTGATTCATTCAGATAGTGATTCATGAGTCAATGACTCAGCAAAGTGATTTGGCTCATTTGAGTTAATTAATCACTCACGACACATCTCCACTCCTTAGTAATTAGTGTCTATTATGTATAGTTTGGAAATATTTTTAGTTACATTCTATTTTATTTTTCATATTTTTTCAGACCACAGCTCCTCAAAGTAACCTTGACTTGCTCTTGGACTTGGAAGATTTCAGTTCATCTGTTGGAATGCCCCTCATTACTCCCACACTGGGAGGATTTCTAACGCCTTCTACACCAGGTGTAAATGTCAACCTGGGCATTGTGGTCAGTATAATATTTAAAAGAATATTTTAAAGAAATCCTAATGAATTTTTTTTTTAAAAAAATCTACTATTCGAAAAATATTAAAAAAATCGATAAATTTCAAGTTTTGTAGAATCAAAAAATCGAATTAAAAAAAAAAAAAAAAANAAATATTTTAATTTCCGTAGGTTGACTTTTTCCAATTTAGATAGAAATGATTATTTCTATCTAAATTTAAAAAGTCAACCGACGATTTTTTTTTTTTTAATTTGGCTTAACGTCTCTTTAACATCTATTGGTCATTCAAGACGGGGGTTTTAACCTCCATTCGCTGGAAAATTGCAAACCAGCTACCCACATTGACCTCACCCAGCCTGGGTTGGTCCGGAAAAATGAGCCAACGATACGTGGTGTTCCCAAGCGGTCACCCATTCAAGTACTGACCACGCCCGACGTTGCTTAACTTCAGTGATCTGACGGGAACTGGTGTATTCAACGTGGTATGATCGTTGGCCATTTTAATTTAAAATCTTTCCTTAAACAAAAAAGCAATGTTTAATAACAATACGAGGTAAAGTTATCCAAATATTTTGATTATTTTAATTTTTACAGGTTAGGTTCCGAGTACATTTTTCCGATGTGTGCACACTTAATCAGCCGATATGCCGATAACATAATATTCCCCTGACCCCCAAGTCACTCTATTAACACTAGCGCCAGAGTTTCATCGTCCGTACGCCCCATAGGTTAAATTAAGCCAATTTTCTCACTTTCTGTTTTCTTCTTTATGGCAAAACTCTGCATAATTGACAGACATTTAATACATTCTGTTTCTTTGTGTTATTATATCACAACTTTGGTACTCACTGCAGCATTGTAAGATTTTCCCAATATCAATCATTATCTGATTCCTTTGAACTTTTCTATTTCACCTACAATGCTGCCACCGGATAGCTATGCGCATTCATCTCCATAGCTACGCATTGTCCTGAAGAGGCTGAATGGGCCCCGAAAACATCCAAATCACAGTGACAAATTTTTGCCCCCGCCAGGATTAGACTAGTGCAGTGACCACTGAGCGACAGGAGTTAGCAGACAGACATTTAATAACACGGTACACAAACAAATTTTCAAAGATGTGAAAACGATTTTGATTTTATTTTCAGTCAATCCCTGCAATTTTCACCCCTCCTAAATATATTGAAGTATTGAATAAAATATCCTCCGGTCGAGGTATGATCAGTGCCCAAGCGTCGTTTACTCGAAGCCCTCACATAGCGTCATCACAATTAATTAGCATTTCATTGCGGATTCAGAATTGTCATAATACAGCTTTAATTAAAGTGCGAATTGAAAATGCCCAACTGGCATATGGAATGAGCCTTCACCCCTTCTCAGAGGTAAGTTGTTGGGTCTGAGTGACAATGATAAAAGATGTTGATAATCCCGGCAGCTTCCATGTCCTCCACTAGTGGTAAATATCTGAAATTTATGTGGACGAAAACTCCATGGGTTGGCTGGGTTTAGAACCCAGTGTGGCAAGGGTAACAAAACTTATTAACTTGTTATATATTTTTTTTATTAAAAAAATAATTGTAAGTATTTATTTAACTAACAATATTGCAAGTAGGTATGCATTACACAATTATAGAAATAATAAAAATATATACAGGGTGATTCAGGTTGTTTGTATCAAGGGAATAGGAGTTGTAGAACATGAAAAAAGAATCACTTTTTACAGGTGTGACTTTTTTGTTTAGGCCTTAGTTTGGGAGTTATCGCTAAAAAGTGATTTTTTTTTTGATAAGCCCATTTGAAATTTTCAAATTTGATTTTCTCGAAAATCACTTCATGGATTTTTAATTTTTTTTAATCTCATTTTTGTAGAAATAAAAAGCAGTACAAATTTGAAATTTCGCCATTTTGTTATATTGAGTCGGAGTAAGTCAATGTGTAAAACTAAATAAATGCAGCTTAAAATTAGCTTTTCAGATCATTTTAATTTGTGAAAATTGGACCTATTTTAAAGTGAGTTATGAGCTCATCAAAGAATATCACGTTTGTAACGATAACTCCCAAAATAAGGCCTAAATAAAAAAGTCACACCTGAAAAAGTTATTGTTTTTTCATGTTCTACAGCTCCTATTCCCTTGATACAAACAACCTAAATCAGCCTGTATAAACAAAAATAATATTTTTTTGATACTCCCACTTCTAAAGTTTTGGTAAGTGTATTTCCAACTTTTGGTGTTAACTTCAACGATTCCACGCAACCAATTGGTCGATTGCGAAGGTTCATTATTGAGAATGTTTGTATTTCAGATTAGTAGCATATCCCCTGGTGTCTCAGTTGAAACAACTTTTGGTGTTAACTTCAACGATTCCACGCAACCAATTACGCCAAAACTGTTGTGGGAAGTTGATGGGGAACAGGAAATTTATTCGGCACCGATCAAATTTAATGCGCCAGCAGGAGAATTGATTAAAGCTGTCAGTATGTCTGTCCAACAGTTTGATGTAGAAAAAGGTAAGTGGTTGTTGTTACCGTGTTCGCTCGTACTCACGACGGCCGATTCTACGCAGCAGGACCACCTGGATTGTAAGCATGAATGCCATCCCAGTTCCAGGCAAGTGTCATTGGAGCCTTTTCGGAGACCTCATATTAAGCTATTTCCACAAACGGATTTCCTAAAAATGGAGAGATCCGTTGAATTTGGGAGAAGCGCCGCTACAACAACAAGAAACCTTTTCGTCGACATTCATTCGATTTTAGACCAAGGAGGGGACTCCGTCCCAAAAGGAGAATGAGATTTGATTTTGTCATCCTACGACACAAATGGAAAAGCAAACTTTTGATGATTTAAGTAGTTGAGAAACCTTTTTGTAACACAATACATCAAGGATCAACATAGGGACCGTTATATAGGATGCAACAAAGTTAAACTTCTCACCCCTCAGTTACCAGCCCTGATTTTTTTAAGTAATGAACAGGAATGTTTATTTTACGTGAACTTTTATTTTAACTTAAAGTATTTTTACCTTTTTCTTGAGAAATCAATTTTTATCAATAAAAGTCACTTCCGGGGGGGAGGGGGGCTGGATCTCACTTCTTGAGNGGGGACTGGATCTCACCATAACGATTCAAATGGCAATGTACCCTTTCTTATCCCTAGAGTTTTTTCTTACTATGGATTTGAAATATTTTATAGGTAAACTCACTGGTATGAATGAACACAAAGGAACGCTGTCCTCAGATCATAAACCCATTAGTCTGAGTTCAATATACGAGGTAGCCAATCTCGGACCTATTGCCAGTGAGGATTGTATTCTCAAGTGAGTATTGGGTAGGGAGAATAGGAATATACAAATAATTGTATAGACAATCTAACTACGTCATTGATCTGTCAGTTGGGTAATGCTATAGGGTAAGGTTTGATTCACTCTATAATTCTGGTCCCAGTTCGGTCTCGGTCTGGTAAAGTGTAATCATAAGTCACCAAAAACATAATTCTTTTATTATAATAATGAAATGTAACATTTTGGTTCACGCTCTTTTTTCAAAATTCTAATTTGACAGTTGTGTTCCGTACTTAAATCGGAGCTCATCTCCTATTAACATGGGGAAAAAGTCGTGTTCGAATTTTCAAAAAAAAAAAAAAAAAAATTACACAAAAAGTCTTTGAAAAAGAAGCACATTTCATATAATGAATCACATTGAGACAGAAAAAACTTTTTAGGTTTTTCGCCATTTTGATTTTGTGTTTTTAAATTTTGATGCCATAGGTGTTTGAAATCACCGCCATCAAAAACTAGGATTTAGGGCCATATTATAAAACTCCACTTAAGTGTGAGTTTTCACTCCGACTACAAATTAGCGAAGTGTCCACTCGCACTCTTCTTGGCGTTTGCTAAGCGACCATTTTAATTTCTGTTTTTATTTTATAATAAAATTACATGTAATTTTTTATTACATGTAAGCAGTCCTCCTGGTCTAGTGGGTATCACACTGGCATTGCACTTGGGGGACCCGGGTTCAATCCCCGGCGGGGTCGGAAAATTTTCGACTTTGTGCTTGTGATTTCGGGGTGCACTCAGCCTCGTGAGGACAATTGAGTAGCTACTTTAATGTGAGTAGCGACCAGTGGCGGCATTACCAGAGTAAAAAGATTAGAAGAATGAATTATGAAGAGATTATTAGTGCAGGAGGCTCTTAGTAATGCTGTGATACCCACAAAAGTTGTGAAAAGGTCATTGGGCCTTACCACAAAGAAATTCTACATACATGTAATTTTTTTGGTCAGAACATTTTTTAAAACAGAAATCAGACACTCAAGCGGAGTTTAAAAGTTTGGCCCTTAGTGTCCATCTACTTTTTCTTCGGTCACACAGTCAAAAATGACCATCTCCACCCTTTAACTCAGCTTTGCTTCATCTAACTCACGAATTTCGTTAAACATGTTCCATTTAATCTTTAAAATATGAGTCTTACCTACGATATACCATTTATAACCAAACACTGTATAAAGGCAAAACTAGTTCTTTTGCTTGTACACTCAAACTAAAAAAATATCTTAGATGTAAACATTTTTCTAATAATTATAGACATAACGCAGAACAGGATAGTTCGTATAGATCGGGAACTGTCATGTCTCTAATTTGCCAAGCGAAGCGGACAGAGTTTCCTAGTTAATGATAAAAACCTCATTTTTCAATTTTTCTTTTTCAGATTGGCAGGTCAAAGTGTTTCCTCAAATTGTCTGGTGCTGCTCAGTATTAAAGACACCCTTGTCACCGTTAACTGTGAGAAAATGGTCCTGGGTTCAATGTTACTCAACGAAATTTTGAAACATTTTAATTAAACTTGGTCAAAAATTAAAAAAGTAACTACAACAATATTTGTTCATGAATAGTTAAAAATAATAAAATTGATATACAGAATAATAATAGATATAAAATAATAAAATAAAAACAAAATATATATACAGGGTGGACCATTTTAACTTTTAATGGAGAATAGCTCAACTGGAAGGCAAAATAATAGAAAAAGTTACAAACAAAAGTTGTTGTATAAGTAGGGGGACGCATGACCATGACCTTCAATGTGACCTTCACATTGACCTTGGAGGTTATTTACAGGTCAAATATGATTTTTTAAATAGAAACACCCATTTTTGACCCCCCGATTCGTGATTAGCAAGAGATTTTACACATGACCATGACCTTCAATGTGACCTACACATTGACCTTGGAGGTTATTTAGAGGTCAAATTACAATTTTTAAATAGAAACACCCATTTTTGACCCCCCATTCGTGATTAGCAAAATATTTTACACATGACCATGACCGTCAATGTGACCTTCATATTGACCTTGAAGGTTATTTAGAGGTCATATATGAATTTTTAAATAGAAACACCCATTCTTGAGCCCGGATTCGTGATCAGTAGAAAATTTTAATCTCAAATATGTACCTATCATTGTTAAACTCTAATCTGTGTAACATATTCCCGACAAATTTTGGGTCGCAAGGGGCTATACCTGGGGGCCCTTTAGGGCACCAAATGTAAAATTCGGGTCACATCTTTAAAACGGGAAATATTGCTCCAATTTTGATGAAATTTTAAAAAGTGACCCTTTGTAACATATCATCGAAACATTTTGGACCCCATGGGGCTATTATTATCGGGGCGTCCTTTAGGGCACCGAACCTAAAATTCGGATCACTCCACTAAAAGTAGCAATAAAGCTCCAGATTTGATGAAATTAAAAACAGTGACCCTTTGTAACATATCACTATTGCTACTCTTAGAGGGGTGACCCGAATTTCAGGTTTGGTTCCTTAAAGGACCCCTAGATGATAATAGCCCCATGAGGTCCAAAATGTGTCGATGATATGTTACAAAGGGTCACTGTTTTAAATTTCATCAAAGCTGAAGCTCTATTGCTACTTTTAGAGGAGTGACCCGAATTTCAGGTTTGGTGTAAAGGACCCCCAGATGAGACTAAAAATTTGTCGATAATATGTTTCACAGAGTGTCTGTTTAAAATTTCATCAAAATTGGAGCGATATTTTCCGTTTTAAAGATGTGACACGAATTTCACATTTGGTGCCCTAAAGGGCTCCCAGGTGAAGATAGCCCCCTACGACCCAAAATTTGTCGGGAATATGTTACACAGATTAGAGTTTAACAATGATAGGTACAAATTTGAGAGTAAAATCACGAATGCGGGCTCTAAGAATGCGTGTTTCTATTTAAAAATTCATATTTGACCTGTAAATAACCTCCAAGGTCAATGTGAAGGTCACGTTGAAGGTCATGGTCATGTGTAAAATCTTTTGCTAATAACTAATCGGGGTCAAAAATGGGTGTTTCTATTTAAAAAATCATATTTGACCTCTAAATAACCTCCTAGTTTAATGTGAAGTTCACATTGAAGGTCATGTCCATGTGTAAAATCTTTTGCTAATCACGATTCGGGGGGTCAAAAACGGGTGTTTCTATTTAAAAAATCATAGTTGACCTCTAAATCAACTCCTAGGTCAATGTGAAGGTCACTTTGAAGATCAATGTCATGCGTCCCTCTACTTGTAAAACAACTTTTGTTTAAAACTTTTTCTATTATTTTACCTTCCAGTCGAGTTATTCTCCATTAAAGGTTAAAATGGTCCACCCTGTATATACTAGCTTTTTGGCCCGTGTTTTTCAAGGACAATGAAAATGGGGGAGTATTGGTTTGTGTCCAGCCTGTATATTGCAACCTTCAGAACCCAACATTTAAACATTTTGCCAGGCGCCTTAGAGGCACGGCCATTCTATTAGTATTTTCTAAATTTTACTTTACTCGTTCCCGGTATTGAACCGTAATTCTGGAATAGCTGGCCATACCTTTGCAGAAAATGTCCTAAAATAAGGACTATATGGTCACCTAAAACTTTCTCACTGTGAGTTGATATGTTGTCGCGACAAATTTTAAGATATCGGACCGTGACTGTCCGATTTTTGTGAATAAATTATTAATTTGGCCGTAACTCGAAAACGGCTTGACATATTTTAGTTCTGATAATTTTCCTGGGGTCGTAGATCATGGGCCGTACTTCGA
>CM022881.1:23536390-23547555 GCA_012654025.1 Pachypsylla venusta | reverse complement strand
TTTTTTTTTTTTTTTCAAAATTAGGAAATCATTTATCAAATCAAGACATTTTAAAGAAACATAAAACTAAAAGATGGTCCCTGATAGCTGACTCTTAAACCTGATGTGATTGAACATTATGTGACCAATAACTGGGACTCAAAATTTACACGCGGTGCTTTTACCTTACTTTAGTTTTTCATTAATTTTATTGTAATAAATAACACGCCTTTCATTTCATTCTCTAAATAAAGTTCAACTGCTCAAAGAGATTGACCACTATTCCTAACAAGATTGTTTTGGACGAATTCCTTTCTGGGATTTAATGGTCCGATGATACTCTCTTTCTAATTAATGAGGTCGCTGCAAACAAAAATTACGTGAGAGGCTCCTCCTCCCCCCATATAGTGTAAACAATGGATTTTCATTTCCTGCAATCCCCTCATGTCTGGGTACCCATTCCCGATACATTGCGTTGAGTCCGCACAGTTCCGTGAGTGTTAGCAGACACTCGCTAGTGGCATTTGAAGGCCCTAAAAAATTTTTGACTTTGAGTTTTATGATATTGGTTGAACTCTGACTTCCATCAAATAAGATGATGAATCATTATATTATCTCCAAGCGAAAAGATTTTTTCTAAATTAAGATTAACTAAGATTATCTCTTTGTTAGAAATCAGTTCTAAATTTTATAAAGTTATTCATCATTATTTTGACATGATTCTTAGTAGGAATGGAAATAAAATCTTGGTGTAAAGTTCGAATTGCTTTGTGAAATGAAAGAGATACGTTTTGTTTACAAATAATGTCAGGAGCAAAGGAAACGTTGTCGATGTTAATTTTCCATATGCTATCATCATAATGCTGACAGCCTCAGAAGCTCACTTATTTGAAGCGGAGGCTGTTAGTTCGAATCTAACTCCATCCGGTTGCTGGTCACAATAGATTTAGATAAAGGTCGCAGTGATAATTGCACAATCTCAATAGACACATGCAACCGGTTTATTAATAATAAAATCATCTAATAACCAGTGAACTAAATACAACATTTATTTTACTAGCTAACAAACTTTTATTGGCAACCGCGCTGTCGGTACTCTCGTTAATCTAACAAAAGCGCAACTATTCTACTCATTTTGAATTTTCAAGTTAACATAACCACAATTCGTGAATTTATTTCCAAGATTCTTTCTTTTTTTTTGTAATGCCATGTCAACTTTTTCATAACAATACTAAACATATTTCATAGCTGTGAGCTGTGAACTCTTATAAATATTTTTACCTTCCGAATAATTTTACCAGCAGTGTGTACAACAATTCAATAAAAATTCGTACTCAGAAAAACGAAATAATAATATAATGGAGATATTAGTGTGGAACAAGCTGCCGTCTGGCAATATTGTAGAGAACAGATTTTGTAGATTTTTTTTTCAAAAAGTAATAAAAAATATAATTCGTCTACCACGTGTAGCTGCTGTAGCTAGGTTTAAATATACAGGTTGTGTCGGCAGTAGTGATAAAAAAGAAAAACCTCAGCCAGACTGGCATTACATAAATACTCTTAGCTATATGCAACAATCAGCACGAGTATCGAGTATCTCGGAACCTTAGAGGCATGTTTGTTCTGTATGGTGGAAAAAGAAAATCTTAAAAAAGGTATACTTATAACTTGGTTACAAATTAGACAATTTTATATTTCTCATTTTTCCTGGGGTTCAAGTGTATTAATTAAGATGTGGTCTTCTTATTGCCATAGATTTTTCCATGTCTCTTATCGTTGAACTTTTTTTTTTTTACAAATATGTATCAATCAATATACATAAAAGCGACATACAAATGGAACTTTGACTTTTATACGTACAGTTTCAGGTAGTTTAAACTCGACAGATATTCGAGCAAGTCTGCAAAAAGAAATGATTGCTCAAAGGTTGCTTCATGACCGTGCTTTCCTCCAAAAGATCGGATTCACTCAGTGACAGTCTGTTACTCACATTCTTCACATCCATCGTTTGGCATTATCTCACAGATGACCACTATAACGATATTTTCGGCGCATTTACTTTAAGTGAAGGAGCATTAATGACGTGAGGTTTTACTTCTTATAATAAAAGATGATTTTGAATTTATTTGGGTTGATATACCATAGGTTCCTATTAATAAAATTCAAATTAATAGTGTAGTTAATAAATATATTTGGTTGCAATTGTAAGAGTTGAGGAAAAAGAGAAATGCGCATTGTTTACAAATATGTCAGGAGAAGAGGCCACGTTGTTGCTGTTACTTTATAATACATGGCCAGGGGAGGATCCACGGGGGGGAACTGGGGGAGAGTTCCCCCCAAAAGTTCTTGCAATAAGTGAAACAAATTGTTGAAAGCTGAACCTACCCCATACCTACATTATTTTCTCATGCGAATTCTACCTCAAGTAAGAGTTGTGCTTCGTAATATTCTGAATTCTAATCGTATGAATATTGTAGTGAACGACCTGTGTATGTAATATTACTATGAAACATTCTGTATAGATATCTCGACGCTTCTCCTATCCATTCATTTCTCCGTCTTTCTTTTTAGAATGAGTTGTGGGAGAAGGATCGGGGTGAAGGGGGGTTATTCATTATAAGAATCAATGAATGTTTACTATACTGCTCAGGTTGTCTAGGAGGATGGTCGGAGTGAAGGGGGGGAATAAGACATATTTTATTGCTCTCTCTCATTGCAAAAAGCATTGTTTCTGTTATATTGTAGGATGGTGAATTGCGTTTTAATTATTTATAAAACGCGTAGTTTTCTTTTTGGAATGCGTAGTTTATTTGCGCAATAGAAGAATCCTTTTCCAGATCTTTCTAGAGCGATTTGAATGAAGGTATAAATAGAGGNTATTCTCGGTCATTTTTCGTTATCTCTTTTAGTTTGCCCAGAAAAAAATTGCAAAAAGACCAGCTAAATAGCGTCATTTTTCGCGGTAACTTGCTCCTACTTGAACTTTATTTTTTTTTCCTTTCTTGTTACGCACCTACATACTAAAAGGGACCTGCGTGCCAAATTTCAATTCTCTACGTTTAGCCATCGTGGAGCTACGTTGATTATCAGTCAGTCAGTATACAAACTCGTTTTATAAGTATAGATATACAGTGTGTAACACAATTATACTTTAGAGTCTTTAGCCCGTCACTAATAATTTTTTTTGAGAAAAATGTAAAAATATTAGTCGGACAATTTTTGTCAAAAAAGGTAAAATCCGAGGTTTGTACCTGGATATGAGACCATATTCTTTCAATTGGTCATGACCCTTTGCTTGCCTAGAAAATTATAGAATTCAAAACTACCAAGGCGTTAAGCGTGGTGACCGGCCACACTGTGTAGATTTTAATTGCCAAAAAAGTTTTGTGCTCATACATGACGTTTGCAACACGTCTTCTCCTGTATTGAAAAGAAATACGTAGCCTCTCATCCTTATCACGACCAGTTTGTTGTGTTTCAAACTCTCGTCAAGCTATATAAAATAAGGACATACCGCTTTTGGATTATTATTTTCAACCTTCTTGAAATGTTAACCCTTTAATGCGCAATGTTGTAATTCTGCAACATTATTTCAGAGGCCTGTATGTGATCAAGAATAATTGAAATTGATAGTTTTTAGTGTTCTATGTTGTAGAGATGCAACTCACAAAGTAGTCGGTGCAATAAATTTGCGTGTTTCATAAATTTTGCCGGGATTTTTTCAGTTTCTAATCAGACGCCTCAGTGGTTTGACCATTTTGTGCTTTTGTGATTTTTAGTCGTAAATAGCGGAAAAAGGAGAAATATTTTTACGGTCGCAAGTTATTTTCCCAGATGGACCCAGGTAAGAAAACCCTATTTTTACCATTATTCAGTGACTATAACTATTTGGGGTGCCGTAAGGCCCATTTTTCCAATGTTGTAATTCTGCAACATTGCGCAGTAAATGTAGTAAAAAAAACAGGGTATCACGATTTTTATTTTATTGGTTTTATAAAAGGATTTTTTCCTGACAGTTTTCACTATTTTACTGTACTTTGTATCATTTTTATGGTATTTTTAGCTATGCAGTATCACAATTTGTGATACTGTATAGCTGTGTATATCTGGAACATTAGCTTTTCAAAGATACTGTATATAGCTGGAACATTGTGTCGGTGATATGGCAGGATAAAATACCAGTTTGTCTTCTATCGTCCTATAAAGGACGGGAACCTGTGGTCTATGTCAAACGATACTGCAAGACAGATAAGACAACTGATGATGTGGAGCGTCCGGCTCATGTAGAAGATTACAACCGTCACATGGTTGGTGTGGACTTGCTGGATCCGCTTATTGGAAGATACAAAATCTGACAGAAGAGTTGGAAATGGTACTCCCGGGTTTTCTATTATCTACTGGACTTGATTGTTCTCAATTCGTGGTTGTTACAAAGACGAATTCGTAAAATACCGAACTCCTTGTTTATATATGAGACAGCATCAACCACTGGCCCGAGTTTACTGACCAAAGAAATATATAGGTGCAAGGTGGATGGTTGTAAGGGAACACCTGAAATATGCACAAAATGTCAAGTGTCCCTGCGCCTTCACAGTAAGAGCAATTGTTACCGGGCTCACTATTTATAATAATAAATGGCTATCACTAACTTTTCCGTGTAAAATATTTTATTTTAAAAAAATAAAATACCGAACTCCTTGTTTATATTGCGAGTAAAAATAATATTTTGTTATTATTTTTAGGTAATACTTTTATAGTATTCTTTAGCATACAAAAATATAGGCCATTTTTTTACCCCTTACTGCGCAATGTTGCAATTCTGCAACATTTGGAAAATTGGCCAAATTGGGTCCAAATTTTGAGAAAATGAAAATTTGGATTTCCATTCCGGTATCTTTGCCCAAAGACCTATAACATAATAAAATTTGAGCAAAATCGTTGATCTTGCGCATTAAAGGGTAAAATAGGTACCTAACATTTTAATAATAAATCTTAAAAAATATTTATTTTTAAATTAAAACAAAACGCTTTCCAGAAACACTAGGTATTTATAATTAGGGAGCGCGGTAGTGCTCCGCCTCGCCAAGTCAAAATAAAGCGGTAGCTACCAAGAGTATAATATACGCCATAGCTTACATTGCCGATTTCAGAGGAAAAACTACACCCCTCAGGATAAAAATGATTGTTTCCTACGTATGGGGTGAACTCAGAGACGAAGAATATAAAGTTTTAACAAAATCTATCAAGTCAAATTGGAGATATAGGCTTCTGAAAAGTACACTTTTTTTCTCATCGGCACCTACATCCAAAACTACTGGACCGATTTTGATGAATAATAATTCATTTTTTTTCTCGTGAGTGGCAGATGTGCCTTTTGTTATACTTATATGGTCCCTCAGTGGGTCCTTCAGCCTCAAATTCGCAAAAACTCTCAAAATTGGGGGTATTTATTTCATATACATGTAATATATTTTCCGAACCAATGAACCGATATGGACGTATGAGATGTCATTTTAATCTCCAAATAAAGAAAAGTTATATAATTAGTACCGAAAATATACAGGGTGTAATTTGTCTCTTATACAGGGTGTAATACCAGATAAATAAATTGTTCACAAGTTCATACTTTTCTTTGGTTGGGATTTCCTCGCATGATACATAATGTAATATTATTTTAACATTTAATTATTTATACCGGGTGTAACACATTTTTCGTGAATCTGAAAGTTCAAACTAGAAATTGCTTGGCGCTCTCAAGGACATCATTGGGTGGAACTTGGTTCTGCCGTTAGGCGCTGGCATAGGTACCTGGGGTACATTTTGAAATTTACAGATAACTTGATGTGTGCTATTGCAAAAATGTGTATTTATGAAACCATTGGCGGGGATGTATTTATACTTAGATTTTTTCTCCAAATTTTGACCAAATTTTTTTTTTTTGTAAATTTGAAGGTACAGGCTGAAAAAAGTCCAGCGCCCTCAAGGAAATCGGACCTTTCTGCCGTATAGCGTTGTCTGGGGTATAGTTTGAAGATAGATGATATTAATCAAGATATGATACTTATGTAAGATCTCTGCCTTTTTACCATTATATAAAGACGTATTTTCTTGCTACAAAAAGTTATGAGATTCCCCCAAAAATACCACTGCGTGCTATAAAAATTCCCCGCCAAGTCATCACCCCCAAAAAATATGAAATCTATTTTGGGCTCCGCTATCTACTCTTTCTTACTTCGAAAAAACTAATGTGTTTAAATTCCGACCTCACTCCAAACGATTTCAGAATTTTAGTCTGATTTCCTCACTCTCTTCACCAACACGCAGTCTTGGTGGGGTACCTCGGTTCGTTATAAATTAACCACTAGGAGATAAGAACCACTCTGTTCCTCTACCACATGAAGGTAAGAACCAATCTGTTCCTCTACCACATGAAGATGAGAACCGCTCTGTTCCTCTACCACATGAAGGTAAGAACCAATCTGTTCCTCTACCACATGAAGATGAGAACCACTCTGTTCCTCTACCACATGAAGGTAAGAACCAATCTGTTCCTCTACCACATGAAGATGAGAACCACTCTGTTCCTCTACCACATGAAGATGAGAACCGCTCTGTTCCTCTACCACATGAAGATAAGAACCACTCTGTTCCTCTACCACATGAAGATGAGAACCACTCTGTTCCTCTACCACATGAAGATAAGAACCGCTCTGTTCCTCTACCACATGAAGATAAGAACCACTCTGTTCCTCTACCACATGAAGATAAGAACAGCTCTGTTCCTCTACCTCATGAAGATAAGAACCACTCTGTTCCTCTACCACATGAAGATAAGAACAACTCTGTTCCTCTACCTCATGAAGATAAGAACCACTCTGTTCCTCTATCACATAAAGGAGATACAAAGTTTGGAACAGTGTCGACAATCGCGTTGAGGCATTTATCTTTACTCATTGACGAGTGGATGTAGATTTGTTTATAGATTTCCATTTGACGATTAAAGAAAAGACAGGTAAAAAACAGCCCATGTCCCCTAAAGATAATACAAATTTATCTACTGCTACAAACCAACTAATCACAACTACTTCTTTATTGTTTCAGTTATGGACAGCAACCGCAGCTCCAGTGGCAGAAGTATCAGCCGGTGAATCTACCGAAGCAGCTGTACAAAATTTTGAAAAATTATTATCTGAAGCTCAAAATCGTTACAAGGAAATGCTTGGATTACCCGAAGACGGCGATATTGGGGATTTTTTGGATGTTCTCATAAAGATTACTGACAAATGGACCAAAGCAGAGACTGAAATTTCAGAGAAATTCAAGGAACAGGTACGAAAATAAATTGTTTCTGGACATCTCAGACAAGATTATATTTATATCGTCTACCCATAGTTCTGATGACAACTAGCCTCCCTGGTTTTTCAATTATGGAGCGACTGATATTAATATCAGTCGCTACTTATTAGATCTACCATTTATTAATATCTTTAGTAAAAGTGAAACTAGGACCAATCAAATAATTTTACTTTCAGTAATTTGTGCTACTCAAATGTGACATTGAATCATATCATTAGTAAAAGTAAACCTAGTAGAATGATATAAAACAATCGTTCCTGGCTAGTAGCTGGTGGTTAGCCTGCTTAGGCTAAATTCGGTCAAAAATTTAAATTAAATTAAAAAAAAGAAGATATAAAGCAATTGACCAAAATGCAAACATTCATTCACTTCAATGCAGAATTGCAGAACTTACCAACTTACGAATGTAGAATGGTGTTGAGAATTATTTTAGTTTCTGAAAAACGACTCACACAAGCGCTAGTATCTGTATTTGCTTCAACTAACAAACACCTGTTGGTTGCAGATTCCTAACTTCACTTTACATTTTAGTCCTGATTTCTGAAGTCAGCCTTTATCCTTTTGGGTCTGTGAACCTCTTTGGTTTGAACAGCGTGAATATCGGACTGCGGTACAAATAGGATATAGGCCCTTTAATACTTAAAATTAATATTAAAAAAAATCAACCCCGGTCTTAAAGACAAAAAAACATTCGTCGAGCCATGGCTGACCAGTTTATCAACCTTACCTAACAAAACTTTCCTATTGGTAAAAAGGTATTTTTTGTCTAAAAAAAGATCAAATTCTTAGGGTAGGAAAATCATATTATCATCACAAAGCAAGGGAAATTGATCAATTAAATAAGTGTCATAAATTGCTATAGAAAAAAACAGTATCGCTTGATTTCAAATTTCAACCAACCTTTTGTGGGTTCTACTCGATGTCAGCTCGAACATCGATCGACGTTGATCTACCTTTTTTATTGTCTAAATTGATTAGGTACAGTAAATTGTGATGTAATGTAGATGCACCCATATTCCATAGATTATTCAGATTTCATGCGCAAATAATAAATATATTCGCACCTTAGTGTCACACATCTATGAGCTTCCTTGCTAAATTAAGGTTTAAAGGGCCACTTAAAATTTTCTCGCTTTGAGTTGAAATGTGCTCGCGACAAATTTAAGATATCGGACAATGACCGGCTAAATTCGGTCAAAAATTTAAAAACTCAAAACGGTTGAAGATTTTTGATTTCTGATCATTTTTGTGGGGTTTATGGTTATGGGCTGAGAGTCCAATCTCATCAATTTTTCGATATATCTGCTGTTTTGGATAAACAATTAGTGGAAGATACACACAGCTGTCGACACATAGATTTGATAAAAAGAGAAGAGAATAAATAATTGATAATAAAAAGATGTTTTATATTTCTTCTTATAGGTAGACACTGCTAAACCTGAAGAACTTTCTGAATTTATAAAATCTATTCGCGAAAAAGCAGAAAAAAATGTTGAAAATTTAAGGAAAGAATTAGATTCGCCTGAAGTGAAATCCAAAATCAAACAAGTGCAAGATAACATTATCAATGCTGCCAAAGCATCGAAAGTAATCCATGAAGCAACCGAAAAATTGTCTAAATCTCCTACCCAAGACAAATCTATCGAAGAAGATTTAAAAAAAATAGAGAAACAGTATGTCGAACTAGTTGTCAAAGTTGTTAAGCAACTCCAAGTAAGGACTGTTGAACTGTTGACCAATTCACTAGCCCCTAATTTTAAATTTTAATAATGAATTAGATGATGCATCTTGTACCATTCTTCACAGAATGGTATGCCATTCTTCACAGAATGGTACAAGATGCCAGAAGTGGGACAGAAATTTGAGTCATTCCGGTGGACTTCACTATTACAGGTGACACAAAAACTGCATGTCTGCATTCTTTAATGAGATGACCAACATTGGTACAATTCATATATCTTTTTTCCGACCTTTCCTCTTTGCATATGTCTGACTGATGGCCAAACTTCAAACAATTGTAACATCTAAGAGTATCTGCCTTTGGCTTCACTCTATGTCTTGTCCATCCCATCTTTATAATACTTTATATCTCTTTCTCTCACCAAGTCTTCTGCTGCTCGCGAAGCGCGAAGGCATACAAACGGTTGCAATCTGATTTCCGTTTCTTACTATAGTCTTATAGCCTTTCTTCTGTTTCATAGATCTTCGTGATTCTTCGAAATATTCCAAATTTACAATCTTAAAGAATCCAACAAATTGTCTAAAACTGTTGTCCAAGACAAATCTATCAAACGAAGATTTACAAACTTTAAGCAAACAGTTTGTCGATCAAGCTGTCAAAGCTACTGACCAACTCACTAGCCCCTAATATTGAATTTTAATAATGATCCTAATATTGGTGGTACATCGGGTGGCCTTACACAGCACGTGGTGAACAATCCTCAGTCACCCTCCATCCTTTGGCTCGACTAGACTGATGATGAATCCAGAAATTCGAAACTGGTAGTAGTACCTAGTAAAATTAATTGTATTTATTTTATTTTAAAAAATATTACAATAGGATAACAACAGAATACGTTCAAGAGAAATACAAGCTTAAAGAAGCCAACAAATTATCTGAAACTGTAGTCCAAGACAAATCTATCATAGAAGATTTACAAAATTTAAGCAAACAGTTTGTCGATCAAGCTGTCAAAGCTGCTGACCAACTCCAGGTAAGGACTGTTGAGCTATTAACCAATTCACTAGCCCCTAATATTGAATTTTAATAATGATCCTATTACTGGCAGTACACACAGCACGCGGTGAACAATCTTTAGTCACCCTCCATCCTTTGACTCGACTAGACTGATGATGGACTCTAAACTGGTAGTAGTAGTAAAATTGGTTGTATTTATTTTATTTTAAAAAATACTATAATAGGTTGACAACAAAATACATTCAATACAAATACAATTTTACACTACAAAATAGAACAATAGTAGCTAGTAAAATTAATTGTAGTAAAGCGGGGACGTTTCGGAATTCAACAACAATTTCCCGATTACGACATTAAAGCTCTTCAATTATCGATTTTTGGTGAAACTCACCCCTCGGATTAGAAAATTCAAAATTTACTCAAGGTTATTACTTTTTATTCTACTGCGGAACATCTTCGTATTAAATTTCAGCTTTCTCGCTCATCCCGAATTGGTACTTTTCAATTCCAATTTTTCAGTGCTAAAAACTGGCTATAAATCAAGAAGAAACCCAAAAATTTAAATTTTATATTTTTATGGGATCCTTATAGGTATACTATTTTGGTGGCCGGCGGTGTGGAGGGGGGGGGGAGTCTGTTCTCAGTCATTTTTTGTTATCTGTTTTAGTTTGCCCAGGAAAAAAATTGCAAAAAAAAACTTGAATTTTCGATATTTTTCTGTATGAATCACTATTTCAACCACCTTATTCAGCAGTACCGGATCTTCCTGTGATCTGTGACTTCAATCTGCTCTCAAACCTTAATAATCGCCTCTGTGGTAAGAAATTTGACACTGACTTTGAAGTGATTGAGGCTGTTAAAGTGTACTTCCGGGACCTTGACAAAATGAGGTACTCAAACTGTGACACTGACTTTGAAGTGATTGAGGCTGTTAAAGTGTACTTCCGGGACCTTGACAAAATGAGGTACTCAAACTGTGACACTGACTTTGAAGTGATTGAGGCTGTTAAAGTGTACTTCCAGGACCTTGACAAAATGAGGTACTCAAACTGTGACACTGACTTTGAAGTGATTGAGGCTGTTAAAGTGTACTTCTAGGACCTTGACAAAATGAGGTACTCAAACTGTGACA
>CM022881.1:23510592-23521837 GCA_012654025.1 Pachypsylla venusta | reverse complement strand
CTATATCTTGGGCGCGATAGAGTACATTACCTAATAGGCAGAGGCGTAGGAACTGTGGGGCAGACCGCCCTAGATGCCGGTTTTATAGGGCTTTGCTACGCCTTTTATATCTAGAAACATTCGATTATCGTTGGGGGAGGGCGAGCGCATTTCGAAATCTATTCCGGGCGCCTATAACAGCTACCAGGCCAACTATACGTGGTGTTCCCAAGCGGTCACCCATCCAAGTACTGACCACGCCCGACGTTGTTTAACTTCCATGATCTGACGGGATCTGGTATATTCAACGTGGTATGATCGTTGGCTCTCACATTGTTTACATTATCTCTCTGTGAAACTAGATGGGTTCAACGCATCGTGGCGTTATGGTACCATAACGCTGTTATGGTATAGGTACCTTTTGCCCAGCCCCTCCCCCCGAAAAAAATCCTGTGTACGCCCCTGTACATAGGTAAAAGTTGGCTCCGGTAAAAACTTGTTGGGCCCAAAAAAATTAAAAAAAAATATATATATATTTTCCAGATCATAACTAAAATAACTTTATTTATTTTTTTTTTAATCAGAAAGTTGGTCTGCTTAGTACTGTGAACTGTAAAGCTCCCGCTATAATCATACTAATATACTGCCTTACTAGGTATGTCCCCTAAGAATCTTTTTCTTCCAGCCAAGTTGTATTATTATGTGGTCAAAATATCATATAGAGTTATAAAGGATAACATACCCATGCGCGGATATAGTCCTCTTGCTTTTGGGGGGGGCACAATAGCACAATATACCATAATAGAAAATTTGGAGGGGAGAGAAACTCGTATCCTAGAGGCCGGGGGTTCAAGTCCTGGGCAGTACTATTTAATGCAATGTTTATCGAGTTGCCATGACATGAAAAAAAAATGAATGCCATGACGGATGACAGAATTTTTGAAGATTTTTTAAATACGTTTCTCTATTTAGTCTCAGGATTTAGAATTATTTAGGGATTTAGAACCCGTGCCCCCCCCCCCCTTCCATCAACTCAATGGGATAAAAGACACAGCGGATCACCATTCATTTGATTTTTTAAAAAAAATTTACGTGATTTACGTGGTATAATGAAATTTGAGAAACACCGCCCGCTAAAAAAACGGGGGGGCACGTTCCCCCCGAGCCATCCCCTATATCCGCGCATGAACATACCATGCCCCGGCTGGGTTTTGAACTCAATACCCATGGATTACCAGGCTGACGCTGTTATCATTGATTTACCAAGGCTGATAATTGACGAACACAAAGTTCCGGTGGCCAAAAATTCATCGGCCAATTCTATGAAAGTAATAAAAACTTGCTCATTCTAGGTTTCATCGAATTCGAACTTACGCATTCGAGATTTAAGAATCGTGAAACAACGACAACAACGGAAAAATCGTGAAGTTAAATGTTGATCTCACTTCGATTGGTCATTTTTTTTTTTTAATTGATGGTAGAATTTGAAATTTTGTAGGTTCTCCACTAATGTTGGGGAGAATGTGGGGGAATCCCCGCCAAGATTCTACGGTTTGGCTCTTCTCAATGTAAATTATGGCCAAAAATTCATCGGCCAATTCTATGAAAGTAATAAAAACGTCCTTGCTCATTCTAATTGTCATCGATTTCGGACTTTCGCATTTGAGATTTAAGAATCGTGAAACAACAGCAACAACGGGAAAATCGTGAAGTTAAATGTTGATCTCACTTCGTTCGGTCAATATTTTTTTTTTTTTTAATGGAAGGTAGAATGTAAAATTTGTAGTTACTCCACTAATGTTGGTGGATCCACCGGAGAATGGGGAGAATCCCCCCCCCCTCAAGACTCTACGGTTTGGCTCTTCTCAATGTAAACTATGACATTGAGGTATCATCGGAAGCGATTATTTTATTCGGAGAAACTGAGTGAGGTCTACAGTTTACAGAACCATCTACTAATAGAAATAATTAAAACAGTACAAAAAAATATAAAATAGATATTAAATTAAAATAGTTAATACCTACAGAACAATTTATCTAAATTACAATTGGCAGCCTTAGGCTGAAATCGCAGATTTTCAGAGAGATTTCTCGCCAAAAAACTGGGAATCAAAATAGTGAAATTAAAACATTTCAATCTTCTTTTTTTACTTTCACGTTTCCCGAAACTCTCGTTTACTCCCTTTATTCACAACTTTTTGGAAACTCACTTTCACCCCTTGCAAAAATATTTTGAAAATCGGGGTTTTAGGTTATATTATTATTATTTTTGTCCCGGTAGTATTTTCTTTACTGATAGACACTTGCCCCCGGTACAGGATAGCTATCATCATAATATTTCATTTGGTCATCATCATCAGCAGTATTCCCTTGACTTTCTTGATGTTGAGTACTGAAGCGTCTCCTCCGTAATTGATTGGCATCAAAGTCTGCTATATCATCGTACGGCATCATTCTGTCTGTACCATCTACCATCATTTTGTGGAGAGTTTTTACAACAGACTTCGCTCTGTCGTATAAAAATGAATCAACATGACCTTGGAAAAAAAAACGAAGAATATTATTTTCAAGTACCTATTAAGCCCTGAAATAATTCGGCCGTAAAATAATTTTTACCCATAGATTCTATTTCGTAAGAAAAATGTCTCTGTGTCAAAAATTGTTAAAATCTTTATACAGGGTTGTCCCAAAAGTCCGAGACTGCCTGAATATCTTTTGAACAGTTTTATGTGGAGGTTTGAAATTTCGCACGGTATTATACACCAAATTAAACCACCTGATGGTCTGACCAATTTTTCAGGGGCGGGTCCCATGTGGCCCCCAGGGTGTCCAACTTTTGTTCTTTAAATACGAACCCCCATCTTGTGATAAGTTTTCAGAAAGACAATAGAATTGGAAGTACTTTGCAAAAAAAATTATACGTCTAGCGTGGTTGGTTTCAAAATGGTGGCCATTTGAAATTTCCAAGATATGACTTCCAAGAGTGTCTAAAACTGGGCGAATTTTTTGGAATGGGATATTGAATGATTGCATAGGACACCAATGTTGTGGAACCTGCTTTTTCACTCTTTCGGATTCTGTTTCTTTTCTTTTTATCAATTTATATAATCTTACCTAGCAGTGCTGTGAACTGCAGCATTTTTTCAAATTGTTTATTCACTCTTTCGGATTCTGTTTCTTTTCTTTTTATCAACTTATATAATCTTACCTAACAGTGCTGTGAACTGCAGCATTTTTTCAAATTGTTTATTCACTCTTTCGGATTCTGTTTCTTTTCTTTTTATCAACTTATATAATCTCACCTAACAGTGCTGTGAACTGCAGCATTTTTTCAAATTGTTTATTCACTCTTTCGGATTCTGTTTCTTTTCTTTTTATCAACTTATATAATCTCACCTAACAGTGCTGTGAACTGCAGCATTTTTTCAAATTGTTTATTCACTCTTTCGGATTCTGTTTCTTTTCTTTTTATCAACTTATATAATCTCACCTAACAGTGCTGTGAACTGCAGCATTTTTTCAAATTGTTTATTCACTCTTTCGGATTCTGTTTCTTTTCTTTTTATCAACTTATATAATCTCACCTAACAGTGCTGTGAACTGCAGCATTTTTTCAAATTGTTTATTCACTCTTTCGGATTCTGTTTCTTTTCTTTTTATCAACTTATATAATCTCACCTAACAGTGCTGTGAACTGCAGCATTTTTTCAAATTGTTTATTCACTCTTTCGGATTCTGTTTCTTTTCTTTTTATCAACTTATATAATCTCACCTAACAGTGCTGTGAACTGCAGCATTTTTTCAAATTGTTTATTCACTCTTTCAGCTCTTTCGGATTCTGTTTCTTTTCTTTTTGGTTTTGAAGTTGCCCCCAATATGGGTCTGGTACTAGAAGTATCTCTTCTGACGTAAGGATCAATGTAATTGTTTGACACTGCAATGTGACTCGGCTGAATTGGCGCTGATTTTAATAAAATCTCTTTCGCTGAAACGAAAATCAATAATGAGTCACGGTCATTGTCACGTTGAATACATTCGTTAACGAGCACGACACCTGGCTACTCCCGGCCACGCTGGGTGAGGTTAATGCGGGTAGTAAGTTTGCAAGTTTCTAGCGAATGGAGAGGAAAACCCACGTCTCGTATGACCATAGAATGAGACTTGTGTTTTTAGAATTTAGGACTAGTGTGTATCTTTCAGGGGCGGATCGAAGGTAAAATTTTAGGGGGGGGGAGTAAGGGAATAAAATGCATTTATTGGTAATAATATGGTAATGAGATGTTCATAAGATTAGATATTCATCTCTTCTTANGGGGGGGGGGGGGGGGGGGGGGTGTAATGTGCATGAAAATGCCGACTCACAACTGCAATTTGCCGACTGAAATACCATATATAGGAATAAAATTATTAATCTTTGTGAGTCGGCATGAATTATCACTGAATTTTATTGTGAAATTGTTGATTATATAAAAAAATGCTGTAGTTGAAGTACATATAATACAAAACATTCATTTTACTCATTAGGTACAGTAAATTGATGGCATAAGTGTACAAAAGACAAGATAACGATGCGCAGAAATATTGATTTCATGAATCTATGTGCCAGGAATATACAGATTTTTCAACGGTAGACTCGAATTCTGCGGTGTTTTAATAGCGACCATTTTTGATCGATTTCATAAACGTTAATTTCGTCAACCCGTGAATTGCCGATTGATGAATGTTGGAGAAAGTCGGCGAGGACCCTCCTCCCGTACCCCCCCACCCCCCAGTCGCTACGCCCCTGAGCTAATATTAACTTAGGAAGAGATCCTCTATATATAAACTGTATATTATATAAATAAAATAAATTTATTACATGATTAGAATTCAGAATATTACTACGAAACACAACTCTTGCTTGATGTAGTATTCGCATGAGAAAATAATGTAGGTATGAGGTAGGTTCAGCTTTCAACAATTTGATTCACCTATTGCAAAACTTTTTTTTTGGGGGGGGGAGATCCACCCTTGGTACCTATCTAAAGAAAATAAACGCAAAATGGCTGTTAAGGGGCCTCTCGAAAGATATGAACACCAATATAATATCTGATCCTTATTTGAAATGGTTTTATACTAGAACTTCAGTTTTCACTCAAATAATGGGACGGCATAAGGCCCCTGGTGGATTAAAAGTGCCAACATAAACTAATCACATTATTGTCAAATCACATCTCATCTCTGGGGTGATTAAGGAATCTCGCCAATTGGATTCGTCCACAAGTCAGTTGTAGTATCATGTTGGCTCCACGCCCCAGAACTACTAGGAATCTTCAATCAAAGGTCATCAACTTCAGTAACTCACTAAGCACACAATTCTATGAACATAATGAATGCCCATGTTCATAGCAAGTTTTATCAAAATCGGACAACGCTTTCGAGAGTTATTGTGGAATGAAGAGACAAACAGACGTTCGAGAGTTATTGTGGAATGAAGAGACAAACAGACGTTCGAGAGTTATTGTGGAATGAAGAGACAATTGCAGATAAGTAATGAACAGCTGCCGCACCCCAAAAAAGGCTAGTAAATACTAGCTACATTAAAGCGAAAATATTGAACTGAGTTTGTATTTGCTACAGAGAATGAAGAGACAAACGGACGTTCGTGATATAGATCTCACGCTGTTCGATCAAAAAAACTATCTGAGCGCACTAGTGTATCTTTACACGAAGAACTTGGCCTGGCAGTGCGCCAGGCCAAGTTCCAGAAAACACCAGTGTATCTTTACACGAAGCAATTCACCAGGTTTTTCACACCGTCAGATATCCGGTTCTACAAGGGATAGATCATTGAAATTTTGAACATACAGTTTGTAAAAGGGTAGTATTTTATGATTCCCTTAGAAAAAATCTGACCAAGTGTAAAGTCGGTATTACTTTCGGAGAATTGAGACAGAAGAACGTGCAATAATAAATTTAAGTGCGGGATATATAGCAACAACAATAAACTTAGCCCCAATAATAGATATCACTAGGTACTTCATAGGTACAATTTTTTGGAAGAGTGGTTGGAACTTGGCCTTTTTTCAATGATAATTTTTTTGTGAGATTAATATTTCTGTGAAACTATTAAATCTAATTAGTTCTCATCACCAGCATGGGGACCGGGATGGCCCAATATGGCCCAAAATTTTATCGGTGAATTCTATATAAACACACAAAACGTCCAAACCAAATACCAAAGAAATAGGATAAGACAGGCGTTTAAAGAAAAACTGTGGAGTTAAAACTAGATCTCACTTCGTTCGATCAATAAGATTGAATACCTTTTTTAGTTTTCTTGATGGTGGGCGGGGTCACAATGTTGACGTCGTGAAGGAATCCCTTGCGTTCTTTAGATTTACCTCCTGGAACCAACACATCGGCCGCATTTTTCAATTTGAAACTTTGAAATGAATTTGTATGTTCGGGTCGTACGTAATCTAAATGACCAACAATGTCGTCATTTGAATTCATAAGTTTACAACAACAGAAGTCTGAACAGATCTGAAATGAAAAATCTGATGAGAACATCTTATACGACTAAAAAAAAGTATTGTAATGTGGGCTGAAATTTTTAATGGCGAGTTTAACGAGCTTTAGTTTGGCCGTACTCAAGATTTTTTTTCGGAGGGGGGGAGGTCCGAAGTATTGACAGCCAAGACAGGGCGAACAGCTGAAATGATTATCATGGAAGGTAATGTTGTTTTTGTTGTTGCTGCTGCTGTTGTTGTTTTTGTTGTTGTTGCTGTTGATGATGTCATTATAGTTGTTTTTGTCGGTGTTGTTTTTGATGTTGTTGTTTTTGTTGTTGTTACTGCTGTTGTTGGTTTTGTTGTTGTTGATGTTGTTGCTGTTGCTGATGTTGTTGTTTTGTATTTGTTTTTTTTGGTTTTTTTTTTAATATTATGGGTCACGTGCAAAGTAGTGCATTTTCATGAAAAAAAACGATTAAAATTTCGGAGGGGACCCTCCCTGGGTACGGCCTCGCACAAGGCCAAAATGAAACTCATTCATCCATTGTTCCATGTGTATGTGTGTCTGTTTGTGTATGAGATGCATGTCCTAGAATAGGGAATTTTTGAAAAGCTTTAGGGATGGGAACGAAGTCATAGCCAATTGAATGGCTGTGATTAGATCCAGGTTCGACCCAAGCAATTTATTTTATTCACAAAAAGTGTCGATTTTTCCGATAATTTAAATAGAATGGCACAAATGTTTTTTGTTTAAATAAAAGTGCAAACAAAATAAGGACTAACTTTTCTTTTAATTTTTCCAAAAAATAATCAGGGACGGAGAGGGAGGGGTTTAAATTTAAATTTTGTTACACCCTGTATGAAGGTGTTTGTTTTGATGTAAAAGTTCCCTTATTGTATTCCAAAAAAATGCCCCATCTACCTAAACAATCAAAAGTGTACATTTTTTGTTTTGATTAGTATCGTAAGAGGACAAAGTCAAATCTCATTTTTCTCCTGGAAGCTAAAAATAATGGGCCGTTTAGAAAACGGCCCATTTTTGGGAAGAAAGACTCAATTAAAGTAGTTATTTAGGACAAACAAAGTGATAAGTAACCTAAATAAGGAACAAATTTCACATTTCAGCAAAAAAAGAAAAATATATTGACCTTCTAATTTCTATCTCGGTAGGTCCAGAGGAATGAGGAAATTTCAATGCAATAACATAGCAAATAACTAGTTTTAGAATGCAAGTTATTCCCTTACTAATTGCATTGAAATTTTCTCATTCCTCTGGACCGGCTATGAAAGAAATGAGAAGGGAAATGTTTTTCTTTTTTCGCTAAAATATGTTCCTTATTTAGGTTAGTTATCACTTATTGTCCTAAAAAATCACCTTACTTCAGACTTTCTACCCGAAAATGGTCGTCTTCCAGGCGGCCTATTTTTATTAGGACCCTTTACTATCTCTAGAGCTTTTCAAAATTCAAAAATTGGAAGCCGTTCAAAAATTAAATGGGGGGGTGGGGGTGACCGGTCATTCTGGCTCATACTGTATAATTGACATACCATATTTCAAGTGCCTAGCACCTGTTCGCAAAACTGCTAATGATAGATTCGATTTTAACGATTTTCGGCGAGCTTTATGGTATATACCTAGTGCTTTATACCACTGAAGATGTTTGTAAAGGTCTGGTAATCAGTGGCGTAGCTACGACTTTGGGGGCCCTCGTTCAACTTATGGAAAGGGGCCCCTCGAAAATAAATTTACTCGTGCTTCAATGAAACTTAACATGATGTAGGTATGTAAAGACATTGTCGAATAACATTGTTTTTTGTGTTTTTATGATGTATGGCCCACATATTTTTAATCCTTTTTTTGCCTTTTTTTGCCCTTCCCCCGATGACCCAGTCCGCCCTTGTTTGGGTCTGTGATGCTCTGACGCTATAAGATAAAATGTCGATGTTTGAAACCATTAAAGGCCAAATGAATTGTCTGCAAAATCTCAAATTTTGGGGAACCTTGAGCAGCGGGGCCCTGGTGAAGCTAATCCTCCCAGACCCATGGTAGCTACGCCACTGCTGGTANAACAACAAACACATAAACAAGAACAAGAAGAAGAACAACAACATCAACAAGAAGAACAACAGCAGCAGTAACAACGACATCAACAACAAGTACAACAAGAAAACCGACAATAAAAACAACATCACCTTCCATGATCATCATTTTCAGGTGTTAGTTCTGGCTTGGCTGTCAATCTTTCGGACCCCTCCCCGAAAAAATCTTGGGTACGGCCCCAGTTCGTAAGTCGTATAAAGTGGTACTTATCGTTGACCGATTTGCTTGATGTATAGGGTACCATTTGGTCTTAATGATCGTCGAAACTTTTCGACACTGTTAATACAGTGTCCAAAAATTTCGACACACATTTATACACTTCAAATTGTTTAATGCTACTAAATCGTCTCCTACTGCGTATTATGATATTTATGTGTATAAATGGAATTATTTAATCGATTTTTGAAACTTAAAATATGATTTTTTCATACAATATTCCAAAAAAATTCACGATTTTACCTATACAGATTGTTCGAAAAGTCCCGCAACGGATTTTTTTATTTTTATCGGCTAAAGATAGAGACTTGAAATTTTATATGTAGTTTTAACACAAATTAATCTATTTTTGGCGTAATTAAAATTTCTACAGGGTGTGCCAAAAGTGGGTAAACAGACACCAATTTTCGATTTTTATATTGAAACCCCTAAATTTTATTTCATATTCAAATTTTACGTCAAATTCTAAAAACAATCGACTCCTCATCGATACTTTCATCAAACGGATCTCTGATTAAACCCTCCCAATCATTGATTTTTCTTCGGAATAAAAGTGATAAAACCAAGAGTGTAATACATCAAATCAATCAAGATTTTATGCTAAATCTCGTGGTACCATAGGTTTTTTCATTTTTTACAGTTTTTATAACTAAGGAGGGTAGATATTCATTTTTGGTTGATGTTAAAATTTCAAAAATGAAATTTTACCCTCCTTGGGTATAATATAAAAAGTGTATAAAATCAAAAACCAATGGTACTACGAGTACTTTACCTACGCCTAACACAACAAAAACTAAAACAGGTTCCCGGAAATATAATCCGGTGCACATCTTACTGTTGTTGTTGCAATGTTCTTTGTTTATGTTTTGGAATCAAAACAAATTAGGTAATTATACAATTTTTTTTTTCATACAGCCCGGTCGAATTAGAACTTTGTCTGGAAATAAAGTTCCATAAAACTCGAAATTATCAAGCGTGTAACGTGTTAGTAGACGCGCGAACGTTAAGAGTAACCAAATCTGTCGAATTAACACGAAACAGAGTTTATAGGTATTAATTTACGTTGGGTATCCAGAATAAGAGTACCTAGTCTATCTAAGTTTGCGACGGTTTCTGAGGCGAGCTAAATTTTTTAGCGCTCAAAAACTACCAAATTTTGCTGCTGTTTTTAGTTTTTGGCTTATAACATGCGAACGATGCATTTTATGAAAATAATACTCTTTAAAATTTTGATAAATCTAATTTGGGGTCAATTTACATCCTCATATGTTAAAGTTAGTCCAGGAGTATGGTCAGAATTGGTAGTCAAAGTTGGGAACTTTTTTAAATTTTTTCTGAAAAGTGTCATTTTAAGCGTTTGCAACTTACAAAAGATTTTTCTGAATCAAAAAATAATTTTACGTTCGGAAAAAAGGTAGGTACCCATTTTTAAAATTTGCGCTTCCTAATCATTTCCATTTTCGTTCGCGTATTTCGTAGTCCGCTAAAAAAGTAGTCTACCTCAGAAACCGTCACAAATTCCGAATAATGCCCAAAGTGAATTAATATTATTTCCATTTTTATGAGAATTTAAATTAGGAGATTTTTTTTTGTCTAATGTGACTGGACTATTAGAAGTATTTCATTTATTTTAGACCGAACCAATGCAGAAAGAAATCGAGAAAGTAACAATGCTTAGTATGCATAAACCTCAAGCAAATGCTTTGTAGTATGAGCCAGAAACAGAGACAGTGAAAGGTGCGAGGGGAACGGTAGCCCTTCCCCCCACAGCCATTTGGGGTGTTATTATGCCCGCATACTTTTGGGTGTAATCGATTATACCGTTAGTAGGAAATGTATGTCATGTTGGGGTTATACCGTTAGTGGGAAATGTATGTCATGTTTAGGGTTATACCGTTAGTGGGAAATGTATATCATGTTTAGGGTTATACCGTTAGTGGGAAATGTATATCATGTTTAGGGTTATACTGTTAGTGGGAAATGTATATCATGTTTAGGGTTATACCGTTAGTGGGAAATGTATGTCATGTTTAGGGTTATACCGTTAGTGGGAAATGTATGTCATGTTTAGGGTTATACCGTTAGTGGGAAATGTATATCATGTTTAGGGTTATACCGCTAGTTGGAAATGTATGTCATGTTTAGGGTTATACCGTTAGTAGGATTTCCCGAAATCTATGTCATGTTTGGAGCGCCAAAATTGTTCGTCATATAATATAGGGTTCTATACTAAAAGGCCAGATAGTATGAAATGTGAAATATAATTTATCAACTCAAAGCAAGAAACTTAAATAATGTTGAAAATAATAATGGAAAAATTAAATAAATCGTGGCGAAGCACGGGGTACACCTGCTAGTTAGGTATACAGGGCGAACATAAAGTCCCAGTCCCAATTCCCAATCCACTAGATTTCTTAAACATAGCACAAAATCTGGAAAAACGTTAATAATATTA
>CM022881.1:23476503-23503391 GCA_012654025.1 Pachypsylla venusta | reverse complement strand
CCCCCCCCCCCCCCTATGTCAGTTGAAAAGTATCGAGGAAACAATTTTTTTAAAAAAAATAAAATGAATATTTTAACCAATTTCAGATTTCGATTCAAAACAACTCTACCTAATATATTTAAGTAACAAATTAACACCCATACACACCATGGCTGAGTATAAACTCGTTGTAGTTGGAGCCGGAGGTGTTGGTAAAAGTGCGCTCACCATTCAATTAATTCAAAATCATTTTGTCGATGAGTATGATCCCACTATTGAAGATTCATATAGGAAACAAGTTGTCATAGATGAAGAAACGGCGCTATTGGATATATTAGACACCGCGGGACAAGAAGAATATAGTGCCATGAGGGATCAATATATGAGGACAGGTAAGAAAAAAACATTTTACTAGTAATAAAACTCTGCCAATGTGACACATGGGTTTATTATTTTTCTGGCAAAAAAATACCCCCCCCCCCAAAAAAAAAAAGTTTTATNTAGACCCTAAATGTGGCATATCTACTAAATTTGAAGTCTCTGGCTCTTACCATTCTCTTTTTAGACAGGATTAAAAACCGCTTTAAAGCGGTAAAAACCGCCAGTGGTATATTTGATTGAACCCAAAAGTTTCGGAGCTAACTGAGACCTCAAATATGACATACATACAAAATTTCAAATCTCTAGCTCTTACCATTTTCCTTTTAGACAGCAAGAATAAGAATATGCAAGAAATTTGAAAGTTGGCACACCTGTAATATAAATTTCCCGGTAAACTATGTCACCCAGTATAAAGATCTTGGCACCACATTTGAGAGCAAATTCGATGCTCATTATGATGAAATCAAGGTGAGGGCGTACAACGAAATTGACATTATTAGATTCGCTAAATTGATTCTTGACTCAGATATATTCCAACCTGATAAGATCCCTTCTGGAATCCATAGCTTCGACCTCAAAAACAAAAGTTATAAACCCACATTACATGAGGACTTCATGAATAATAAACCCATGTTTCATGAAGACATTCATAAATATGAAACCCATGTTTCATGAGGACGTTTATCAATGATAAACCCATGTATCATGAAGACGTTCATCAATAATAAACCCATGTTTCACGAAGACGTTCATCAATGATAAACCCATGTTTCATGAAGACGTTCATTAATAATAAACCCATATTTCACGAGGACGTTCATCAATAATAAACACATGTTTCATGAAGACGTTCATCTTTAATAAACCCATGTTTCACGAGGACGTTCATCAATAATAAACACATGTTTCATGAAGACGTTCATCTTTAATAAACCCATGTTTCACGAGGGCGTTCATCAATAATAAACACATGTTTCATGAAGACGTTCATCTTTAATAAACCCATGTTTTATGAAGACGTTCATCAATAATAAACCCATGTTTCACAAGGACGTTCATCAATAATAAACACATGTTTCATGAAGACGTTCATCTTTAATAAACCCATGTTTCACGAGGACGTTCATCAATAATAAACACATGTTTCATGAAGACGTTCATCTTTAATAAACCCATGTTTTACGAGGGCGTTCATCAATAATAAACCCATGTTTCATGAGGACGTTCATTAATAATAAACCCATGTTTTATGAAGACATTCATCAATAATAAACCCATGTTTGCGTAGTTAGCATCTATTTTCGTTTCATTACACTAACTTTCTCTTTTCTCGCTTTTTATTCACAGGTGAAGGTTTTCTATTAGTATTTGCCGTCAATAGTATGAAATCATTTGAAGATATTGGCTCGTATCGTGAACAAATTAAACGTGTCAAAGATGCAGACGAAGTACCTATGGTATTAGTTGGTAATAAATGTGATCTTAGCTCCAGGACTGTTGATATGAATCAAGCACAAGAATTAGCCGAACAATTTAATATGCCATTTATTAAAACATCAGCCAAAACACGAATGGGAGTAGACGATGCATTCTATACACTTGTTAGGGAAATTAAAAAAGATAAAACCATAAGAGGAAAAGATAAAAGAAAAAGAGGTTTTAGTGGAAATAAAATTAAACAGTGTTGTGCATTGTTATAAATTTAGAAAAAAAAAGAGAAGGAAGATGTTTTAGTGACAATTAACACTAAAACAATTGTTGTGTTTTGTTGTAAATTGGAAAGTTCAAGAAAAGAAAGGTGTTATAATGGGAAAAAACCCACTAAAACATTGGTTTTAGTAGAACCGAACATAAAAAAATCGTTATTTTCTGTTGAAATTTGGAAAGCTTGAGAAAAGAAAGATGTTTAAGTGACAATTAACACTAAAACAATTGTTGTTTTTTGTTGTAAATTGGAAAGTTCAAGAAAAGAAAGGTGTTATAATGGGAAAAAACCCACTAAAACATTGGTTTTAGTAGAACTAAACATAAAAAAAATCGTTATTTTTTGTTGAAATATAGAAAGCTTGAGAAAAGAAAGATGTTTAAGTGAAAATAAACACTAAAACATCGGTTATAGAAGAAAGAAACACTTAAACAATTGTGTTTTGTTGTGAATTTAAAATTTTGAGAAAAGAAAGATGTTTTAGTGAAAATAAACACTAAAACATCGGTTTTAGGGGAAAGAAACACTTAAAAAATATTTTTGTTGTTAATTTAAAAAACATGAGAAAAGAAAGATGTTTTATTAAAAATAAACACTAAAACATCGGTTTTAGAGGAAAGAAACACTTAAACAATTGTGTTTTCTTATGAAATTAAAAAAATGAGAAAAGAAAGATATTTTAATGAAAATAAGGACTAAAACGTCGGTTTTAGAGAAAAGAAACACTTAAACAATTGTGTTTTGTTGTGAATTGCAACAAAAACACAATTGTTTAAGTGAGGTTACCGGAGGTAACCCCACGCAATCTACAAATAATTCACCCCAATAATCTGGGGTTAATTAACCTCATTAATCTAGGGTTAATTCATCCCAGCAATCTAGGGTTGATTTTTCCTCTTTTTTTCCATTATATTATCATCATTTTATTATGTGTAATCTGGGCATAAATAAAGTTTTAGCCAGACCTCAGTATCTTAAAACTTACTTAAAATGTATTCGAGTGGCGGCGCGTGTCTTGTGCCCATTCCCCGCAATCTCTCACATGGGGTACCCCTACGACTTCTTCCCAGAGATCCCCTTTGACAAAATTTGTGAGGTGCCACAAGAAATTGGCATGTCATCTCCGTTACATGTCCCAAAGGCCCCTGAAATACTTAACTCTTGCTTCATAAGCCCCGCTTATGCTCCTGAGGGATCTTAAACCTATATAAAAGTATATGTCCTAAAGGACATTATTTTGGGTGCTATACACAGCCCAAAGTCCGCCTGGAGCCCGATTTTCTTCGACTAAGGGGCCTCGGGAAAAATCATTTATTTTAATAATTTTAGGAGTCCCTTTCGGGGCTCCCATTTGATCGATTCTGTGGAAGCCCCACCGCACCGCGGGGTCTGCAAGGACTTCGCCACTGATACCTCTCCCCTAAAATAAGAAAGAAAAATTGATCCACAACCAAACAATTTTGCGATGTTTTTTTTTTTTTTTTTTTTGGAAACGTTCAAATTGAATCCCATTAAAAACGTATGTTCCCTAATTTAAGAAAATTCGTGTATTCACTTTTTTCTTTATTTTAAAATATTGAGGCCAGGTTTAACTAATAATTACCCGTACCAATTATTTCTTAGTGTTTTTAGATAGCTTTATTTGTCTTTTATTGAATAAAAAACAGTTTATTGGTCAATTTTGGTTTGGGCATTTCTGGATTTGAAGTAATAAATCATATATGGTGAGTCCCATTATAACCCAGCCTGGTTTGATCAGAGGCCCATTTTAGAGACTCTTCCTCATATATATTGTGAAATGAATAATGGTGCAATGGAGAATTCATATTTTATTAATAAGACTGTTGATAGTGCCAATTACTCTTCTACCACTAATCCTCCCCCCTTTTTCATTTTAACGCACAATATTTTTATATTTAACACTTCCTTATTGTGCTTTCAGACAGTCGCATACTCACTTACCTTATGGCTTAGCACATAGCCTAGCTTATAAGCAAGTAAAAAAAAAAAAAAAAAAACAGATGCACGTGTCCATATGGGAGTTTGCACATGGAGCAATATTGGCGTATAATTTTGCACACCTCAGTGTTTGCTGTTTTTTGATTTCAGAAATGAGAATTTTAATAATAAATCTCAACCGTTAGGGCAGACGTGGATCAGTAATAAAAAAAAATTCAACTTTTCAGCCGGAGCAAAATCGGTCACAATTTGTTTTTTGTATATTTTTTCTATTAGTCATAATATTTTCATATGTTTTAGGATTAATTCAAAAATACTGAATTGGTTATAGCCAGCGCCTATGGCACGTTGAATACACCGGTTCTCCTCAGATCGCTTAAGTTTTACCAAGTGGGTGTCCACGTCCGCCAGTTCGCGCCCTCGTGATGCTGGCTATTTTTCGGGCCCAACCCAGGCTGGGTGAGGTCAATTTGGGTAGCTGCTTTTAGTGGCGTAGCCAGGCCGGGTGGCACCCGGGGCGGATCTTCTGGGTGATACCCCCCTGTATGTGTGTATATTTATTTGTCCGAAATTTTTTGGCCAGAAGGAATTGATAAATGCATGGAAATAGACCCCTCCCCCAAAACCATGGGCTGCGACTCCAGAAAAATTATCGGGATTCAATAAAGTCGAACCGTTTATGAGTTACGGCCGATTTTCCCATTTTTGAAAATATCGGCAAGTCACGCTCCAATATCTCAAATTTGTAGCGACAACATATCAAGTCAAAGCGAGAAAGTTTTAGGCATCCTTATAACTCTTAATTTAAGACATAGTTTGCAAAATTATGACTAGCCGTTTCAGAGTTACAAGTTCGAATCCGGATACATAAAAAAGTAGATGGAATAGACCCCCTCCCCTAAAAAAAAACTACACTGAATCCCCAGAAATATTATCAGAATCAAAAAATTTCGAGCCGTTTACGGCCAATTTGCGATTTTTGCATGAAATTTAGAAAATAGGTATTAATTGTCTCAAATTTGACGATTTTTGTATGGATAATGTTAACATGGAAACGGCCATGATTCTAATGCGCCGAGCGAGCGCAGAATTCTGAACATCAGATAAATTATCAGAACTAAAAAATGTTTAATTGTTTTCGAGATAAAGCTAATTTTTCGGTCAAATACTACAAAATTTAACGGTGGCGAAGCACGGGACACAATTGCTAGTTTGTTGTAAATATACAAAAGAGGTAGAATTATCTAAGGAGATGTGAAAATTGTATATACTTATCTAGGTATATGTTAATAAAAATAAAATACTTTTATTCAAATTCAAAATTATTACACGTTACCAGTATTTACAAGATGACACCCCCGGTCACAATTTTTAATTCTGACTTCGACCACCGCAAGTACATTCGACCCAAAATAAAAGTTTCGAGACGGCTAGAAAGAAGCAAAAATGCACAGCGGTACATTCGACCCAAAATAAAAGTTTCGTGACGCTTGTCATACATAAAACTGGCATACTAGCAAAATGTCAAGTCACCAGTACTTATTACTGATTTTCTTTTATGCAAGACTCGTGAAATCACCAAAAATTTGCCAAAACAGCTAAAAAGGGCAAAAAAAAAAAAAAAAAATAGCCAACGCTAGATTTGATTTCAACCAGAACTTACCGTACTTGTACTAGTATATATAGTAGTAAATCTGTCTCAAAGATAGGTATCAAACGAGCTCCCTCCATTGTTCACGGTCCTGTGCAGCTTCCTTCATTTCCTGATAACTCTGTCCTCTTCTCACATCACTCATCATTCCAAACCTCTTCCTCTTTTCCCTCCATTATTCCCCTCTACAGACAACCCTTCCAACAAACATACATACACACATATACAAGTGCATTTCGGGATGTATATCGGAGTCAAAAGTTGAGTTCACTAATGTTCACAAAAAGTTATTTAAAAAAAAATACTCTGAATTTTAACGGTCATTTCTCACAGAAAACAATTGGAAAAACAATAAGTTTTAGTTTTTGATNCTTCTTTTCCCTCCATTATTCTCCTCTACAGACAACCCCTCCAACAAACATACATACACACATATACAAGTGCATTTCGGGATGTATATCGGAGTCAAAAGTTGAGTTCACTAATGTTCACAAAAAGTTATTTAAAAAAAATACTCTAAATTTTAACGGTCATTTCTCACAGAAAACAATTGGAAAAACAATAAGTTGTAGTTTTTGATATGCTTTGTTCTGAGATACAATCATTCCGGAGTATATACTTTAAAGTAGTGTGCTGGATAATAATTGAGTATGGGGCTGTTTGAGGTCAACCTTACACTTAGACATTACGAGGGTAGATTGATAGGTCCAGTAAAATTGAATGAACACATAATACTCTTAGGTCCGGTCCTACCAAAAGCCGAGTTTTGAAACACTCGGGTTGGGGTATTGTATTAACACAGGTTGACACAGTGTTAGATGAAACTTTCTGAAAACACGTCGTGGTAGGATCGGGCCTTACAGAGTTGTTAACTTGTCAACAGTAGACCTATAGTCTAGTCATCTAAGAAATTCAACAATGCGCAAAAATGGCGTGGTTCTAATTTTTTGTTAGCATACATGTAATTAGTGTAAAACCAAGTTGCTCATTTCGAGAGACCTGTTGCTCTCAGCGTGGTGTTCGAAAACTTTAAATTTTTTTGGATATTTCCCAAATTTTTCGTTAAAATCTCGAAAACCGCGAATCGGACAGAAATAAGTACTCTTATTTGTTTTGGAGAAAATTATATTTGCTACAATTTGAGTCCAATTACAGATTCGTTACAGTATTAGATCGCGAGATATAGCACTTTGAAAAAAGTCAAAAGTCCACTTTTAGTCTTCTTTTGAGCTAATCATACTGTAAAATCTGTTCTAAATCCTGTGAAATGAAGTTGTAGTGTATTTATTTTGCTAGGGAAGCATGGAGGCATACATCAGAACTACGCCATTTTTTATCTCTTAGATGTCTAGATTATCTAGGTTATTATGTTTTATTGAACATAGACAGAAAAATCATGAATTTCTAGAAACTGAATCACGATTGTGAATTACAAGAATTGAGCGTAGAAGCGAAACAACTATTTGCTCCTCCTAAAAAGTTCTACCCGAACATGCCAGAAAGTTTGGTTCACTATTTTCTATAATAAATTCTTGATATACTGACTCCATTGTTTTTATCAAATATAAAAATGCTACGGCTCAGATACCTACCCCCTCCACCTTGCCTTAAGGCAATAATTTTGGTTCATTATTTTCAATAACAAATACTTGATATACTGACCCCATTGTTTTTATCAAATATAAAAATGTTACGGCTCAGATACCTACCCCCTCCACCTTGCCTTAAGGCAATAATTTCGGTTCACTATTTTCAATAACAAATTCTTGATATACTGACCCCATTGTTTTTATCAAATATAAAAATACTACGGCTCAGATACCTACTCCTTTGACCTTGCAATAATTTTTCTGTCTATTTCTATTTACAATTTATTTCTAATCTAAGTAGGTAGTTTGAATTTTTTAAAACTATTTTCATACTTTTCTCACTCCATTTTAAAGCTTAGATGTTTTTTTTGTTTGTTTCAAACAGTGGTGGTTTTCAATTATTTGATGTTTAGGGAGTAAGATATATTTTAATTTTCAATACAGGGTGAGTCTTCTTAATAAATAAAAATAACCATAGACTTATACTGCTTCCCAAGTCCTTTAAGGATCTTTTTCGATTAGCAGTGAGTCCAAGTCGTATTATTATGTGGCCAAACTATATTATGTAAAAAAATGTAAATGTATGTTTCTTTCTTTTAGTATGTCACATTGTTTGTGGGCATCATAGCATTACAAGGTTTTTTCAACATTCACTCCAATATTACTGAGCCTAAGCTACACTTTGACAATTTTTACCTTATAATGCTAGCAAGTTATTACCATAGCTACTCAATTGTCCTCAGGAGATTGAGTTACCTTTCTCCGTTAAATTCTACTACATACTCGTACATTCAGTTGATTTTAAAAAAAATATCAATTTCCATGTTTGGTTAATACCTCCATACATGGTTAAAATTACATGTTTTTTTTAATAAAAAAAAAATTGACCTTGAAATGATCCCGAAGTTCAATCCTAAATAATTCATCACAGTTGCAAAAAAGTTGACCTTGAAATTACCCGGAAGGTCAATCCTAAATAATTCATCAAAGTTACAAAAAAAAATTACGTTGAAATGGCCCTGAAAGTCAACTCGAAATAATTCATCAAAGTTACAAAAAAGTTGATCTTGAAATTACCCGGAAGGTCAATCCTAAATAATTCATTAAAATTACAAAAAAAGTTGACAACATTTCCCACTCAATATCATAAAACAAGAAACGGTCAGATTTTTTTTTTTTCATATATACTTCATATATATATTATACTGCTTGCTAAATTATAATTGGCTCCACGTTTCTTTAACATCAATTGGTCATTCGAGAGAGGGTTTAACACTCCATTCGTTGGAAACTCGCAAATCAACTACCTACGCTGACCTTACCCAGCCTGGGTTGGGCCGGAAAAATAACCAACATCACGAAGGCGTGGACCCAAGTGGACACCCACTTGGCACAACCTCTCTGGACGTTGTTTACCTTCAGTGATCTAAGGGGAATTGCTGTATTCAACGTGCCATAGATGCTTGCTAAATCGTATTCATTATTTCTGTGTAAAGTTTCCCACAGGATCAGAGAGAAAGTTGACTGTCTTACTTAACAGGACTCACCCTATCCGAGATAGTTTTATTATTTTTTTTTTTTTTGATAGTTTTATTATTATTATTTTTTCCTGTTCTTGTAGCAGAAACTACAGCCAAAGAATAGGGGAAGGTCCCTCAGTACCGACCATTATAGATTTTTCGGCTCTTAATTGCCGGAGAAAGGTTGAAAATCCGTTGCAATTTTTTTTAACTGGTACTTGAGATGATCTACAAAATTTCCATAATGGATTTTCTCAAAATTTGATCTAAAAATGAGTTATGGACAATTATAAAAAGGGTCAATTTTGGAGGAAGACAAAAAGTGGCACCTAGTATCGACCACTATTTAAAAGCTCCGTAAATGAGGGGGAAAAAAGAAAAGAAAAATACACAACTTTTTTTTACTAAAAAATGTAGAAATGTATTTAAAATAAAATAAAATTGTTTTTTCTTATTGTCGGGGCCAAAAATAAAATAAAAATCGGTCGTAAAATTCCCTTAGAAATTAAATTTATGAGAAATAATCAAAATTATTTCTCAGACTGATGCTCTGAAACAAAGCAGCGTAAGCTCACACTCCCGAGATATGTTAAGGTTGGGGTAATTATCTACATTTCTTGTGTGTTAGCTTTTGTTCTATCTAGTTTCAGTTCAGTGGAACGGACACTGGTCGGTACTGGGTGCCGGTCGGTACTGTGAGACCTTCCCCTACTAAAATCAACGACATTCTTTCATCATCAAGAGAATGATTGCTGTGAGACGATGTGTGTCCTTCTTTTGGTGTGCATTGTTGTATTGATGGTCTTTGGCCAAACACTTTTGAATGTTTGGGTTGCCCTGGTACGTAGAATGTCCAACCATCTGAGGACATTCTTTTTTTTTGTGGTTTGTGTGTCCGCTCCTGAACCCATTCCACCGATCCGCCACTGTACAGTTCATATTATGTTATAATTTTGTATATTGCTTTTATATAAAAATATATATCATGCATTGTTTATGTGTACATGGGACTTGTAATATTACCGTCATCATAGGTAAAGACGAAATAAACTAGCTTAACCAGGGTATCTTCATCTGGAACCGATTTGCCACCAAAAACCATGTTTTGGCGGGTATTCTCTCCGAATCGTTTAGGGAAAATTATAGAATAGAAGATATCGAACAATTACCGGTAATAATTCGTGCATCCCCTCCAATAGAAAGGACCCCAGAAAAATATGAAATTTTCTAGTCCCCCTCCCCCGGTAATAATTCGTGGATCCCCTCCAATAAAAGGGACCCAGAAAAAATGTAAAATATTCTAGTCTCCCTGCCCCGGTAATAATTCGTGGATCCCCTCCAATAAAAAGGACCCCAGAAAAAAATTTAAATTTTCTAGTCCAATAAAAATAAAACTTGAGAAAAATATGAAATTTTCCAGTCCCCCCCCTCCCCATTAATAACCTATGTACTACTTACGTTAGCTAGGAAGCTACTTTACTTTTCGTGTCCATTGCGGAGAGTGATGGCGGTTGAAGGTTTTATATACTTAGGCGTACATAATATTTACTCAGGCGTCCCGAGAGTACGCCGGACTACATGTTGATATTACCGGTTCTTTAAAAAAAGTGAAATATCATCGTCAGGCCAGTGTTGACCCTATGATGTTCAGAATAGACTTCTGTCTGTTCAGAATAGACTTCTATCTGTTCAGAATAGACTTCTGTCTGTTCAGATTAGAAGTTCAGAATAGACTTCTGTCTGTTCAGAATAGACTTCTGTCTGTTCAGAATAGACTTCTGTCTGTTCAGATTAGAAGTTCAGAATAGACTTCTGTCTGTTCAGATTAGAAGTTCAGAATAGACTTCTATTCTGAACATCACAGAGTCAACACTGTCCTGAGGATGATAGCCTGAGTGCTATTGAAAGCTCGCCTTATAATTATTTCATTCTGAATCTATATTGTCTTTTTTTGTAATTTTTTTTTTATTATTATTTTACGATTCTTTTTTAAATATATTTTTTTTTAGAATATTGGTTTTTATAATGAGGAGCCGATTTAACCTGTATGATATGGATATCGTCAAAAAAATGTCCGAATTTTCTGCACGATTACAATACTTTATCTTCTATAGGAAGAGAAATTAAAAATTCGTCTGTAGCGAAGCAGCACTGTTGCACAGTTCCGTATAATAATTGCAAAGTTTCCCGAACTTTTCTAATGGGGAAACAGAAATCTAATCTCGAAACAAAAATGAGTTTATTTTTAAGAGCAAGCATGTCGAACAATGAGATTGTATTGTGATAAGCCTCACTGACACAACACCAACTGGGTCCAATTATAATGGATCTGATAGGACCATGTTTGGTGTTCCTGGTTATATTACCGTAGTCTACATTGTCATCTGCATATTGACGGTCCAAACCGAAGGAATCAATGTGACGAGTATATTTCGAAATTTGTTTAAACCGAATTTCAGTGAAGTTGTGATGTATATCGATCATATAAAAAAAGGCTTGGACCAACAGTGTATTGGTAAGTCTTGAAGGGGCAATCTCCTTACCCTATTGCGAGGAAAGTAAAGGCTGCTCCAAAAGTAACGCCGGATATAAATTTGCCTGAAATTGAAATTTCAAAATGGCAGCCATTTGAAATTTCCAAGATACGGAAATCATGACTTCCAGGATTGTCTAAACCTAGGCGAATTATTTGCAATGGGATATTGAATGATTGCATAGGACTACAATGTTTTTTAGACATAATTCGCCCAGTTTTAGACACTTCGCCTACTTTTGGAAATAATTTGCCAAGTTTTAGACACTCTTGGAAGTAATTTCTTGGAAATTTGAAATGGCCGCCATTTTGAAACCAAACAGGTCTAGACGTGTAAATTTTTTTTTAAGTACTTACTTCTAATTCTATTTTCTTTCTAAAAATGTATCAAAAGATGGGGGTTCGTATTTAGAAAACAAAAGTTGAAGCCTCTGGGGGCCACATGGAACCCGCCTCTGAAAAATTGGTCACACCATCAGGTGGTTTAATTTTGGATATAATACCATGCAAAATGTCAAAACTCCATATAAAGCCGTCCAACAGATATTCAGGTGGTCTCGGACTTTTGGGACACCCTGTATATTTTAACTAAACGATAATAATTCAACTGGTCTCGTGCCCCCCTTGGCTTGCCTGTATTAACGTTTTTCAGATTCACCCTGTATACATAGCACACAAAAAAAAATTGGTTAATATCGAAGCTACTGTGTACGGTTTTTATGAATACTCTGTAAGCAGTAACAAGTGGAAAGACTGAATCCGGTGTAGGTATATGACAATGGCCATGGCCACGAAGTCAAATCTAAAGTTTTGTGTTCTCATTGGAAAGCCCCTTAATATTTTTTCTTCGTTTCATTTCAGGAAGGACACAGCAGTACTTGACATTTGAGTCCATTGACCATCGGCTGGAAAGAATCATCATCAAATTGTATAAATACATAGGAAAGAGGAAGGATATGACACAGAACCGATTTGTAAAACTAAGAAGAGGTGAGTAGGCACGTCTACAGTATGCCGAAGATTTTGTATCGCGTTCATGATCAGATAACGGCACAAACATGGAGCAGAAGTACTGAGGAACTCCACGCACTGTGTCGATTACTATGTCGTGTCGATCACTATGTCGATTGTGTCGATCGACATAGTGTGGACGCCCCTTAATATTGATGTTATGTTCTTCATGATATTGATGTTATGTCTTTCATGATATTGATGTTATGTCCTTCATGATATTGATGTTATGCCCTTCATGATATTGATGTTATGTCCTTCATAATATTAATGTTTCAGTAATTAACACTATTGATTCTTTAGAAAGAGAATGTATGATCAAAGTAATTGGCGTTCCTGGTCTATCTCGTCAACATTATATTGAAGTAATGAATCAATTAGCGGCCCAAGTTGGCGTCAACTTTCAAGAGGATGATATTATTATGATTAAAAAGATGAATGGTCAACCCAACTTGATCCTTGATCCAAAAGTAAGTCAGTTAAAAGGGACAGCATGAGGTCCCGCATGGCTCAGCGAGCTCCTTTTAAGGAGAGGGGGGATTCTTTTTTTAAACAGACACCCCCATTTTCCTTATTTGTAAGGTAGCTAATACATTTTCACTTTCCTTATTATAAATAAAAAGGAAAGAATTGTATTATTTAACAGATTTATATTAGACATGCTATTGGTAACTTTAAAAAACATTACCGTTATTTATGACGAGGATTCACTTACTTTTCACTTCCGACTCGAGTTTCGTCTACTTCGTACACATTTTCCTTGAAAATGTTCGAGTCGGAAGTGAAAAGTAAGTGAATTCTCGTCATAAATAACGGTAGTGTGTTTTAAAGAAAGAATTGTAATTGACCTGCAATTTTCGATGTCGAGTTTTCAATGTCAAACACGTTTTGAGGGGCCCAGGGCCCAAATCTCGAGTTTTAGTCATTGGTCCGTGTGTCAGCCAGTCTTTAAACAAGCTATCTCAAGAACGGTAGTTACTAGAGACTTAAAATTTGATATTTATGTCATTTTTATGACACACATAAAACTTTTGGTTGAGGCCGATACACATAAAACTTTTGGTTGAGGCCGATGAACTTAAAAATTTTGGTTGAGGCCGACACACATAATACTTTTGGTTGAAATCGAATCTACCGTTGTCGTTGTTGTAAAATAGAAGGCGGTTTTTCAACTATTACTGGTACCAATTGCAGAAACTCGATATGCGGGCCCTGTTTTAGTTGCTAGAGACTTAAAATTTGATATTTATGTCATTTTTATGACACACATAAAACTTTTGGTTGAGGCCGATACACATAAAACTTTTGGTTGAGGCCGATGAACTTAAAACTTTGGTTGAGGCCGACACACATAAAACTTTGGTTGAGGCCGACACACATAAAACTTTTGGTTGAAATCGAATTTACCATTGTTGTTGTAAAATAGAAGCCGGTTTTTCAACTATTACTGGTACCAATTGCAGAAACTCGATATGCGGGCCTTGGGGACCTCAAAACGTGTTTTGGAATTGATACTCGACATCAAAAATTTCAGCCCATTACAATACTTTCTTTTCCTTCATAGATAAGGAAAGTCGTGTGATGTTCACACCAGATTTTTTTTTATGTATTCTTTTCATAATATTTTTACCAACTCAAGTACTCAGGTTCACCCCTACTTAACCACTCGTATTTAAAAGCCTTTGCAAAAATGCTATTAAAAAGTGGGGTGGTGGTTTATTCAAGAATGAAAGTTGACCCACTCGGCAGATATTGGATATCCTCATAAAAAGGATGCCTCAAAAAGTTAAGTTTTTTTATCTAATGCCGTTCGCAATATATTTGGACGTAGTGGAACTTTGTTCAATCATTTAGGAATAACGTACATTTTTTAGAAAAAATATGCACCAAATATATTAAGGTAAGCACACACTGCGACCGGACATGACCGGACTTGACCCGACTCGGTATCAAAACCGGAACAAGGTGAAAATATTAATGTACGCACACTTAGACATGACCAGACTTGATCCAACCCGAGTCACTTTCCTGAGTTCAGAACGAATCCGCTGTGTATGGGTTGCTGACCTGACTCAGTTTTTAACCTACCTTCCTTGCATGGTGATACTGGCACTTAAAAGTGCACCTCTCATTTTTTGTTCTTAAATGAACTCAACCATATCTTCCTTTTTTTTAGTGAAAAAGCAATAAATTCAAAATCAGAGTCAGAATTTGAATCTGATTCTAGAAGAGGTCTGGATGCTATAATTTCTTTACACAAAATCACAATATTGAAAAAAGTAGTAATATTATGTAGATTGTAGGTATAGTATAGAAGAAAAATAACCTACAAACTAACTTTTTGCTGAACAAGCAGAAACTATGTCTGATCCGGTCAGGTTGCGAAGTGTTACCAGACTCCGGTGAGGTCAGGCTCCGATCTGGTGGGGTCCGGTCCGGATCGGTCGCAGTGTGTTCTAAGCTTTATACTGGAGAGATTCAGTCACAAATATAACAATAACTGTCATCTCAAGATCGCCCTACTCTGTTAGATTATTTACAGTTTCACCGCCGCGCCGTAATATTATCGAGGGGCATGGATTTTTATTTTACTATAGGGGATTTGGTCATATAATTTTTCCTTTTTTATTGTATAAACTAGTTCGAAATTAAAAGTCGGCATTTTACAACTACAAAAGATAGAAGTGAGTTTTATATACCAAAAAAAAGTGTGACACATGGGTTTATCAGCCAATAAGGCTATAAAAAAATATATATATTTTACTTTTCAAGTTAAGCAAAATCCAAAAATAGAATAAAAATCGTTTTTTCGCCGCTTCTTTCCCTGTACACCGCCAAACGTTGAAGCCTTGTCGCCACAAGTCGCTACTCGCATTAAGGTAACTCTCAAATTATGCTACCCTGAGTGTACCCCGAAATTTTTTCGACACCGTCTGGAATTGAACCCGAGTAGTAGTAGTAGCGATTTTTCTCAAGAAATCAACCATTCTTCTCATTTATAGATGCATGATTACTTAAAATGGTAGAAACAGATTGATATGAGTTTACCGAAAAGATCTTAATGGCTGGAACTATGATGATGGTATGCGTTCCAGATCATGTCGTCCTGGTGCTTAGAACCGGCCATCGTGAGGACGTTGAACCCGAATCCCCCTCTCACGAGCTAATGCTCGTGTGAGGACTACACTTGCTTGACATCAAACATTTTGTATGGAAACTTCTAAAGATTTTTTTTATTCCCTCTTCATTTTCAGTCAGCAAAAAAACACATCACCTATCCAATATTAGTTAAATTTTCAACAGATCGTGTTAAATCCTATTTCTTGTCAAATTTCAACAAGATCAAATCAAGATATGGCTATAACATTGTCAATCAAGTGTTTGGTGCCAACATAACTATTCATGACTTTATCAAGTCGGCAAAGATACATATTATTGGTTTCCAATCTCTCGACGTTCCTGAATTGTATCGGACTATTAGTAGATTGTGTGAATTAATTCAGTTCACAAGTTGGAATAAACATGTGGCGACACTATTCCAAAATCGGTAAGTATTTATAGCCGAGTCCATGAACTAACAAAAGGTCCCATATTAAGGAGAAAAAAAAAATGATATAACTAGTTCGCTATATACCTACGAGTAGCCGAGTCCATGAACTAACAAAAGGTCCCATATTAATGAGAAAAAAAATGATATAACTAGTTCGCCATATACCTACGAGTATAATAACGACAAAAAAAAAATGTCCAAAATTTCTGCGCGATTACAATACTTTATCTTCTGTAGGAAGAGAAAGTAAAAAGGACAACTAAATTTTCTACAAAATATATTTTTACAATACTTTATCTTTTTATATATGAAGTATAGGAAAATAAAGTATTGTATTGGTGAAAAATTTTGATGTTTATTTTTTTTTTTTTGTATGACGACTAGACTCTAAAAAACTGGTCTAGAAAAAATGTGTGTCCGTCCGTCCACGAAATCGTGTTCGCCCATCTGCAGACTTTATTATTTGTCCGATTTTGATGAAATTTGGCACCAATATTTCTTGAGGTCATAATTCGAGCCAAAAGCTTAACATTGGAGATAGCACCCTCTGGCGTCCATTTATGGGTCAAAAGGGGTCATTTTGGGGTAATCCTCTAGAACCTAAACGGCAAGTCCGATTTTGATTAACTTTAAAACAGACAATCTTTGTAACATATCATCGATACATTTTGCGTCTCATGAGGCTATCTTCATCTGGGTGGGCTTTTAAGGCACAAAACCTCAAATTCGGGTCACTTCTCTAAAAGTGGCAATATCACTCCAATTTTGATAAAATTGAAAATATTCACTCTTTGNAGAACTGCGACAGCAGCCGATGGCTGCCAAAGCTAATTCAGTTTTTTTCATCATAGATCTGCGACAAAAGTCGGAGGCTGCCAAATTTTATTAAAATATTTTTTCACTATAGAGCTTCGACATTAGCGGAAGGCTACTAAATCTAGTTCTAATAATATTTTCACTGCGGAGGTGCGACAACAGCCGAAGGCTGTCACTTCTAATTGAAATAAGATTTTACCACAGACAACAGCCAAAGGCTACCGAATATAATTTAACATAATTTCACTCGAGAGCTGCGACATCAGTCGAAGGCTGTTAAATTCATAGTATAAAGGAAGTTAAAGTTTAGTACGGTTTCCGTACCATTTATTTTTAAAATATTTCTTGGACCGTCCCTAAAAAATATCAAAAAAACCTATGTGGGTGGGGGGGGGTCGGCAACCGTTCGCCATTATGAATTTAAAATCCCATTTATGGGCTTTTAAGAGCAAACAGAATGACAACTAAATTTGCTACAAAATCCCTCTTATATATTATTTTTTTTTTGGCGAGATATGTGAATGCGAAGTCGCATTACAAAAATTAGATGTTTGGGGGATGGAAATTCGGGTCTATCATATTTATATTTTCTCATTTTATGTTTAGATACCAAACTCAAAAACGGCTCTAATGATCTCGACCGACTTTGGTATCCAGGGTTTTTTTAGGCTGAAAATCGAAGAAAAAAATCCTGTGTACGCCCCTGTTTGGTGGAGTATGGTAACAAACACTGTAACACGAGAATTTTATATTATATTAGATAGGTATGTTTTATAATTGTTATCCGTGGTGAAAGTGTTGACAATGTCATTCCCTTCTATTTTCAGATATACTAAAAAGTTAGATGTCGTTGGTACAGAAGAACTTCAAACAAGTGGTTTCATAATGAAATTGAAAAGTAGACGAAAAAAATTTGAATGGATGACGAAGACACGTTTACATATGCTAGCAAGACCGAAATCAGAACGAAAAAATGGCTTCATAGTACACCTTCCTCTACATGTGAAACATAAAAATAGAAATTTTACAGTATATGTGGACGAGCATTTGTCAACGCATAAGAAAAATATATTTCTTGTCACTAGAGGGCGTTGTTTAGTTAAAAATTGGAGTCATTGTTGGACATGGGATGGTGGCGTTTATGTTAGGCGACGGAAAAATGAGACAACATATAAAATCAATACGTTTGAAGATATGGAGAAAATAATTCAGTAGGCCAGGGTTGTCCAACCTTCGTGCATCCCTGCCCACGGGCCGCAAGGGAACAGCCTAGAGAACTCGTGGGCCGCAGAGATCAATAAAGGTATCAACATTTAAATAACATAAAACAAAATACTTACCAAAACCACTATTTATAATTATTTATTAAGAAACTAGTTTCGAATCATTCGAAACTAGTTTCTTCATAAATAATTATAAACAGTGTTTTGGTTTTATTCTAATTTATTTAAATGTTAATATTTTTTAACACTTATAATTAATTGAGAAATTTCTAGTTGATACACAATATTTTATTATAATTTATACTTATAATTAACATGTTATTCAAAAATATAAAAATAGCCAGCGTTTATGGCATGTTGACTTATAATTAACATGTTATTCAAAAATATAAAAATAGCCAGCGCCTGTGGCATGTTGAATATACCAGTTTCTATTCGATCACTGAAGTTAAGCAACGTCCAGCAAGGTTGTTCCATGTGGGGTGTCCACGTGGGTTCGTGGCCTCATAATGCTGGCTATTTTTCTGTCCCAACCCAGGCTGGGTGAGGTCAATGTGGGTAGCTGGTTTGCAAGTTTCCAGCGAATTGAGGGTAAAACCCCCGTTTCGAATGACCAATAGACCAATAAAGAAACGTTAAGCTAAATTAAAAAAAAAAATGTAAATAAAGATAAAAATGCTATATCCGAGTAACAAGTAGGTACCTATTATAGGTAAGTGAGTAAGGATTTAAAGCTTAGTGTAAAACTTATATAAAATTAATAAAACGCACTATATGCGCCTTATTAGTGCAATTTTCGTGGCCATTCTGCTGCTGACACAAGTGCATGGATATCAACATTGATGTCTGTGGTACCCAAACGTAGCAGGTTAGTTTCTTACTTCCGTAAGCTTGTTTCTCAATTGGTTTTTTACGTGTTCCATTGTGGAAAAAGCACTTTCACATATGTAAGAACTAGGTACCGAACTCTGATGTTATCTTCTGCCACAGAAGACCTTTTTTTTCACTTTACCTGTTTTTTGTTTTACTTTTTATTGATAGGGGCGGATCCAGGGTAAAATGGAGGGGAACAGAGCCGTAGCTGGGATGAGGCGACTGAGGCACTCGCCTCGAGCGCCGTCATAGGGGGGCGCCAGCGATAAATTTGGCACAAAAATATGAAAAAGATATAAACGTAGCGGAACATCCAGGATCTATCTCTTATGTCGGTAGATCGACAAACTCAGCGACCTCCACTGGTCTGTTCCATAGGTCCAATGGTATAAGCGAGGTGGGTCAAGCCGGACATCCAAAGAGGTGGTGTCATGTGGTACAGCCGCACACTTGTCACATATGTTTTCTATTTCTCTGTTAAATATGTCCAATGTTGTAAGCTAGGTGGGTCAAGCCGCACATCCAAAAGGGTGTCATGTGGTACAGCCCCACACTTTTCACATATGTTTTTCATTCCCCTCTGTTAAATATGTCCAATGGTGTAAGCGAGGTGGAATCAAGCCGCACATCCAAAAGGGTGTCATGTGGTACAGCCCCACACTTGTCACATATGTTTTTCATTCCCCTCTGTTAAATATGTCCAATGGTGTAAGCGAGGTGGGTCAAGCCGCACATCCAAAAGAGTGTCATGTGGTACAGCCTCACACTTGTCACATATGTTTTCCATTCCCCTCTGTTAAATGTGTCCAATGGTGTAAGCGAGGTGGGTCAAGCCGGAGATCCAAAGGGGTGTCATGTGGTACAGCCCCACACTTGTCACATATGTGTTCGGTTTCAGGATTTATTCCAGAACGGAGCTGAGATGTACCTCGTGTTCTGCGGGGAAGTTTCTTTACTTTAGGACCAATTCATCTTTCGTATTTCAAAAAACTATGTAAATGTATATTTCTTTGTGTTACTATGTGACAATGTTTTTGGGCATCATAGCATTACAAGGTGTTTTCAAGATTCATTCCAATATCACTAAGCCTAAGCTAAACTTTAACAATTTTTACTTTTTAATGCTACCACATGGCGCTATTACCATAGTTACTCAACTGTCCTCAGGAGGCTGAGTTAACCCCAAACACAACCAGACCAAGTAGAAAATTAAAAAAAAAAACTTTTTCAAATTTTCGACCCGTCCAGAAATTGAACCCCGAACCTCCTTGGTGCAAGCCGAGTGTGATGCATACTCTGCCACGAAAAAGCATCGTTCGATAAATTACCTATTTTCATAATTTAGATTCTTATTTTTCTCAGTTGTTTGTGCAATTGTTTTTCAACTTGCTTCAAGTATGTTTCTGGCACATTTTGTTTTCTGAAAGAAAAATAAACAAACAATTTTCTATCTTATATAAAGTGTTACCAAACTCATTGATCCGGACTCAAAACCCAATAGTGTCCCGTAATCTATATTCGGACCTACATTATTCCATTCAATATTAGACACATTGGGTATATGCAGAAGAATATGAAAAAAAATTTTTGGTATTAATCGGTTGATTAGTTTCGGAGGAGTAGGGTAACAAATGTTTGCAGTTTGTAGGGAGTATAAGGCTACGCTTCGCTCCGCCCAATAAGAATTTCTAATTAATTTTGTATCGAATACAAGTAAATTGATGAGTTACGAGCGCTTTCGTCTGTTACGACATCTTCTGGTGAACTAGAAGCAGAGCCGTAGCTAGGGTGAGGCGACTGAGGCACTCGCCTCGGGCGCCGTCATAGGGGGGGCGCCAAAACTTTATTACTTCCCCTCCCATGATTTTTTGAAAAGTGGCAGAACTAATTGCCGCACCCTGTATTTCAAAATGACTACATAACATTTCAATGTGGACTCACCGTACATCCGATATTTTATTACTAATGCTTGCTTTGAGTCCGTCAATCCTATTCTGGTGTTCATGTTTTAGCCTCCTTCCATCTTCCAGATTAGTTTCTCTGTTTTTTATTTTCTCTTTACGTTTATCTTCCATTATCTTTTGTAAATTTTTCCGATACTCCAAAGTTTTCTGTAAAAAAAAAAAAAATAACTTCATTCAATTAGTTTATTGAACTAGTTCGTTCAGTTTAGTCAATCGCTCTTTGCTATTATTATTAGTTTATTATTTATGTCTCTACTTCATTCAATTAGTTTATTGAACTAGTTCGTTTAGTTTAGTCAATCGCTCTTTGCTCTTTTTAATAGTTTATTATTTATATCTCTACTTCATTCAATCAGTTTATTGAACTAGTTCCTTTAGTTTAGTCAATCACTCTTTTCTCTTTTTAGTAGTTTATTATTTATGTCTCTACTTCATTCAATCAATTTATTGAACTATTTCATTTAGTTTAGTCAATCCCTCTTTTTATTAATCTATTATTTATATTACTCACTAGTAGCTACTGGCTCACCTGTTTTCTCTTTTCTTCTGCCATTTTTTCTTTCTCAATTTCTTCAATTCTCTGTTGTCTCAACATTTCGTCCATTCTCTTGGCCTTCTCTTGTTCAATTGCCTGATATTTTCTTTTACAATCTTCTTGTTTGCGTCTGCATTTTATTAATTCTGTTGTCATTTTCTTTCGTTTCTTTTGTTCCTCAATTTCTTTTCTTCTCCACTCTCTCTCATACTGAAAATAATAAAAAAAAAAAAGAGTCAGAATTTTTTATTTCGAAAAACTGAAGAGGGAGACATGAAAACGAACGTGAGAAAAACGAGACTGCGCCTCAAAGCTCTCGGAAGATCGGAAAATACAACATGGAATGGCTTCGACAATTTAAATTCCCAATACACACCTTGACATTTTTGCCATTTCTGCACAAAGTGTTCAAATTGACTCCTATGTTGGAGTGGCTCCCGCAGGGGCCCCTCCAAGGGGGACCCCCCCCCCCAAAAAAAAGTTCTTGCAAGAGGCAAATCCTATGAAATTATAATATTTAATAAATTTTTTACTGCATTACAACATATATCACGGCCAAGTTTTAGTTGGAATATTATGACATTTTTTGACACATTATTACCAATATACATTTTATTTCCTTAGTCCCCCCTCTAAAATTTTACCCCGGATCCGAACCTGGGCTCCCGTGGCTTTCAAATATACGTGCCATAATGTTATGCTTGGTTATAACCGGAGTGCCATACCCTCCACCGAAAGTTTGTGAAAGGGAATCTCTAGGGCAAAAGTAAGGGGCTCCCTAGTGAAAGTTTGTGGGGATATTACTTGCGCCGCCTCTGGACCATCTCACCTCTTCTTGGATTTGGCGGCATTTGATTTCATATTGCAATTGTTCGCTATCGTCGTTCCGTTTTCTCTCTTTCTCCAATCGTGAAAACTCTTTATCTCTCAACATTTGAATTTGTTTTCTCTCTCGATCTTTCTTCTCTTGATTATCAATTCTTTGTTTTAAAATATTTTGAATCTGTTGGGAAAAAAAAAAATACTTTTTACTGTAAGATCAGATTTTGGTCATAATCAATAAACATATATATATATTACTATTCTCAACGATGTACATGCGCAGATATAGCCCTCTTGTTTTGGGGGGGCACAGTCGCACAATATACCTAATGAAATTTGAGAAACACCGCCCGCTTAAAAAAACTGGGGGAAGCACGTGCCCCCCGGGCCCTCCCCTATATCCGCCCATGACGATGTACCAAAATATCCGCGCATGACGATGTACCAAATCGAATAGAAGAGAGTGTGAGGAGACTTGCTTAATTCAATCCATGGCGGAGGGACGATGAAAATGTAGCGCCAGTATTAATAGAGAGACTTGAAGTCAGGGAGTATATTATGCTATCGGCATATCAGCTGATTGAGTGTGCACACCCACATCGTTATCGTTCTACAATAACGACAGAGACAAAAGCGTTATCACTTCTAATTAAGTTATGACATACAAACATCAATAGTGAAAAATAGGTTACGCCTTATTAAGCCATTAGGGATCTGTCTTACCTTCAACTTCATGAGCACTGTTCTTGTTTTATTCTTATCAGCTCCTTATTGGTTTCATTAATCTCTCTCTCTCTCTCTCTATTACCTTCAAATTCATGAGCACTTCTCTCTTCTCCTGTTCTTGTTTTATTCTTATCAGCTCCTTATTGGTTTCATTAATCTCTCTCTCTCTCCCTCTTACCTTCAAATTCATGAGCACTTCTCTCTTCTCCTGTTCTTGTTTTATTCTTATCAGCTCCTTATTGGTTTCATTAATCTCTCTCTCTTACCTTCAAATTCATGAGCACTTCTCTCTTCTCCTGTTCTTCTTTGATTCTTATCAGCTTCTTATTGGTTTCATTAATCTCTCTCTTACCTTCAAATTCATGAGCACTTCTCTCTTCTCCTGTTCTTCTTTTATTCTTATCAGCCCCTTAATGATTTCATTAATCTCTCTCTCTCTCTTACCTTCAAATTCATGAGCACTTCTCTCTTCTCCTGTTCTTCTTTTATTCTTATCAGCTCCTTATTGATTTCATTAATCTCTCTCTCTCTCTCTCTCTCTTACCTTCAAATTCATGAGCACTTCTCTCTTCTCCTGTTCTTCTTTTATTCTTATCAGCTCCTTATTGGTTTCATTAATCTCTCTCTCTCTCTTACCTTCAAATTCATGAGCACTTCTCTCTTTTCCTGTTCTTCTTTGATTCTTATCAGCTCCTTATTGGCTTCGTCAATCTCCTTCTTTCTTTTTTCCTGTTCAATCAATTTCTTGATTCGTTCATTTTCTAGATCTTGTTTCCTCTTTTCTTCTATCTGTTTTATTCTTTGTCTTTCCTTAAATAATAAAATGAGATGGGATTAACATTATATGCTCCACATGGGAAGGATCTAGGTGGGTGATTTATAATATAATTATAAATATATATATTCATGCAGATGCTAGAATGCACCACAGAACACTAAGGCAACATTAAGCCTATGCACATCAAACGACGCGACGACACAATTATTTTTACTCATGTTAAGATTACAATGCAGTATGCATAGGCACACCAAGTACAATTTTTCTGTCTCTGTCGTTATTGCAGAACAATAACGATGTTGGTGTGCACACTAAATCAGCTGATATTGTCATTATTGTAGACCGATGACAATGTTGGTGTGCACACTCAATCAGCTGACATTGTCATTATTGTAGACCGATGACGATGTTGGTGTGCACACTCAATCAGCTGATATTGTCATTATTGTAGACCGATGACAATGTTGGCGTGCACACTCAATCAGCTGATATTGTCATTATTGCAGACCGATGACAATGTTGGCGTGCACACTCAATCAGCTGATATTGTCATTATTGTAGACCGATGACAATGTTGGTGTGCACACTCAATCAGCTGATATTGTCATTATTGTAGACCGATGACGATGTTGGTGTGCACACTCAATCAGCTGATATTTTCGTTATTGTAGAACGATGACGATGTTGGTGTGCACACTAAATCAGCTGATATTGTCATTATTATGGAACGATAACGATGTTGGTGAGCACACTCAATCAGCTGATATTTTCATTATTGTGGAACGATAACGATGTTGGTGGGCACACTCAATCAGCTGATATTGTCATTATTGTAGAACGATGACGATGTTGGTGTGCACACTCAATCAGCTGATATTGTCATTATTGTAGAACGATAACGAAGTTGGTGTGCACACTCAATCAACTGATATTGTCATTATTGTAGACCGATGACGATGTTCGTGAGCACACTAAATCAGCTGATATTGTCATTATTGTAGACCGATAACCATGTTGGTGTGCACACTCAATCATCTGATATTGTCATTATTCTAGAACGATGGCGATGTTGGTGTGCACACTCAATCAGCTGATATTGTCATTATTGTAAACCGATGACGATGTTGGCGTGCACACTCAATCAACTGATATTGTCATTATTGTGGAACGATAACGATGTTGGTGTGCACACTCAATCAGCTGATATTGTCATTGTTCTAGAGCGATAACGAAGTTGGTGTGCACACTCAATCAACTGATATGCCGATAGCTTAATATTCCTCCGACTCCAAGCCGCTCAATTTACCCTTGAGTTTCACTGCCCCCCCCCCCCAACTCATGGGTTAAATAACGGAAGTTTCTTCACTATCTGTTTTATTTGTTTTTGTACGTATTTTGGTGTAACAAAGAAGTCGGCCGCTAATATTCACCTTTTCTATGGCGTTGACAGCAATTTTCCTAAGCTGTTCATTTAACTTGATCTGCTGATTTAAAGTTTCAAATTGTTTTTGTTTTTTCAATTCATTTTTTTCTCTTTGTTTCTCCTGTTCATCAATTGCTTTTATTCGATCTTCTTCCATCATTCTATCAAGCTCTAATTCAACAGCTTTTAATTCTTTTCTGTTAAAAAAGAAAAACAATAGGTATTTTTACTGATATGGACTCTTTATTTTATAATATCTATCTATGTGTATTGTGTAGTGTAGATACTTATTAAACGCAAAGCCCTGTTGGTATTCAGACTGACTGATAAATTAATTATAATAACGTAGGTAAATACTATTACAAAAAAAGTTTGGAATCATTCGGTCTGGCGTCGTTTTTGGATCGTTCCTTAAAAAACTTAGGCACTTTTTATTTCTTTCTTCGGGATTTTGCAATGAAATGTGTCCCGAAAATTTATCAACCAGAAGGGGAATACATAGGATATTACGTACTAACTGTTTCGCCCGTGGTTCGCTACGGCCTATAGCTGTGTTCTTTAGAGGCATTGCCGTTCCCGTGCTAATAGTATTCTATGATTTCCCTTTCAAAAATCGGAAAAAAGGGCGTAAATCGAAACTGGTTGGGCAGTTTTTTGCAAATTATGTCCTAAATTAAGGTTTAAAAGACCACCAAAAAAATTCTCGCTCTGAGTTGGTATGTTGTCACGACAAAATTTTAGATATCGCACCATGACCGGCTAAATTCGGTCAAAAATAAAAAAAATCAGCCTTAACTCAAAAACGGTTCGACATTTTTGAATTCTCATAATTTTTTTGAGGTTTCAGTCTATGGTTTTTTTAGGGGGGGGGGGGGAAGGGTCCATTCTCATCAATTTTTTGATAGATATCTCTTACCGTTTTGGCTAATAAACAATTAGTGATACATACATAGGTACACACATTTATTTATCGTTACATTGAGTTCTATTATTATAGATTATCCGTACTCGAAACTAAATGCTAAATGACAACAAAATCGTCTTCACAGTTTTGACAAAGCTATTACCGAATCAATATAAAGATTGAGGAATCTCGACAATATAATCATAATTATTATGATATGATAGCATGCTATTATTTTCAACAATGAATCTTCAGAATCGTCACGAAAAAAAATAAAAAAAAATAAAATGAATAGATTTCTAAATTATCCACGTCTTTTGTTAGTTATCTGATCTTAGGTGCACCAAAAATGTGAATAATGAGAAGTTTTTTATTTCATTGAGCAGTTTAGAATATGGTACCTATGTTTCAGACACACTTCTAAGTTGATTTTTTCAGGCCAAATTTCAATAAAAAATCCCGAAAAGAAAAACGGTCCTAAAACGGGTCGAACGGTCCTAAAACGGCGTCTGATACTAATTAAAGTATTTTTGTTTGAAATGACTGAATGAGTCATATACTGATTAAAATATTTTTGTTTGAAATTACTGAAAGCGTCATATACTCATTAAAGTATTTTTGTTTCAAATGACTGAAAGCATCATATACTCATTAATGTATTTTTGTTTGAAATGACTGAAAGCGACATATGCTCATTAAAGTATTTTTGTTTGAAATGTCTGAAAGCGTCATAATATATACTGATTAAAGTATTTTTGTTTGAAATGACTAAGTAGAGCACTTACTCTGGGCCTAACCATACTCACGCAATTAATGTTTTTTCCGCAATTTGTGCATCCCGTATAGTCTGACATTTACTCATTAACAGAAGAGAGTTGCACAACTTCATTTCGTCTTCTCGCTCTTTTTGCAATTCAATAGAACGTGATATAGCTGATATTGTCAT
>CM022881.1:23452870-23476319 GCA_012654025.1 Pachypsylla venusta | reverse complement strand
TGGTAAGGAATATTTCTTGATGTAAGAGTGAAGAGTGTTTTAGGTAGCTCTTTTAAAATGGGTCATCCAATATAATATAATAATTCTACTCTGTCTGCGAGGGGACTTGGTAAGGAATATTTCTTGATGTAAGAGTGAAGAGTGTTTTAGGTAGCTCTTTTAAAACGGGTCATCCAATATAATATAATAATTCTACTCTGTCTCCGAGAGGACTTGGTAAGGAATATTTCTTAATGTAAGAGTGAAGAGTGTTTTAGGTGGCTCTTTTAAAATGGGTCATCCAATATAATATAATAATTCTACTCTGTCTCCGAGAGGACTTGGTAAGGAATATTTCTTGATGTAAGAGTGAAGAGTGTTTAAGGTGGCTCTTTTAAAATGGGTCATCCAATATAATATAATAATTCTACTCTGTCTCCGAGTAGTCTCACCTTCGCTCGTCCGCTGCCAGCAGTTTTACATCGTCTCGCACAATCTTGAAGATCTTTCTTCCTAGCTTCGCTTTCCAGAACTCTTTGTTCCTTTTCCTGGAGAATTCTCAGCGCCTTCTCAAATTTATCCTCGGGATTTATGTACTGAAAAAAAAAGAAAAGAAAAAAAAAAATAAAAAATAGCTTATCTAGGTATATCTGACATCTGATCCCCTTGGCGTTGTCAAGTTTTTTGTAAAATCGGGATGATTTGGTTGGAGGTTTTATACACTCCACGGAATGATTAGGTTGCTCTTTTCGCTTAAAAATTTTTGGGCGGAGATTTATTTCAAAAGGTCTCAACCTCGAAAGTTTTTCCTATAATTCCTATATTGGTCTTGTTATTTTATTTTGTTAAGCCACTCAGGCTTAACAAAAATTTATTAGGGGTAAGTAGAAATTTCCATTGTAATATGTGAAAGCCAGTAGCGCACCTAGGATTTTCATTCAGCGGGGGATTTATTTCGACTTTTTATCTTTAGTAGTACCTGAGTTGTAAGATGATGTGCGTTAACGTTCAGGGCCATGCCCAGAATTTAATTTCGAGGGAGACGGGTTATATTTAACGTATACCCATATTATAAACATAAAATTAAGTCACTATACATTATTTAAAAAATTAGAATCATTACACATTTTTTAAATCAACGACATCACAGGATTATTACGAGATAATCCACAAGCTGTTTTGTAAAAATATGACTCCGTGTCCCCGAGACCAAGTGTATATGTGTGGGCTGTAGCCTTTAAGCAACGGCAGATTTAGCCGGAGTGTCATACCCCTCGTTTTACTATTGGTTTTTATGATTGATAATTCTCGTTATGAATTATCAATTATATCTATACACAAAAATGCACGTCTATATATGTATGTATACATTTTTTTTTCATATTTCGCTGAAAATAAAATTTCTTTTCGATTTTGCCGCCCTAGGCGGTTGCCTAGTTCGCCTATGCTGGTACACGATTTTATTTACAATGTCATAGCTATAATATGAGGGAAATAACTGCCCTGGATACAGCTTGCTAACCATTCAAAAGGTACTGGCTGCGATCTCTGTATGAGGACAGAGGTTAAAAATCTCCGAAACGCACTAAATAATTAAAATATATATTCCGACAAAAATATTGCTATATTAGTATCCCTTTTCTATTTTTAAATAAAATGTTGAAAAATAAGTGGTTTAGTTCTTACCTCCGCCGCGTCTGATCTCATCAGATCTAATTTATGTTTGTCCACTACAGCAATGCTTGTGTATGCCACTCTCTTCTCAGGAATCAACAGTCGTCTGACTCCGGTATTTGTAACCAATTCAACATATCTTCGTTTTGATGTACTGTTTATTGGTTGATCCCCGGCATTATTAGAACACTTGCTTTCAATTTGAAATAAATTAGTGAAGCTTTTGCTACTTCTCATTTTGGTATCTCTTTTTTTAAAAAAAAAAATAAAAAAATCTTGTAAGGTCCAGTTACCTACCAAAGTATTGGTTTATTATTTTCAATAATAAACCTTTGGAATCATCAAGGGAGCAGAAATTTGATATTTTAAGTGTCAAGGTACGCAGAAGCCAAAAATTCAATTTAAAACATGCGTTCGTCGCGTCGCACGCCGTAATGCGCACTTTTGCCACGTAGCGTCGACCGAATTTGATCAAATATGATATGTAGGTCCCATTTGGGATCTAATTGTGCCCCGAAACTTTGGTCACCGTCGATCGCATTTATAGAGTCCCATACTTAATTTTTAATATAGAACCCTTGTGGGCGCGGCGGAAAAATGGATTTTTTTTTATTCGATTTTTGGATTCTGCATGTACATACCTTGAAACATAAAATATCAATTTTTNGGGGGGGGTAATATTTTTTTTATTATTATTTGGCTAGAAAAATAAGAAGGTATAACTAGCTTGAGAAAAATATCTTTGAAGTTACCTATATTTGTGAATATGTTTGTAAATTAAAAAAAATAAAAATGACCCGACCTGTTAAGTAGGTACACCTCTCCGGTTCAACCTGTGCCCAATGCACACGTTTTTGTTTATATTAATAATAGTTTGTATGGAATACTCTCTCTCTCTCCCCCCGTAAAGCACCCCAAAATTTAATATTAATTTCGGTCGTAATGGTTTCAAAAATGAATGGATATCGATAGACATACTACTAAATACGTATCTAGATGAGTTGAAAGTTTGTTCAATATAGCAAAGAGATAGGAGAGGGGTTGATAGAGACATTCCCAAGCTATATACTATTATATAGACCAGGGGTTCCCAAACTTATTGAAAGTTTGTTCAATATAGCAAAGAGATAGGAGAGGGGTTGATATAGACATTCCCAACCTATATACTATTATATAGACCAGGGGTTTCCAAACTTATTGAAAGTTTGTTCAATATAGCAAAGAGATAGGAGAGGGGTTGATATAGGCATTCCCAAGCTAATACTATTTTATAGACCAGGGGTTCCCAAACTTATTGAAAGTTTGTTCAATATAGCAGTGAAATGTGAAAGCAGAAATATTCCCCCAAAGTAGGTCCATAATGAGGTTACTCTAGTTGCGACAAAGCTCATTGATGATAATATAGCACGCTCGCTTTGTTTCGCTTGGCGTCGGCGTCGCAAAACTAGCGTTTTGCTTGATATATGGTATTCTCTTTCTAAGGCGGACACTAGGGCCGGATACAGAGCTATCGGTAAGGGGGGGGGCGATTACGGTCTGCCACGATTCAGCTAATAATTTTTATGTGGTGTAGGTAGACGATATTTATACATTTTCGTACACAAATTATTAGAAAAATGATACCAGAATGTGCGTTTTTTTTGTTTCAATGAAAAAAAAATCTGGCCTGGGGGGGGGGCGATCGCACCTTTGCCCCCTCCCTGGATCTGCCCCTGATATATTTGCGACAAGGCTCATTCATGATAATAGCACGTTCACTTTGTTTTTCTTGGCGTTGCAAATGGTATATTCTCCTTCTAAGACGGACACTCGTAGACTGGTGTGCACATGGACTGACATGACAGAAAACAAACAACCTCTTATCACTGGAAATCATATGGTCAGTAGTAATTAGTCGTCGACCAATTGTGAAAGTGGACTGCTTAGTTCAGCGAACTGTAGATCTATAACAAAGGCCGATAGACATGTTCGGCAAATTCATTAATACATAAATAATAGTATAATACCTACATTAATGTCTATATGAAGTTTCATAAAAATCGAACGAGGTGTTTGAGAGTTATTGCGGAACGGATATTTAAAGGAAAACTGTGTTGTTAACACTAGATCTCAATTATTCGTTCCCTATATAATTTTAATTCTTTTTTAATATTTATTTATTTTTTAACAACAAATATATTAAAATTAGGTACTATCATTTTTTTTAAATTTAATTTTACGTCTCTTTAACATCTATTGGTCATTCAAGACCGGGGATTCACTCTCTGGAAATTTGTAAACCAGCTAGCTCACCCATCCTGGGTTGGTCCGGAAAAGTAGCCAGCATCACCAAGGCGAGAACCCACGTGGACACATGGCACAACCTCGCTGGACGTTGCTTAACTTCAGTGATCTAACAGGAACTGGTGTATTCAAAGTGTCATACAGCCATACACGCTAGCTAACTTTCATCTTTTTCGAAATATATTTTGTGTCATTATTTTCAACTAGCTATGATGAATACCCGAACTTCGTTTTGGAGAACCCAAATCTCTTTTGATTATTTAATTCTCACAAACTACTTTGAAATATTTGAGGAAGCTTAAGGCTAAGTTCAGATAATCGCGCTGTACCGAGTGGTACCGCGCGGGAGGAGCATTCACATGACACCGTATGTACGCGCGGAAGTCTGGTATAAAAGTATCCACTTGGCTACTTGATTTCGTCTCAAACCGCGCGATCAACTGAACAAGTCAATACAAATTTGTACAACTAGTACCGCACAGAACCCCGCGGTCATGTAGACAATAATATGCACTATTTAGATAGATATTCTGCCGGGCGGTTCGTGGTACCGCGCGATCATCTGAACTTAGCCTTAAAGTAATGTACGAATGTTACAATTTGAAAAATAAGAAATAATAAAACCGGCCAGCGTCTATGGCACGTTGAATACACTATTTCCTGTTCGATAAGCAACGTCCAGCGAGGTTGTACCATGTGGGTGTTCACGTGGGTTCGCGACCTCATGATGCTGGCTATTTTTCCAGCCCAACCCAGACTGCGTGAGTTCAAAGTGGGTAGCTGGTTTGCAAGTTTCCAGCGAACGGAGAGTAAAACCCTCGTCTCGAATGACCAATAGATGTTAAAGGTTACAGAGATGTTAAACCAAAATAAAAAATAATAAAAAAAGAAAAAAAAAATGGCGAAAGGTATGCATATTAATGTAGGCCAGACTATTTTATTTAATAGCTTATTAATAATATATTAGGATATTATTCTTATTCTGTTTGAGGGTTGCGCACCCGTGCAACCTTATTATAAGGCATCGATACGGACAATGCTATTGATTATTTTAACATTCTATTTCATACAAATTAATTCTTGTTTGAAATGTATTTTATGTGACCAAGAGAATCATTCTAATGTTACACTGGCTTTAATTGATTTGGAAAATAAATTAAATATTGTACAAAAAAAAGTTCATGATTTCAATATACACAAATTTGTGGTTGGTCAAAAATTGAATCTTGTTCAAGATAAGATAGGCGAATATCAAGATTTGGACCGGCGATGTATGATTCAAGTGAATGGACTGCCAGCATTATCGGAAAAAAAATTCCTCCTTGTGTTGAAAAGCATGGGAGCGGTAAGTTATACAGCGTGAGGTGATTTCAGGTGCGGGGGGTATGGGCGGATCCACGGGTTGGGAGGGGGAACTGTGGGAGAGTCACTGCCCCAAAAGTTCTTACAATAGGTGAAACTAATTTTTGAAAGCTGAACTTACCTCATAGTCAGAGGCGTACACAGGATTTTTTCGGGGGGGGGGGCAAAAGGTATACCATAACAGCATCGTGGCGTTGAACCCATCTAGTTTCACAGAGAGATAATGTAAACAATGTGTAAATATATAAGACTATAAATATAGGGTTTTAGGAGCCCGGGATGAGGCCGTTTTTTTTTGTTTTTAACTTTTAAAATTTCAAGTTCTAGCTCTTTCCATTCTGGTTTTAGGCGGAACCGACAAAAAGCGGCCTTCAACCACTAATTAGCGGCCAACAATATATTACACTTCAACCTAATTTCTATTTTTCAATTTCTTGTATGAAATTGACATGAATAGGCACCAATTTTAAAGTTCGAGCTATTACCGTTCTCATTTTAGGCAGGATATGCGAAAACCGCTAAAAAACNTAGTGGATCAAGAAATGTAATGTTATTATGTCATAATTTTAGTGGGCATCATAGCATTACAAGTTTTTTTTCTCACAATCACTCCAATATCACTAAGCCTAAGGTACACTTTAACAATTTCCTTATAATGCTGCCACTTGTCACTATTACCATAGCTACTCATTTGTCCTCAGGAGGCTGAGTTACCCCCAATCACAACCAGACCAAGTAGAAAAATTGAAAAAAAACCTTTATCAAATTTTCGACCCGTCCAGGAATCGAACCCGGAACCTCCTTGGTGCAAACCGAGTGTGATGCGCACTCTGCCACAGAGACGTCTCTGGGGACTTCAAAACGAAGTCGTGTGATGTTCACACCAGCAGATTTTTAAATCATGATTTCAGATGTTGAACATAACTGTTCAAGATGACGACATTACAATGATAAAAATGATGGGATCACCCTCGGAGGTCGTTCTGAAGAGTACGGGGAGAAGAACGCATCCGGTTTTAGTTGAATTTAAAACAAGAATCATCAAGTGGCGCTGGATGGGAGCCCTCCGGCAGTATCTGGCATTAAATAGGAGCACCTATAAGAACCATGGAATTACTCTGGAGATTGAGTCCGGAAATGATAGGTATACGTTTCAAGGTTAGTCTGGCTTCCTCAACATTCACAAAACCCGCCATTATCACTAATGGCTTTTTCATAGTCATAAGGATTTTGCAAAATTTTAATTTTAAGGGCTAGAAATCGCGAAAAGTAAACAATCCACATAAGAACGGAGCGGATAAACTCAAATTGGATTCGAGAAATTCATGCCTGTATCCAAAACTACAATATCAACAATAAACAACAATACGCCTTCGGTAGGAAGGCGTATTGTTGTTTTTGTTGTTGTTACCGTTTTTTTGATGTTGTTGTTGTTGTTGCTGCTGCTGTAGTTGTTGATGTTTTTTAAAATTAAACGATTGAATTTTTTTTTTTTTTTTTCGCAAAAATGANTTGGGGGGGGGGGGTGGACCCCATGGACTCCCCCCTGGGATCGGCCTTCTACTTCTTTATTTATGGATATCTACAACCGTGTGTCATCTTTCCGTTATGCGCTTTAACTCGCCGAATTTTCATTTTTTTTCCCTATGTTTTATAAATACCGAAGGCGTAATTTCTTCCTATCCATATATGACTTGCTAACATTCTACGAGGAAAAGTAAATCATACTTGAGATTGTAAGAAGTTAATTGAGGGATCAGGGGGGCCGTCCCCGGGGAAAGTTTTGAACAATTAGGAGGCAAAATGTGAAAATCTGTGCCTAAAACTGCAATATTGTTTCATACACAAGTGACTAAAACTATAACATTTTTTAACAACATCATGCAATTTCCCAATGGAAATAATAAAAAAAAATCAAGTTAACTTGAGATGAGCTTTATGGTCGGAAATGGCCGACGTGCCTAGCCGGCGCATGCGCGGATGGGGCATGTAGTTAGTGGCTGGGAATAGAGCGTTCGAAGCGGCATTTTTACTGTCCCTGGACAGTTTGTAAAATGTAAAAAAACCTTGTTCTTGGGGCAGCTGATGTAAACAAGAGAGACAATTGACGAGGGGAGTGCGGGGCGTTGTTATGACGTTATATATCTGGAATGTTTTATTTGAATTTATAAAATCATTATGTCTGATTGTATTTATAAAATCAAAATGAGAAAAATATTTATGCCATAATTTATTTAGTAGAAGATTACTGTATAAATATTTACACTTGATCTTGCCAAGGGGGCGGTCACCCCCGCCCCCCTTTAAATCTGCCCCTGTCGCCCCGATATTTTTAAAAGGATTGATTTTTCCTATAATCCTTGTATGGTAAAACCACCGAAATAAAATCCTAGATACGGGCCTTCAATCAAAATGATTGAATATATTAAGTGAATTTCTCCTCTTTTTTCCTCGGAAGTTAATTTTTCCCCCAATATTTTTTAAATAAGTTAAATATAAGAAAAGGGTTTATTATCTACCCTGTCTGAATAGCATTTACCGTTAGCAAGTTTTGGTCATGAACACACAAAAAAACTGGAACTTTACGGCCCAATTACACTGATAGGTGCATTTGTGTACAGAAAATGTTTACTAAAGCATAGTGCCTTTATTTGAATCTTATCATACATCGTTAAAAGCGTAACTGGAACTTCACAGCAGCCCTCTTACGCTGAGAGGTGCATTTGCGTACACATGTTAACTAAGCATAGTGCCTTTATTTGAATCCTAGCATACTTAGATCGTTCAAAGGATTACAATTTTGGGGACACCCTTTATTTTAGGTATTACTGTACATGAGCATTTGAGTCCTTTGAAAAGAATTCTGTTCAAGAAAGTAAAATTCCGCTGCACACAAATGGGATTCAGAGATATGTGGTTCAATGATTCACGGATATATGTTAAACGAAGGGCCTCAGATCGCCCCATTCCGATTGACAACATTGGTGATGTCTATAACATGATAACAAGGTAATGTACACTACAAAGTAACTAGTGGATCAAGATGATATGTGGTTCAATGATTCACGGATGTATGTTAAACGAAGGGCCGCAGATCGCCCCATTCCGATTGACAACATTGGTGATGTCTATAACATGATAACAAGGTAATGTACATACACTACAAAGTAACTAGTGGATCAAGATGATATGTGGTTCAATGATTCACGGATATATGTTAAACGAAGGGCCTCAGATCGCCCCATTCCGATTGACAACGTTGGTGATGTCTATAACATGATAACAAGGTAATGTACACTACAAAGTAACTAGTGGATCAAGATGATATGTGTTTCAATGATTCACGGATATATGTTAAACGAAGGGCCTCAGATCGCCCCATTCCGATTGACAACATTGGTGATGTCTATAACATGATAACAAGGTAATGTACACTACAAAGCAACTAGTGGATCAAGATGATCATTTATAGAAAAAAATTATCCTAATTAAATTTGAAAAAATAATTTTCAAAATCGAAGAGCCCTTAACGCCAGCCATAATATATCAAAATTTTACGTTTCTACAACAAAAAGATAAAAATCATTTTCATAAAACTGATTATTACAGGAGAGGCTTATTAATGGGAGAAGCAATAAGAATGCCAAGGTACTATGATGTTGAAGAACACCACAAATGAAGCCGTCCTAATGTCTACACGCTGGAACGCACATCATCACTGGTCCAGAGAAGCAGTAAGAATGCCAATAAGAATGCCAAGGTACTATGATGTTGAAGTACACCACAAATGAAGCCGTCCTAATGTCTACACACTGGAACGCACATCATCACTGGTCCAGAGAAGCAGTAAGAATGCCAAGGTACTATGATGTTGAAGAACACCACAAATGAAGCCGTCCTAATGTCTACACATTGGAACGCACATCATCACTGGTCCAGAGAAGCTGTAAGAATGCCAGGGTACTATGATGTTGAAGAACACCACAAATGAAGCCGTCCTAATTTCTACACACTGGAACGCACATCATCACTGGTCCAGCCAAAATCAAATTCTATTTGGTAATCTCCTTACCTAACTGTGAAGTATTATAACTTTTACAATATATTTACCCTAGGATTGCCAAGGGGGGGTACAAAATACCCGCATTTTAGCAAAATCTATCCATGACCCGAAGGAACAAATGTCTCTCCGGCCCGAAGGAACAAATGTCTCTATCCGGCCCGAAGAACCAAATGTCTCTTTCTGTGTGGCGTTCGATGGATCAATTTTATTTATCCGGCCCGAAGGACCAAATGTCTCTTTGGTAGCTCTGTTATTAGAGTTTGGATCTTTAAGTGATAGTTCTTCTCCAACAAATTTAGAAAAGGTGAAAATAAAAATAATTTTGTACGTTGTTTTTTTAGGATGATAGAATGAAAAATATTTTATTATAATCAAAAGTTATATTTGGCTGAATCCCAAATTAGTTGATTATGTTCTCAGCCTTCTAAGGGATGATATTGAAGCCAAACTTTTGTGCGGGTACTTTATGCCCCCCTCCCTTGGCAATGCATGTACCAATACATTGATTGTCTACAGCTACCATAAATTGTCTAATTATCTGTACCACCTGCAAGAAATAAGCGTGTGTAAACACTGTCAAAAGACATTTGTCTGTGTGGGATGACAGGAAGGACAAAGTTCTGGTTCAGAATAGATTTCCTAGGATCTAGCGATTTTTTTTATTTTCATTTACATTATTTTATTTCTGGGATTAAATTTTATTTTTATGTAAGATAATAATATAATAATTGATTTAGTTTATATTTTTTTAGTTTTTAATAAATTTTTTCCTTTATTTTGTTGGCGGGTACTTTTTACCCCCTTAGCAATGCACGTAATTGAATAGAGGTTGACAATCCTAGGGTTAAAACAAAACACTAAAAACACTATTTATTTTAATTTATGAAGAAACTAGTTTCGAATCATTCGATTCATCATCGGTCTATTTTTTTTTTTTTTTTTTCAATTTCCTTGTACCTATTATTTTTTCGTGTCCGATTCAACACGTTCATTTCCGTTATAAAATTTTTAAATGTTCATTCAACGGTTTTTTTTACTGTGGTCAATTGGAAAGTTTTCTTTTTTGTGGTTGATTACAAAGGGATTTTCGTGATCGATTACAGAAGGTTTTTATTGAGGTCAATTACAAAGGGTTATTATCGAGGTCGATAGCGAAGGGTTTTTTCGTGATTGATTACAAAGGGTTATTATCGAGGTCAATTGCAAAGGGCTTTCTCTTGATCGATTACAAAGTTTTTTATTGAGGTCAATTGCAAAGGTTTTTTTGTGATCGATTACAAAGGGTTATTATCGAGGTCAATTGCAAAGGGTTTTGTCGTAATCAATTACAAAGGGTTATTATCGTGATCAATTACAAAGGGTTATTATCGAGGTCAATTGCAAAGGGTTTTTTCGTGACTGATTACAAAGGGTTATTATCGAGGTCAATTGCAAAGGGGTTTTTTCGTGATCGATTACAAAGGGTTATTATCGAGGTCAATTGCAAAGGGTTTTTTTCCTGATCGATTACAAAGGGTTATTATTGAGGTTAATCGCAAAGGGTTTTTTTCGTGGTCGATTACAAAGGACTTTTATCAAGGTCAGTTGCAAAGTTTTTTTTTTTCGTAATTGATTACAAAGGATTGAGGTCAATAGCAAATGACTTTTTTCGCGGTCGATTACAAAAATTACAAAGGTTTTTTTTTGGTTGATTCCAAATGGTTTTTTTCGTATTCGAGCAAAAATTTCGTATTCCAATAATTCCAAAAAGATTTTGTGGTAAATTTCGAACATTCAATAATCCGTTTTTTTTAAAAAAAAAAAAATTACCTGAATTCCTGGTTCTTGTGAAGATTGCTCGATCTGCGGACTCTTTACATGTTAGTGTATTATTTTTCATTGTGCAATAAATAGAGAGAAAACAAGATCCGCATTTTGTAAAATGAAGAAAGTTGTATGCTCCAGAAACATCAAACTAGCTCTAAGAGTGAGGTTGGTTACATATTATGTTTTCCGGATCTTACTCTATGGCGAAGAACATTGAACCTTAACAGCCACTACACTGGAAAAAAAAAAAACTTGAAGCATTTGAAATGTGGGTCTATAGAAGAATTTTGCGTATGAGCTGGTTGATAAAGTGACCAACATAGATTCTTAATCGTATGGGAAAAACGACAGAAATTGTGAAGACAGTAAAAATAAGGAAATTGCAATATCTAGGCCATATCTCTTGCTACCAAGAAAAATATCAAATCGTGCAATAGATGTTGCCAAATTAAAAAAAAAAAAAAAAAAAAAANAAAAAAAAAAAAAAAGAGGAATTTTTAATTGTCTCAGAAACTAAATTGGCCTTGAAAAAATATCTTAACGGGACTTCTCCTTATTACATAAATTTCCCAAGAAATGAAAATGACTAAGAAACACTTTACTTTATATGTTTTACAATTTTATTGCAGAACATAAACATCTGGTCATACAAGACGGAGGTTTTACCTTCCATTCGTTGGAAACTTACAAACCAGCTACCCACAATGACCTCACCCAGACTGGATTGGGACGAAAAATAGCCAGCATCACGATACCCACATAGACCAACCTCGCTAGACGTTGCTTAATTTCAGTGATCTAACGAAAACTGGTGTATTCAAAATGCAATAGAAGCTACCTAAAAATTTCTCTTTTACCCAAAATTTAACTTTTTTTCAAAAAATTTCTCTTTTACCCCAAATTTTTTTTTCAGTATTTGCCGGTTTTGTTATGATTTTTGAAAATTTTGATGATTCATTATCTATTGAAATTCAAAAGTGGCGGAGTCTCATACCCCTTTAAATTAATTCATAAGTGAAAAGAAGTAAATGAAATTCGTTAAATGTATTAAAGTCAAAGGGACTTTATTAAATTAAAAAAAAAAAAAATCGGCTTTATGGAAAAATCAACAGTTTCTGAGTGTGGGAACANAAAATAGGTTCTCGGAAACTGTCTTCACTGACAGTACACATATACTCAATATCTTGAAAATGGTTTTGAACGCCCACACGATGTTCTACGTATTAGGACGACCAGGAACGCATACCATTAGTGTTCCAGTGTCTAGGGCCACCAAATCCATTTTGGTAACCTCATATCAATCTGTTTCTACCATTTTTAAAACATGAACTTAGAAATACGAAGAACAGTTGATTTTATGGGGAACACCGAGTACAACAACAAAAGGATTTTGAAAAACGCTGTAACAAGGTTTTCTCTATTCTAAACGGAAAACTTTTTCAAGAGGTTTTCAATTTTTATACGCTTTCAGGAAGACCCATTGGGATCAACTTTGAAATCTATCGAATTTGAGTTAGAATTAAAAAAAAAAACCTTTAAAAAAAGATTAATACTGCACCACTATTCAACACCTTTTTTTATCTCCCCTTACCCCAATCACCAGTGGAAATCCGTTCAAACACGCCAGGCTAATCAGATACACTCCCGCTAGGGAGGCCCCATCCGACCAGTAACCTTTGTAATGTGAAAGACGCCACCCATTCGCTGGATCACCCCACACATCTCGTTCGTTGGATGTACCAGGAACCCAGAGTTCCCTATGTATGCCTACGACCAGACGCCAAAACACTAAAACCATTTTTTCTTCAGCTGACCAGGGGTACGTAAGATATACTCAAAATCACGTGGGAACTATATATATATATTACTTCCACGTGAAAACCACTAATTAAGATTATAATTATTCTTACCTAATTATTATTATACCAACAATTAATCCCGATTTTTTCCCCCATGAATTTAAACTTCTTTTAATTCAATTTTCCCCAGTAAACAATATGAAATCAAATAAACATTTAACCTCGTTTTATATATTTTTCTCCTTTTTTTTGTTATTTTAAATATTTTTCCCCTTTCTTATTAATTTAAGTATTTTTATTTGTTTAATTAATTTTCCCAAAGAACAAAACATTCACCAAAACGCATCTATTTTAAAAACAGGGAACATTCACCAAAAAGTGAATATCTCTCTGATGCAAGTGCGTACCCCAATAATAAATAGTAGGGGTACCCACACGCATCTTCATTGTCTCCAACATTCAGTCACCATCACACACTCATCACTTCCACAAAAACATTATCTTCTATGTAATTGTTCCACACTTCTTGGAACATAGGGAAGATGGTGCGTAGACCCACACGCATCTTCATTATCTCCAACATTCAGTCACCATCACACACTCATCACTTCCACAAAAACATTATCTTCTATCTAATTGTTCCACACTTCTTGGAACATAGGGAAGATGGTGCGTAGACCCACACGCATCTTCATTATCTCCAACATTCAGTCACCATCACACACTCATCACTTCCACAAAAACATTATCTTCTATCTAATTGTTCCACACTTCTTGGAACATAGGGAAGATGGTGCGTAGACCCACACGCATCTTCATTATCTCCAACATTCAGTCACCATCACACACTCATCACTTCCACAAAAACATTATCTTCTATCTAATTGTTCCACACTTCTTGGAACATAGGGAAGATGGTGCGTAGACCCACACGCATCTTCATTATCTCCAACATTCAGTCACCATCACACACTCATCACTTCCACAAAAACATTATCTTCTATCTAATTGTTCCACACTTCTTGGAACATAGGGAAGATGGTGCGTAGACCCACACGCATCTTCATTATCTCCAACATTCAGTCACCATCACACACTCATCACTTCCACAAAAACATTATCTTCTANGCTAGTTTCATACTAACCCAAGGTTCATTTCGGACTTGCGTTTAACGATCAAGGTAATATCATACAAGAGCAGCACGACTCAAAGGCTATTTTCATACTAACCCAAGGTTAATTTCATTCTTTCGCTAAACGATCAAGGTAATATCATACAAGAGTTGCACGACTCAAAGGCTAGTTTCATACTAACCCAAGGTTCATTTCCTACTTGCGTTAAACGATCAAGGTAATATCACACAAGAGTTGCACGACTCAAAGGCTAGTTTCATACTAACCCAAGGTTCATTTCCTACTTGCGTTAAACGATCAAGGTAATATCATACAAGAGCAGCACGACTCAAAGGCTAGTTTCATACTAACCCAAGGTTAATTTCATTCTTTCGCTAAACGATCAAGGTAATATCATACAAGAGTTGCACGACTCAAAGGCTAGTTTCATACTAACCCAAGGTTCATTTCCTACTTGCGTTAAACGATCAAGTTAATATCATACAAGTGTTGCACGACTGAAAGGCTAGTTTCATACTAACCCAAGGATCATTTCACACTTGCGTTAAACGATCAAGGTAATGTCATATAAGTGTTGCACGACCCAAAGGCTAGTTTCATACTAACCCAAGGTTCATTTCACACTTGCGTTAAACGATCAAGGTAATGCCATATAAGAGTTGCACGACTCAAAGGCTAGTTTCATACTAACCCAAGGTTCATTTCATACATGCATTAAACGATCAAGGTAATGTCATACAAGAGTTGCACGACTCAAAGGCTAGTTTCATACTAATCCAAGGTTCATTTCACACTAGCGTTAAACGATCAAGGTAATGTCATATAAGTGTTGCACGACCCAAAGGCTAGTTTCATACTAACCCAAGGTTCATTTCTCACTTGCGTTAAACGATCAAGGTAATGCCATATAAGAGTTGCACGACTCAAAGGCTAGTTTCATACTAACCCAGGGTTCATTTCATACTTTCGTTAAACGATCAAGGTAATGTCATACAAGTGTTGCAGACTCAAACGCTAGTTTCATACTAACCCAAGGTTCATTTCATACTTGCGTTAAATGATCAAGGTAATGTCATACACGAGTTGCACGACTCAGACGCTAGTTTCATACTAACCCAAGGTTCATTTCACACTTGCGTTAAACGATTAAGGTAATGTCATACAAGTGTTGCACGACTCAAAGGCTAGTTTCATACTAACCCAGGATTCATTTCATACTTTCGTTAAACAATCAAGGTAATGTCATACAAGAGTTGCACGACTGAAAGGCTAGTTTCATAATAACCCAAGGTAGAGTTGCACGACTCAAAGGCTAGTTTCATACTAACCCAAGGTTCATTTCACACTTGCGTTAAACGATCAAGGTAATGTCATACAAGAGTTGCATGACTCAAAGGCTAGTTTCATACTAACCCAGGGTTCATTTCATACTTTCGTTAAACGATCAAGGTAATGTCATACAAGAGTTGCACGACTCAGAGGCTAGTTTCATACTAACCCAAGGTACATTTTATACTTGCATTAAACGATCAAGGTAATGTCATACAAGTTGTAAAATGACAATGCAACTCTTCAATATGGCATGATTGATATGTTTCTGTGGGCCAGTGTCAATTATTGGCCTACAAGATTAGAGGATAACAAATATTTTAGCAGAAAATAACTACCATCAGACAAGATCAGGCCACTATTGGTTGATCGATCCACATTTTTGGGCTACAAGTTTGTAGCCAAAGATGAACCCCATCATTTTCTTGTATCAATTTATGTCACGTGATTTTCGAAATGAGGTCCATAACCATCATACTACAATGGCTTCTTCTTGACGCAAAGGCCAGTTTCATACTTGACTATAATGACTCGAAAGGCCAGTTTCATACTGGAGCCAAGGTCAAATTTCACACTTGCGTTATCTGTTTTTCTTTTTCCGTACATTCCTTAATTTTGACACATCAGAATTGAGCGTGTGATGTGAGAAATCATCACACCCAATATTTTAGGGTTTAAATTTGACCAATGGGATGTTTTTATTTTGTAAGCATTTGTCACACACCCATTCAGCGTAGACTTCAGCAGTGAGCAATGTATAGGCACCTTCCGACAGACCCGTACACATCCTACAAGAAAAGAGGAGAAAAAAAAACATTATTATTTGTTCATTGTGTTCAAGCGGTGGTAGTTGACACATTATATAGAATACCTGGAAAATAGTAAAAAACAGAATACCAGTAAATAATTATGAATTAGTAAAAAAAAAAAAAAAAAAAAAAAAAAAACATACAGCGTCCTCCATGTAGTGGGGTTGATTGCAAAAGAACATTTTTCAGCCGAATTTTAAATTCCCTCAAATTTCCCAAGAAACCCATCACAGCTAAGGAAAAGAACACCATCATAGCTAAGGAAAAGAACACCATCATAGGTGATCCTTAATTACTGTCCGGAGGCTAAGAAGTCAAGGTATGATATTTCGCCGTTCAAAATTCGTGAACTACTTTGCTCATGTCGTTGCAAGAGTATCTTTTGGTTTATTATTTTCAATAATGAACCGTTTTCACGAAAAAAATACCGCCCCACTTTCAAAAGGTATCTACGTAGGCAGTAGAAAAATCGAATAAAAAAAAAAAATCCGTTTGTCCGCCGTGATGGACACTTTTAAAACTTAGCGCGTTGACCGATTTTAATGAAAGTTGGTATATAGGTCCCGTTTGGGGTCTTATTGTACACCGAAAATTTTGGGTGCAATCGGATATAACGTTGGCGGGTTGTCTCTTTTTAGCGGTTTTCATTAATCCTGTCTAATAAGTGCTAGACACTTCAAATTTGGTATGTGGATCTCATTTGGTGACAAATACGCCACTGTGAGTCACAAATATAGGGTTCATATTTCACTGTTGACATACACTTACCTATGGTACCAAAAGTTACAGCCGGATTCACACAAAATGGCCTGATCATTATCGTGTACTTCTTTATGACATATACCACACGGGTAAATAGGAGGGGCGTTTGGATTTTGTGGATTAAACACCATGGCCTGGTTTTCAGGATACACCTGGACAGAAATAAAATGTCGAGGAACCTGTTTTTTAAACATAATTCGCCTAGTTTTAAACATTCCTGGAAGTCATGTCTTGGAAATTTCAAATGGTTGCCATTTTGAAACCAAACGCGCTAGGCGTGTAATTTTTTTTGCAAAGTACATCTAATTCTATTGTCTTACTGAAATTGTATCACAAAATGGGGGTTCGTATTTAAAAACAAGAGTTGGACCCCCTGGGGGCCACATGGGATCCGCCCCTAAAAAAATGGCCACACCATCAGGTGGTTTAATTTGGGATATAATACATGCAAAATTCCAAAACTCCACATAAAACCGTTCAAAAGATATTCAGGTGGTCTCGAACTTTTGGGACACCCTGTATATATCATCATAGATCTCAACTTCTCACTTTTATTTATATTTTACTTTCTAATACTCAGAAAAGTAAAATACGAAATCTAAATCTACACGTAAAAATAAAAACGTCTCGACGTCGACATTTCCTGCGCAAAAACCACTGATGTAGAATAAATAGAATACTAACTCATCAACCCATCATTACGGGGCATTGGCGCCACTGTCGTCCGCCATTTGTAATTGACTTTTAAATAAATAAAAACAAAACGCCAAAAATACTATTTATAAAGAAACTAGTTTCGAATCATTCGATTCATCATCAATCTAGTCGAGTCTAAAGATGGAAGTTGACAACTTCCACCTTTAGACTCAACTAGACTGATGATGATTCGAAACTAGTTTCTTTATAAATAATAATAAATAGTGTTTTTGGTAAGTGTTTTGTTTTTATTTACTTAAAAGTTAATATTTTTAACACTTATAATTTACATGTCATTCAAAGATTTACATTTGTAATTGGGCAGAACATTTTATTTACATTTTCATTTCCCATAAAAATCTGCTGGTGATAACATTTTTATTAATAATTTTTGTCATTTGTCTTCTTTTTTTTTAAAAAAAAAAAAAATTGGCTTAACGTTTCTTTAACATCTGTTGGTCATTCAATTGACCTCACCCAGCCTGGGTTGGGCTGGAAAAATTAGCCAACGATACGTAGTGTTTCCAAGCGGTCACCCATTCATGTACTGACCACGCCCGACGTTGCTTAACTTCAGTGATCTGACGGAAACTGGTGTATTCAACGTGGTATATTTGTCTTTGATTTCTAAATTAATATACAATTTTTGTGCCTTTACACCACTCCGGGATGAGGGAGAAAGTTGACATTCGATACGAAGGTGCTCCGCAGTATTAAAATAAGTACTAGTAATATATTGATTTTTGTAAATAGGATAGATCATATTCCGCCACTGCCGTAGGTAACATCAAACATCCGAATCTGAGAGATTTTAACCTCGACAAACAGCTATATGGTCTACAAAACTTACTTTTCCCGCACACACAGGCATAGGTTTACTATTTGGAAATCCTCCAGGACCACCTGGACATCCGGGTGGCATTTTATTCTCACTAGAATTCATATATCCTCTAAAATTGGGTGGCAAACCGCCACGGCCTCGACTATGTACATCGTTCATGCCCATATGTTTATCTAAATCATCATTAGGACCGCTATGAAGTGGACTACTTCCTGAAAACACAATAGACATGAAACAGGTGGTTAGTTGCGTACGTCACAATTCTACATCCATACTTATATGTAAAAGCAAAGCCCAGATGGTATACTGACTGACTGATATTCAACGTAGCTCCACGATGGCTAAACCTAGAGACTTGAAACTTGGCACACAGATCCCTTTTAGTATGTAGGTGCTTAATAAGAACGGAAAAAATCGAAAGTTCAAGGTTTTTACCACCAAAAAAATCGGAATTGAGAAGTACCACTTCGGGATGGGCGAGAAAGATGTTCCGTAGTACAAAAAGTCATATCCTTGAATAAAATATTGAATTTTTGAACTAGGAGCGGTGCTTACTCTGGGGTTCGGTTCAACCAAAATAGTATATAAGGGTGTTCTCAGACAGCCGCATACTCTCCAATCCGTCACAGTCATGTTTAAAGTTCCCAATATAATCCAGGATGATCAATTCTCAAAACGAAGCATAAAAATATTTATAAAATAATCGTAAAATTATAATAATATCTACAAGACAACGTATCCGTGCAGAGTGTTCATCACACTCGGCTTACACCAAGAAGGTCCCGGGTTTTTTGAAAAAGGTTTTTTCGAATTTTCTACTTGATATGGTTGTGTTTGGGGGTAACTCAGCATCCTGGGGACAACTGAGTAGCTATGGTAATAGCGCCAAGTGGTAGCATTGTAAGATAGAAATTGTTGTGTACCTTAGGCATAGTGATATTAGACTGAATATTAAAAATACCTTGTAATGCTTTGATGCCCATAAAAATTGTTACATAAAACAAATAAACGTGCATTTACATTTACAAAAAGACAATATCGATTCAGATTGAAATATTTATAGGGCGGGCTTTTAATAGCACTCAGGCTATCATTCTCAACATTTATACATAACCTCGATTATTTCAACTTTTATACATAACCTCGATTATATCAACATTTATACATAACCTCGATTATTTCAACTTTTATACATAACCTCGATTATATCAACATTTATACATAACCTCGATTATTTCAACTTTTATACATAACCTCGATTATTTCAACATTTATACATAACCTCGATTATTTTAACTTTTATACATAACTCCGATTATTTCCCCTACCCTCGGTCCCAATTAGTTGAAATAATCGAGGTTCTACTGTATTAAGATACTCAGACGTTTTGAAACATTTCTAAGATCCCAGATAAATAAATTATTAAACACTTACCAGGTTGATGGTTACTATTAGGTACATTAGAGTTAGGACCTGGTCCACACATTCCTGGACCCGGTCCGTTACTATTAGGTGGTCCACCGGATGAATTCGGACCAGACGGACACATCATTGGACTAGTTCTGGGTCCGTTTGAATTATTGCTGTTTGAATTGCCAGGTAAATTGCTAGGTTGAGTGCACATTGGACTTGTAGCGGAGCCTGAAAATCAAAATACGTCCAATCTCAGCAAACAGATATTTTCAATTTGATTATCCGAACGTAGGGACTGATTTCTCCGGACACTCTCTATGAAAAATGAAGAAAGTATTGTAATGGGCTGAAATTTTCAATTTGATTTTCTGGACGTAGGGACTGATTTTTCCGGACACTATGAAAAATGAAGTAAGTATTGTAATGTACTGAAATTTTCAAATTGATTTACCGGACGTAGGGACTGATTTTTCCGGACACTCTCTATCGAAAATGAAGAAAGTATTGTAATGGGCTGAAATTTTCAAATTGATTTTCCGGACGTAGGGACTGATTTTTCCGGACACTCTCTATGAAGAATGAAGTAAGTATTGTAATGTACTGAAATTTTTAAATTGATTTACCGGACGTAGGGACTGATTTTTCCGGACACTCTCTATGAAAAATGAAGTAAGAATTGTAATGGGCTAAAATTTTTAATTTGATTTTCCGGACGTAGGGACTGAGTTTTCCGGACACTCTCTATGAATAATGAAGAAAGTATTTTAATGGGCTGAAATTTTCAATTTGATTTTCCAGACGTAGGGACTGATTTTTCCGGACACTCTCTATGAAAAATGAAGTATTGTAATGGGCTGAAATTTTCAATTTGATTTTCTGGACGTAGGGACTGATTTTTTCCGGACACTCTCTATGAAAAATGAAAAGTATTGTAATGGGCTGAAATTTTCAAATTGATTTCTCGGACGTAGGGACTGATTTTTCCGGACACTCTATGAAAAATGAAGTAATATTGTAATGGGCTGAAATTTTCAATTTGATTTTCCGGACGTAGGGACTGATTTTTCCGGAAACCCTCTATGAAAAATGAAGAAAGTATTGTAATGGGCTGAAATTTTCGATGTAGAGTTTTCAATGTAAAAACACGTTTTGGGGTCCCCAGGGACCAAATCTTGAGTTCCAGTATTCGAAACTTCTAGAAAGAGGCAAAACCGTCAATCGATACATTCGACTTTCATTAGAAGTTTCGTGACGCGTTCAATACATAAAATTGACATACTAGCAAAATTTCAAGCCATATTGTTTTTTTTCCCTTTTACGCAGGATTCGTGAAAACCACCAAAATCAGCCAAAGCCACTGAAAAGCGACTAAAACCGCCACCGGTTGATTTCAACCAAAAGTGTCTACAAGAATTTCCATTCATAAAATTGTTATATAAAGGCACCAATTTAAACGGCCAAAAATAGATCAGACTTCAATCAAAAGTGTGTTTGCATAGAGTTCAATGCATGAAATTGAAATGAATAGCTAGGCACCAAAAATAAAGTCCTAGACAGGATTCGCCAAAAACCACCAACGACATAAAATTGTGCCGTGTATGGCATAAAACTGACATATTTACCAAATTTGAAGTCTCTAGCACTTACCGTTATTGAGATATCTTGTTCGCAGATTGACAGAATAGAAAAATATGATTTAAACCAGCCAAACAAGGACACATTTTTCACAAGTACTTACTAAAAGTTTTAAAAACTTGTGCTCTAACGTCGTTTTTGGAATGTTCGTCCCATTTTCTTCGGGATTTTCCAATGAAATTTGGCCTGACAAAAATTCAACCCAGAAATGGGCATGGATAAATCATATTCGTACAATACGCTGCTAATGACACCAAAATCGTCTCACTATTCACATTATTGTGGAAGCTATGGCCGGACAACAAAAAAGTGTGAACCAATACACTATTATCACGTACGCGTATAAGTAAGTGATGAAAAAAATGAATCAAAGTGTTAATTGAATCAAGCCTAGAATCCACGTTCAGTCGTTATATCTGATGCACTGGATCTAAGAAGCAGCAGAGTTGTCAACCAAAACATTTGGTGTCCCTGAGTCAGGAGAAAATCAATAATAGGGTTAAGAGTGACATACCTCTGACTCCGGGTCCAGGTCCTGAGTTGCCATTTGAGTTGGGTCCTGATCCCATGTGCCCCATCATGGGATTATTTCCAGAATTAGGCCCACCTGGGCCTGAATTATGATTACTTCCGGGAGGACCACACATTGAATTCGGCCCATTTGGTCCACACATATTTGAATTCGGTCCACACATATTTGAGTTCGGTCCATTAGGTCCACACATATTTGAGTTCGGTCCACACATTGAATTTGGTCCACTTGGGCCACACATATTTGAGTTCGGACCATTTGGGCCACACATCATATTTCCATTATTATTTGGATTACACATCATTGGACTATTGCGCGAGTTTGGACCGCTAGGTACTGAATTTGGGCCGGGGCCACACATCATTTGACTTCCAGGATTGTTTGAGCCTGGCCCATTTGGTCCACACATCATTTGGTTATTCATATTTGGACCAGGACCACACATAAGTTGATTGTTCGGGTTTGGACCGTTCGGACCAGAGCACATCATGGGTCCATTCATATTTGGACCACCGGGACCGTTTGGTCCACACATCATTGGACTATTTCCTGGGCCTGGTACGGAGTTGGGTCCTCCTGGAGGGCCACACATCATTGGACTATTTCCAGGTGGTCCTTGATTAGAATTAGGTCCATTTGGACCACACATCATTGGACTGCTTCCTGGGGGACCTTGATTAGAATTGGGACCGTTAGGTCCGCACATCATTGGACTATTTCCGGGGCCTGGTACTGAGTTGGGTCCACACATCATTGGGCTACCTATAGGTCCGCCTGTCATTGGGCTTCTATTTAACATTCCTGAAAATCAAAACATTTATAGTTAATTGGTATTAATTTACTGTTATCGGCTGCAAGTTCCGCCACTTAGAACTGAACATTTCCATTGCTTTTTCGTATCCAGTAAGGCATACAATTTTTTAAAGTCCTCGATCGTCTAAATATGTACCTATATTGCGAACGGCAAAAATAAATAATAAATGGTACGGAAAACCGTACTAGACTTTCTCTTCCTTAATCATTCCATCAGACTACTACCGAATGTAGATGTTGTTCTTTTAAAGTTTCAAGTCTTTTAGTGATATTATTGTTATATTTCTATTTTCTGTTGGTGTTGACCATTATTTTAAAAAGATTTTGCAGCCTTCGGCTGCGGACTCTGCTCTTTAGTGATAGTATTATTTTAAAAAGATTTTGCAGCCTTCGGCTGTGAAAATTGTTCTTTAGTGACAATATTATTTTGAACGATTTTGCAGCCTTCGGCTGTGGACTTTGCTCTTTAGTGATAGTATTATTTTAAAAAGATTTTGCAGCCTTCGGCTGGGACTTTGG
>CM022881.1:23423092-23452087 GCA_012654025.1 Pachypsylla venusta | reverse complement strand
CTGATAGGAATACACCTACGTGAGACCATTTATTTTAGATAAAATCCCTATTTAGCTACCCATTTTAAATTTCATCATAATTGGTTTTGTGGTTTGGATTTTAGAGATTTGGTCCAATTGCGACGTTCTTGGTCCTGAACTGTGGGGGGGGCTCTGACTAAAAGCTGAAAAATAGTTAATATAATGAGTCTAATAATCCCTTTATGCTCTAGACATCAACTGTTTTGAATTTTAAGTGAATAAAAGGATCGTTTTCTTTTAAATCGATAGTAAATTAAAGGAGATTATTGGGCCCCACTGACGGGGCCCCTGAGAAAAACGCACCCAAATGGTCCCATTATCTTTCATAAAAAGATGCCATAGTTACCCATTTTAAATTTCATCAAAATTGGTTATGTAGTTTTTATTTTAGAGATTTGGTCCAATTGCGACGTTCTTGGTCCTGAACCGATGGGGGGAACTCTGAATAACATTTAAAAACAGTGGGTAAATAAAATTTCCAATACTTTGAATGATCCCAGCCGGCTCTAGACATTATTTTTAAAAAAAATCATGTGAAATTACTAATCTGTTTTATTTTAAAAGGGATTTCCATTTTAAGGACCATTTTGGCCCCCTAGCGGCGCCCCTGACAGAGATACGCCCGCGTGAGACCTATTTTAGATAAAATGATTCCATAATTACTGATTTTAAATTTCATCAAAATTGGTTATGTGGTTTGGATTTTAGAGATTCGGTCCTAAAACGGCTATTCGGGCCGCTAGAGGCGCCCCTGAGGGCGATATCGAGAAAAAGAAAAATATGGGTCGAGCTTTTTGCCCAAAGATGATCTGCACCAAATTTCATCAAAATCGGACTAGTAGTTTGGCTTCCAGAGCTCTGCACACGATTCCGTACGTACGTAGTACCTACGTCGGAAATATCGGTTTTTTGGACCCCATGGCTCCAAATATTTCCAAACTTCAAAAATGACCCGAAATAGTGAAAATAATGCTCAAAAGCAATAGGAAATGATATATTTGATCTTTATTTTGGGTTCCCGTCAAACGATTTTTTGGGCCCAAAAATGTCAAAATTTGCTGCACGAATACAATACTTTATCTTCTATAGGAAGAGAAGTTAAAAATGAAATTTTCAGTGTGTTCCTAGGATATTATAGGATATGTTGCTTTATATTGTTTAGAAGCTTTAAAATTAAAAGCTTGGGGTAAGTACCTTCGTAAATTCAATTAAATAAACAAAAAGTTGTTTGCAAATGTGAGGATATTTGACCATTCGGTTGTTTTATCGTGTGCTTCACAATATTTCCCTACAATATCATTGCTGGCTTTCAAGGCAGAGAAGGAGGTAAGGTGATCGCAAATTTATAATTGAATTTAGAGAACAACAGAGTGGGCAGATAGGAGAGGTTTTGAGGCCGATTTATATAAATGAAAATGCTCATAGTAAAGTAAGGGAAATAAATTAGAGCGAAAAAGTGTCACCTTGGAGACAACTCAGTTCCGCTTTCGATTTTACCTTATTATTGCGAACCCGGAACCTCCTTGGTATCCATACAGTTTCTACGTTTAGTAATAGTGTATACCAACTGGGCTTTGTGTTATCCCCCTAGAAAGATACCTATTAAACACAAAGCCTTTACCCCGTTAGACGTCTCCGTGGCAGAGTGCGCATCACACTTGGCTTGCACCAAGGAGGTTCCGGGTTCGATTCCTGGACGGGTCAAAGATTTGATAAGGTTTTTTTCACATTTTCTACTGGGTCTGGTTGTGATTGGAGGTAACTCAGCCTCCCGTGCACACTTGAGTAGCAAAGGTAATAGCGACAAGTGGTAGCATTATAAGGAAATTGAAGTTGAGAATACCTTGTAATGCCATGATGCCCACTAAAATAGTGACATAATAACACAAAGAAATGTACATTTACATTTTTTCTTTTTTTTTTTACAAAACCTTTACTTACTTAGAAAATTGAATTTAGAGCACAGTTTCAACTGAAAACGAATAGTCGCCGAAAACAAAAAATTAGAAATGACAGGGAATAGGCGCACCCCCTCCCCCCCCCAAAAAAAAATGTTGGTTCGCATCCTAGCTTCGACAGATTATCAGGGAAGGAGACATACGAAGTTGTAAGCACCAAATTGTGAATTGATCGACGCGGGCACGTCAAGATAAGCAAAGTTTTTTTTTATAATTAGGCTTAACGTCTCTTTAACATCTATTGGCCATTCAAGACGGGGGTTTTACCTCCATTCGCTAGAAACTTGCAATCCAGCTACCCACATTGACCTCACCCAGCCTGGGTTGGGCCGGAAAAATGAGCCAACGATACGTGGTGTTCACAAGCGGTCACCCATTTAAGTACTGACACGCCCGACGTTGCTTAACTTCGGTGATCTGATGGGAACTGGTGTATTCAACGTGGTATGATCGTTGGCTATAAGCAAAGCTACCGACTATAATAACACGTCCTCACGATGGGCGGTCCTACGCACCAGGACGACCTGGAACGCATACCATCACAGTTCCAGCCAAGGGCCATCAACATCTTTTCGGTAAACTCATATCAATCTGTTTCTAACATTTTAATTGATCATGCATCTATAAATCGGAAGAACGGTTGATTGCGTGAGAAAACCCGCTACTACAACAACCACTATATTAACACGAAATAGAGTTTGTAGGTATGAAGATATACCTATATTTTTTTTAATCTGGCTTAACGTCTCTTTAACATCTATTGGTCATCAAGACGAGGGGTTCACCCTCCATTCGCTGGAAACTTGCAAACGAGCTACCCACATTGACCTCACCCAGCCTGGGTTGGGCCGGAAAAATCGCCAGCATCACGAGGGCTCGAACCCACGTGGACACCCACATGGCACAACCTCGCTTAACTTCAGTGATCTATCGGGAGCTGGTGTATTCAACATGCCATAGACGCTGGCTATATGAAGATATAGATGTACATGAAACACCTCCTCTGAAGAAAAACTTACCTAGTGGACTTGAAAGAGGAGGTCCTACCGCTGGACTTCCCATGGGTGAATTGATATGACTATTTGTCATGCTAGACATTGGACTACCTTTTCTTGAATTACTAGAGGGCATCATGTTACACTCGCCACCCATATTGGACATCATGGGTCCGTTTCCACCAAGGGGACTTCCCATTGACGAAGGACTTCTATTCATAGAATGAGACATCATATTACTTTGTGCTGGGTTTCCTTGACACACTAAAAAACAGAACAGTATATATTATTTCAAAATCATATGGATTGGCCAATTCGAGCTCGGCTCACCGATGCACTCCCAGTTTGGAATGACAACAGTACTGTTTTGGTCTATTGCCAACCAGGGTGCTCGGATTTTAAAAGCTATGTACATAAGTGATAAAAGCTGGATTAGAAATACGTTCGTGATTCTATTATTTATATTTTACTTATTTATATATTAAGGTACAATTTACAATTATTAGGGTTATCTTAATCCATAAATAATTACACCTAGGTGGAAGTGAAATTTCCACCTCCAATGAAAAGGCCAAGGGACGCCAGGAGCGAGATTATTAAGCACTCTTTAGAACAATATAAGATATGCTGAACTGTGACCAAGGGACGTCAGGAGCGAGATTATCTAGCACTCTTTAGAACAATATAAAGATATGCTGAACTGTGACCAAGGGACGTCAGGAGCGAGATTATCTAGCACTCTTGAGAACAATATAAAGATATGCTGAACTGTGACCAAGGGACGCCAGGAGCAAGATTATCTAGCACTATTCAGAACAATATAAAGATATGCTGAACTGCGACCAAGGGACGTCAGGAGCAAGATTATCTAGCACTATTCAGAACAATATAAAGATATTCTGAATTGTGCATTGTGCCTCGAAATTCGTGCTCCATGAACTAAAGTGCCTCTATGGCCCAGTTATTTCTCCACGATTTTTCTATAAACGTCTGCTTGTCTAGCAGTTGGTTTCACAAGAACTCTCAACTTGGATTTTGATGAACGTTGGTATGGTATATCACTGGGAGGTAGTCTTACACTTGGATGAACCTTGGTATGGTACTTAATATCACAGGGTGGTAATCTTAATATCACAGGGAGGTAATCTTAATATCACAGGGAGGTAATCTTAATATCACAAGGAGGTAATGTTAATATCACTGGGAGGTAAACTTACACTTGGATGAACCTTGGTATGGTACTCAATATCACTGGGTGGTAATCTTAATATCACAGGGTGGTAATCTTAATATCACAGGGAGGTAATCTTAATATCACTGGGAGGTAATCTTACACTTGGGTGAACCTTGGTATGGTACTTGATATCACTGGGTGGTAATATTACATCTTTTTCAAAAATAATAAACTTACTTGGACTTCTGTTGCCCAACGGACTGGCACATGGTAGAGAGCTACAAGAATTGGGTCCTCCCATAGGACTACCCATGGGAGGTCCACATGATACTGGACTTGGGTTCATACTACAAGGACTACTCATACCAGCGCAAGCGTTCATATGTCTCATACCCATGTGTGAATTCATGCCTCCCATATTATGTGGTGACGCGGCAGACATCATACTCGGTGGAGGGGTGTCGTCAAACGGGTTTGAAGCAATTATTGTGTCTCCATAGCCTGAAAAAATTATATACATATATTTTAGCTACAGAAGCCGCATCTAGAAAATATTTTTTAAATTATTATTTCTTTTTAAAGAAAAAAAAGTATGTAAGACTCTAAAGGTAAGCACATGACTGGACCGGATCTGACACGACTCAGTATCAAAACCCGAACAAGGTAAATATATTAATGTACGCACACTTAGACCTGATCAGACTTGATCCAACCCGAGTCACTTTCCTGAGTCCAGAACGAATCCGCTGTGTATGGGTAGCTGGCCTGACTCAGTTTTCAAACTACCTTTCTTGCATGGTGATACTGACACTTTAAAAAAAATAAGTGTATACCTNAATATAACAATAACTAAAATATATAACTAAAAACCTTAAAACTTTAGAAGAACAAAATCTGCATTCGGTGGTAGTCTGATGGAATGATTAAGGAAGAGAAAGTCTAGTACGGTTTTCCGTACCATTTATTTTTGAGAGCGAAAAAGCAATACATTCAAAATCAGAGTCAGAATCTCATTCTAATTCAAGAAATAGAAGAATTCTGGATGCCATAATTTCTATACACAAAATCACAATATTAAAGTAGTAATAATATATAAACATGAATGAACAAAAATAACCTACAATGTCTGGCCAGGTCATGTTGCGGTGTGTTACCAGACTCCGGTGAGGTCTGGTTCCGATCTGGTCGCAGTGTGCTCTAAGCTTAAAAGTTATGATAACACTTTTTTCCAGAAAAGTGGGGCAGTTAGGCGCTCTGGCTGTTAAACAATAGGCCGTGGCTTTCAGCCAACCCATGGAATTTCTTCCTCATGAATTTAATATATTTACCATTATTGGAGGACATGGAAGGGGCTTGAATCATCTAGTCCGGCGTCCTCAGAGTAGCTCAGAGTACCTTCATCATTTTCTGCGATGGACACGAAAAGTAAAATAAGTGTCTATATTGCAAATATTAAGAACAACCTCAAAAGCGAAGGTAAAATAAAAGAAATGAAAGTCGCCTGAGAAGTCCTGGGGACACCATAACATGTTCATTGTCCACAACTTTGGTGAGCATAGTTTTCTTTTCTTTTTAACAGAATGAGTTACCCTGTTTATATTTACCAGTAAGAGGAGGCGGAAGTAGATCTTGCATAGCAGGAGGAGGTTGAGGCGGTGCATGATGAGTGATGGTGGCAGCATTGGATGTACGTCTTTTCTTCTTGGGTGGCGGAGGCTCAGGTGTTGACATCATAGGGGATTTGAACTCGGGTCCGCCCATCATCCTAAATAGAAAAAAAAAACATTTCCTTTGATTACAGTGTTTTCTAAATATCGTCTAAGCAGCAAAGTTGGTAGATTTAATAGGCAGGTAGTATTCTCTGCTTATGGATTGGTACAATCTGATCTATGAAATAAGGTCGACATAAAAGAAACGACGCACCGCTTTAGTGTTCATAAAAAATATACAAATCTTGTTTTGATTATTTAGAAATGGAGTTATAAGAATTATTTGATTTCAAATTAAAAACAATACTTAGGTAGTTATATGGATTGCGGTGCGCAGCATTTTTCTTCAGTATCTTCAGCTATACATTAACATACTGGAAATTCGATATCAATTCGTTAACCACATAATTATTCTTGAGACCAAAAGATGTGTTTCACTTTATAAAGCCATGCCCGAAAACACTTCCCCTCCAAGATACAGAGTATGGATGTTGGAAGGAAAATGTCGTTTTTTTATCAATAATTTCGTTTCTTCGTAAAATACTAATTTTATGTGACATTTATTTGTAAAAATTTACAGGGGTGGAAATAAGGGGGTCACTCAATCTACATACATATACTCAACTCTTTTCGGGTGGTCGCTGGGATCTGTTTTTTTTAAATATATAAAAAATGCATATCTTACAACAAAAGATGTTAGAATTTTAATTTCGAATAAATTACGGGAAATGCCGAAAAACAGTCGAAAAAAACGACTTGCAACGCCTGGAACACTATGCAGAAGCAACATGGAACAGGTTTCACACTTTAATTTCTCAATACCTAAGTACTCCCTTGTCATGTTTGGCATCCAAAAGAAATGTTCGAAGTGGGCCCCCGTTTGCTTCGATGCTGCAGGCTCTGTAGCTTGGAGGGTGGAGGGCTAGCATTTTTGGACTTGGCTTTCTACAGTGAAATCACATTAGGTATTTAATTTAAAGAGTACCTATGTGGCTTACGGATTGATATCGAATTATGTTTAATGTCGGAATAACAACCACCAAATTAGCGCAATTAGAGTGAGATACGCAATTTTTGAGTCGATGTAAACCAGTGTATTAACTATTATTACCTTCAAAATGGAAAAGAGAAAAGTGTCGTTTGTACGCCTTTCTTTGTTGACAGAAGATTTAACCCACAAGATTTATACTTACCCGCAAGGCATTGGAGGCATATTGTCTTCAGGAAAACATGGACCACCTCTGTGTAAATGTGGAGGAAGATCATTCCCAGAATACTGATTGTAATATTGAATTGGAGCACGACCTCGTGGCATGCTAACAAAAGGTGTCATTCCACCCATATTATTGGCCATATTGAGGCGTATGATTAGGTGAAGATGTCTACACAAGCCCCATCTGGAAAAATGTTTTTTTTTTTTAAGATATTTGATAGATATTTCCAAGGCACTTAAGTCTATGTCGGTCGTAAAAGGTGACTAAGGGCAGGGTCGGGGAAACGATGAGGGGCTGGTTACAAACTAGCCCCGTGGCGGTTAAACTATGGTGATAATATAATTTTATATCATAAAAAGAATGAGAAGTTATTCGTACATACTCATTTCCTTATGTTAGTTATATTTAACTACTGACATGATTCTGACGGGAGTGTTGAGCCATGTTTGAAGCGGCAGTTTAAAACATCTGGTCAGTTGGTCAAATCTTTTCAAAAGGAAACTGTGTTTCAAATTTCAAGTTCCTATGTTTAGCCACCGTCGAGTCAAGTTCATTTTGAGTCAATCAGTATACCAACTGGCTTTGCGTTTTTTTTTTCCTATACAAAGTATTTTTCCCAAGTCTAAATAACTTCTAAGAAATTTATAAGTAGGTATTGATTTTTCCATGCAGAAATTGTCATAAATTACACCAAGGGGACTATATTCTTATTCTTTGCCGCTATATTCTTATAGACTGGACATGATGTAAGAAAGAATCAATCTTTCACCTTAAAAATAGTAATCTTTACGCAAAACCCAGTTGATATACTGACTAAAATAAACGAATTCGGACGATGGCTTTTAATATAGAGACCTGAAATTTTGAACATATATGACTTTTAGCAGGTTCGAAATATAAGGATAGGACGCCTCAGTCCTTTTTTCTCTCTCTTCATTCAATCGTTGTTCATAAATTAATAAAGAATTAAATAATAGTAAGAACTACAATTAATCTTTTCTCGTGTCAATTTCAATAAAAGAAAGAGTTGAATTTGATCAATATCCAAACAAACTTGCGACGGCTATGCCTCGTTGATATGATCACTGATCCATACGTGATATGGTTAATAAAGTTCTACAGCCATGTCCCGTTGAACTTATAATAAAAATAAAATGGGTGTTCAATATACAATTTATTGTTACTGTCACTAAACCCAATAACTCCCAACAAGTCCATTATTTTCAAAATTAATTAATTTAAAGTTAAATTTCAGACCTAATTGTGATACCTATTAAGACTCTTAGAATTCCTCAGGAATTAACTCGCCCTTTGAATGAACTATATTAAACTATATCTTTTCTTGATTCTTTCTCTCCTTCTTCTTCTTTCCTCTTATCCGTTTAAGTATATTGTTTCATACGAAAAGTTATCCTAAAATAAGGGTAAATATGTATTTTAGGGTAACTTTTCAAAAATGGTTGAAAACAAGGGAGGCATTGCTGTAAAAACGTTTCCTAATCTCTCTGATTGGGTTAGGGAGCCGTAACAGACATTGGCTTAAAAAGTGAGGGGTAGGAAACGTTTTTACGGCCATGTCTCTCTTTTTTCAACCATTTTTGAAAAGTTACCTTAAAATACATATCTACCCAATAAAATGTACAAAAAAAAAAATAAAAAAAAAAATCGTGGAATATAGGAATCAAATTGGCAATCTAACATATCCAGTCAACCTCCATCCGTCCACTCGACTAGACTGATGATGATTCGAAACTAGTATACCTATAATGTTTTTTTGTTTTAATTAAATTTATAAGTAAATACATAACGACAGCCCCGAATCATCTTACATGAAAATAGAGACTTTAAAAAAGAGCTGAGCTTCTTATTATGCCAGACTGATAAGCGATATCACACCAGATTTCTTTCAAATGAAGAAGATGAAGTTTCAAATGAAGATTTTTATATGGATAGAATTAAATATTAAAATCAGAATCTTTATCAACACCACTCACTAGTCAGGTGAAACAACAAATCTAGAGATCCCAGCTATGAAAACTTACCACAAAAGAAATTAATACCTATTTTAATTAAACAATAGTATCTACTAATAAAATGATTAATTACGAATAAAATTAGCAAATATTGTAGGGCAAAAAACTTTATTATTTACAAATTTATATTTACTTCGTACAAAATTATACACACGCTATAATAATTGTCAGCCATTGTTGCAAAAATAAATATACCTATACTTTTATTTTTAGAAAAGTTTGATTTAAAACACGAATAAAAATTATGGCACTCAAACAGAAATTCAGATATATAAGGATTATTTAAATTGAAAAATACAATTAATTAATTTAAATATAAATTATATTTAATGGAAATAACTTTAAATTCAAAATTTCAAAAGATAATTTTGAAATTTTCTCATTTTGTTTTGTTTTGGAGTCACTCCAAATTTTTCAAACAACGTTGCCAAGTTGACGTAATTAATATTGGACGCGACACAAGGCCCGAATGGAGCAATATTTTTTCCGAATTGATGTAGGAGTTTTTATTGATCATCTTGTAAGTTTTACCAAAAAAACAACTACATCATCAAGGCATGTCGATCAAAACGTTTCCTAACCACTCTGGGGTGGGGGGGCGTTCATCTTAACCCTTATATTGATAAAATAAACAAACTTGTTCTTCTCATGAAGTTCGCTGATCCCTAAAAACTATTGCATCAATTCGGGCCTTGTACCGAATCCATGAATTTTTTGGTCCGACACAGGGCAGGAACAATTTGGCAAGTTTTCTTCCTTAAAAAATCGCATAGGCAAGGCCGTAAAAACGTTTCCTGACCTCCCTAATTGGGTTAAGAAAAATCAAAGGACGCCATATACTCCTCTCCGGTTCAAGAACCATCATTTTTATACCTACCTACATACATTTTTTTCTAAATTTTCCCTTTTTTCCTGGAGGTGAAGTTAAGACCCTCCAACAAATATCTTCAATTTAAATTGGTTTACGTAATTTGTTCTGCAGAGGTGAAACGGTGCGGAAGCTATTTTTTAATCTTTCTAGTATTGATGTCACTTATGTAAAACTAGCAGAGTATCCGAAATTCGTTTCGAAGATATGGGAGAAAAAATGAGAACAAATCTGACTCTTACATCATATTACCGAGGTACAACTATTTAATCGCGATCAGAACATACCACACATTGAATACATATTACCTACACGTTTGTTAACATAGGGTATAGTAAAGGGTTGTTAAGCTGTGCAGAACGTGTTGGGAGAAGTATTGGGTTAGGTTCCAAAAAACCTATTAAAAAAATTAAACCTAACCTATTAAAAAAATAAAACCCAATACTACTCCCAACACGTCCATTATTTTCAAAATTAATTAATTTAAAGTTAAATTTCAGACCTAGTTGTAATACCTATTTAGACTCTTAGAATTCCTCAGGAATCAACCCGCCCTTTGAATGAACTATATTAAACTATATCTTTTCTTGATTCTTTCTCTCCTCCTTCTTCTTCTTTCCTCTTTTCCGTTTTTATTGTTTCATACAATTAAGTGTAAAAAAAAAATTGTGGAAAATAGGAATCAAATTGGCAATCTAACATATCCAGTCAACCTCCATCCTTCCACTCGACTAGACTGATGATAAATCGAATGATTCGAAACTAGTATAAATCATGTTTTTGTTGTTTTAATTAAATTTATAAGTAAATACATAACTACAGTCCCGAATCATCTTACATGAAAATGGTGACAATACTACTCCTGAAACGTTCTACCCAACAAACTTGGTGTTCAATTCTATTAAAGTGGTGCGTGTCAACTGGATTTGTCATATACACCACTGAGCGATGAGCAGCACTCATAGGAAATGATTTTCCTTGGTTCATCGGTCGATAGTAGAGGTGTGAGAATTCTTTCCAGGTAATGACATTACTAATGATGATGTAAGGGTCTTTAACATTTCGTTGGAAGCACCAGCCGCTAGAGAAATGAAAGAATTCCAGATTTTTTCCGGAAAGTAGAAGAAAAAAAATGCCATGATATTTTACATTTCCCTCTAATTTTTATTTCAAAATGCTCAATGCCTTCCAGAAGTAATTAGGGTTTTCATTTCTGGTACAAATTGATGTCATCCAATTTTAAAGCTGGAAACCTGTTTTTTTTTTCTCAAGAAAATGTTCCTTGGATGATATGAAATGTCTAATATGGTTTGGTTACGTTCATACAGCCATGCCTCGCTGACAAGAATACTGATACATGTACGAGGGTGGTTCCAGAAGTTCGTGGCCCGACAGACAAAGAGTTAAATGTTGTATTGTAGTTCTGACAATGTGTTTACATGTCTTACACAGTCTGATGATAATGCGAGCTTCTTTGTTTAGGTTCCGAGTAAATGTTTACAATGTGTTCAACTCCACCATGACAACTCTCCTATCCACACAGTCTTCATTTCAAAGGCTGCTGTGCGTGAGTGTCAGATATCTCAACCTCCTTACAGCCCAAACCTAGCCCCTACTGACTATTATTTATTTTCAAACCTAAAATCTGAGTTGCGTGAAAAATAATAGGAGTGATAAAGAGATCAGGTCGGCTGTTTTAGAATCTTTTGACTGTAAGGATACTAACTACTTACTGACGGACATAGAGTTGATAACCAAATGATGTGAATAATGAATTGAAGTCAAGGGAGATCATGTTGCAAAATAAGTGTCTTATTTTGCAAAAAAACATGGATTAGTATTTTTGACAGCGAGGCATGGCCGTATGAACGTAACTCAACCATATTTATTCTAAAAACATTACTCAAAGAACATTTTAAAACAAATCTAAGGTTTCAAGGTTCTATCTTCAACAATCGTTATCATAGGTTAACAGTCATGGGGCTGGTTTGCAACAACTCGCCATTAGTTATTGATACTAAAGAATCCTTACGAATAATGCACTTGCAGTAGCTTCTCCTTGCTTTCTGCATGGGTAATGGAAAAAAATATCGTAGCCTTTTACGACTGGCATGGACTTGCGTGCCTTGGAAGTATTTTTTTTTAAGTTCCCCTATACACAGGGGTGCTTAAAAGGTGTGTTTTATCGAATCTTTGTTCTTGTAAAGATTCGATAAAACACACCTCTATGTACATTTTTATTATAAATACCTAATTTAAAAAAATTAAAAAAAAAAAATTCTCTAAGATCAAACATTTTGTAAAAATAACGAAAAATAAAGTGTTCGAAATGGGAGTTAAAAGTTGTGTGTGGCCACTGGCCAGATTTATTTTAATAAATGGGAATACTGGGAATTTTTTAAAAAATATATAAAATCTCTTAAATATGGGATTTTTTACTTATCCTTTCTCGAGCGTCTGGCGCTTCCTACAGTTCTGTAACAAAGTCTCTATCAAATAAAATATTATTCGGGTCGCAAAATGGGATTCCGTTCACTACTTCGAGGACCAGCGACAGAGGTGCATCGAGTCGACAAAATTGAGGCAATCATAATTGTTCATTTCGAATTTTTCAAACACTCCAACTCCCAATTATGAACAACATTTGAATTTGGTGGCAAATTGACCCGGATGTCTAAAACCAAAACAGAAACACAAAACTATTTTACAAAGAGCAACCATGAGGGCCCAGGTGACACAATACCATAAAAAGCTGAAAATTATTTGAACCAAAAGTAGAACAGCCAAGATATAAAAAAAATGATGGACTTGAGGAATTATTTAAGGTATACCTTCAGGCTCATTTTTAATTGCATATTCGAATGCCTCCTTAAAATCTGCATTCAAAAATTGTATTGTGGGTATCACAGCATTGCAAGGGACAGTACAATAAACCATTACAGGATTATACATATTTCTTGCTCTTGCAATGCCGCCACTGGCGATTGTAGATTTGAAATTTAAATCTAGAGTTGGAGAGACCGATTGATTTAGCAACACCGCTCCAACAACAACATCAGATGTATCAAGTCTATTGTTGTATCAACGTACCGTCATGAGAAGTTTCGTCCTCCTGCGGCGGACTCCAAATTAATTCTTTTTTCTTCTCCACATTATTGAGCGCCAATTTCATTGCATCTTGTAAAGATTTGGCCTCCTCAGACAAATCCAACTTTAAAAGTGATTGACAAAGATCTTTGACTCGACCTTAAACAAACAATCATAACCCACATTTCACTTTAGTTCAAACCACCTAAAAACACTTCTTGTAAAAAAGACGCCAAGAGTAGCAATGTCCTAGGCACTTCAAAAGTATTTTTCGAATATTTTTTTTTTTTTTTGAAATATTATTATTTATCCTAAGCTTATAAGAACTAATCTTTGCTTCTAAGATAGTCTCTCACAGAAGTTTCTCCTTTAGGATAAAAATAAACGAATTTCACCGTTTTTTTTCGAAATCCGAATCCGTTCTCCACATATTGAGTTCCACTTTTTTTTTTTGTGACGCAACTTCGTAGGGGTCTTTTCCCTTGGCTCCTTTTGGCCAAAATAATTGACTGAATGAAGTGAAGTCTATTTTTAACTCCACAAGTTTTTCTAAAGGTCTGTTCGTCCCACTATAACTCTTGAAGATACCTTTTATAAGCAAAATATCGGTTTTACCAAAATACACACCTGTACAATTTTCCAAACCCATCACATCTTCAGCTAATATTTTGACGAGTGAAATCTCCTCTCTCGGATTACCTTCCCGAAGGCTCCACAATTTTCTGTCTTGTTTCCTTTTTCTACGGCCTCGGCTTGACATGCTAGTTCCAGTTTGACCGGATCGACTGAAAAAAAAAAAAAAAATCCACATATTGTGCATTAGTGATTCGAGGGCCTCCAAAACCTTTTTTTTAAGTATCCTGGTTATCGTATAAACAAAACCTAATTTTTCTAAACCTGAGAACCGCAACCCGAAATGAGACACAGTGAACGAGAAACATGTTCTTCGACGGCAGTATTCTGGAGAAACAAAAACGTACCTAGTCACTACAGTATTACAAGAAAAAAAAAAAAAAAAAAAAAAAAACACTTAATGGTTACTTTAAAGTAGCCAAAAGAATATTCACAGCTTGTGTATCATAAAAAAGACATCACAGCATTACAAGATAAAAACTACTTAAAAATCGTTTCTCCACAGTGTCAGATCCCTCCCTATCTGAGGAACTCTAAAAGGTATCCATCCCAATGAAAACATTCAAAAAATTTCTGCTCATAAAAGTTGTGGGATGCAAAATGTACTACGGCCGAATCAGAATAGAGAATACAATAATTTTATTTTATTCATACTTATTTGAGGGGAGCAAACCAGCTTCATTAGGCAATGGTCCTAAATACAGAAGGTTTGGTTTTAAGAAGGGCATCCAGCCTTTAAAAAACTTTGCTTTGAACCAATGATGAGAGAACACCAGAAAAAAGCTACCTTCTACGCAGCTTCAATTGATGCTGTGGGAAGCATGCTAGGGTTACCGTGTCAGGAAAGTGTTACAGCTAAACAGGGCCTTAGACAGAAAATACGGGGCGGGGGGAAAAATTTACGGGCCCCACTATTATTCTTTCATCTAAAATCACCGTATGGGCTGCACTAATAGTAAAAGTAGGCAATTCACTTAGTTGATGTGAAAAGGCGTGTACGTGTACGCTTTTTCTTGGCAACAAATAATTCGATTATCAAATGTTAATGTTTACGAAATATACCAATATTTATGATTGCTGTACAAGCTGAAAGGTCGCACTATATTTTAAAATCAGTGTACTGCAATAGTCATTGTTTCATATTAGCCCACTATCGCTAAAATTCTGATTTTGTGTGTTTGAAAATCTTTCAAAACTTTTAAGTTGATCTATTTATTATTCAGAAAAAAACTTGAAAATTTTTCTTAAGATAATTTTTCTCACTTTTTCTCACCGGGCCTCTTAGGAAATCTCGTGGCCTGGGGGGATTCCCCCCTCTCTCGTCGGGCCTGCAGCCACAGAGAGTAGGTACCAAACAAAAAGTTGTGTCATGGTAAAATTAAGGAAAGCAACGTCGACGCCAAATAGAATTGGGAAAGGGTGAAGTTAAAGAATAAGTTTTTGATTGAAGGTGTTTATTCCATCTCACCCACTCTCTTAATCTTAATCCTTCTCTTTGAAACACTCAACTTCCCCAATTTTCGTAATTTTCTTTTTTTTATTTATTGAAGCCGTCTACGCACCATCACTTTCATGTTTTAAGAAGTGTGGAGCAATTGCTGACGCTGTTTGTGATAATGTTTGATGAGTGTGTGAGAGTAAATGTACGGTAAATGAGTGATGAGGGCGAAATAATGATGGCGACTGGTGAGAATGATACCTGATAGAGGTGTAGGCATGATGTATACGGGGTGTTTGATTATTATTTAAAGAGGTCCGGCTTTGGATTCATGTTGTTATATAAATCCACTGCTCTTATAATTGGTGAATTAAATTTGAAAAGTTCTCTTCTATGTGGTATATGAAATAGCTGTCAAAGTTTAATGTGATAGAAAGCTTCCCTTACGTTCGACAGTGAGAAAGTAAAAAAAAAATCATACTTTGACTTACCTCGAAACAATTGTACTGCTAGTGTCGGAACCCCAATCACTCATATCATCTTCGCCGAGCATACCAGAAACCGGTTTGGGCAAACTGCGTACATATTGCAACCGATCGAAATGTTTGACGAACTGGTTTTCATAATTACAGATTTCGTCGTATAATTCTGTCGTTAATTCTGTTAGGGTAGGTTTGATATGTGACTCTGAAATCCATTCAATATAAAAGCAACATTTTGACATGAAAAAAAAAAAAAAAAAAAAAAAAAAAAAAAAAAAAAAAAAAAAAAAAAAAAAAACTAACTGCTAAATAACTAAAATAACTCATTATATAAAAAAATACACACCTCACAAAGTTTGATATTTTACGATTCAAGGTATGAAGAATTTAAAAATCAAAACAAAAATTTGTTCGTCTGCCGTTCACTCTTGCCATCTTATGATGGCCAATTTTTTTTTAGGAAGAAATTTATCTGGATCCGGGGAGGAGTAAATTGGCTCCCTTCAAATTTTTGTGAACGTTAGTGAACTCCACTTTTGACCCCGATATACATTCCGAAATTTACTTGTACATGTACATGTGTATGTTTGTTTGTTACGCGATACAGGTCACAATTTTTACTAATCCGATTTTGTCGAAATTTGGTATACATGAAGGAAATTTGCTGTATAGTTTTTGAGGGTCTTGAGCCCCCCGCGAGACCCAGAGGGGGGCCAATATTGTGTTCTTTTAAAATGATTTTTATCTTTTTAGCGGTTTGTTGTAGAAATGTATAGTTTTATGTTTACGATATGTTATGCCTGGTGTTAAGGTCTTTTCGCTTTTGAAAAAAATTGGGGCCCTAGTCCACCCCAGCGGGGGGCCAAATATTGTGTACATTAAAAATGATTTTTATCTTTTTAGCTGTTTGTTGTAGAATCGAAAAATTTTGATATGTTATGGCTGGTGTTAAGGGCTTTTCCTTTTTAAAAAAAATGGGGGCCCTCGAGCTTTTTAAAAAAAATCAAAAGGCAGCCAATTTACTCCCTCCCCCCGGAGGAAGGCCCTGAAGAAATTAGATGAGTTGGCTTGGTTTGAACTAAAGACCTTCTGTTTACCAGTTCGAGCCTCTTACCACTACACCATCAACCCATCGATTATGGAAACTGATCGATATGCATATATCGATAAGTGCACATTGTTATGTCTATATCTTTGGTTATGTCGAATCTCGTTGGAGGACATGAAAGGGGCCGGTATTATCAACATCTCGCCCTGCGTCCTCAGAGTAGCATAATATGATACCTAACCCTTCCACCACCAGCACTTTCCGTGATGCACACAGAAATTAAGTAAGTATTCAATTCGTTTCAAACGCTTCTGTCATGGCTATTTGGTTTCTACGAACCTTCTATGTTTAAAACTACTTGGACAAGCTTACCTAACAGATGTTGTAAATCATATTGATAAATCAACTCTATTGCCAAACGTTGATTTTCTCGTAAACAATTAAGAATATGTTGTTCAATGTGCTCAACACCACGCAACTCTAACATATGCATAAGTGATACATAGTCACGACGAGACTCTAAACTTCTCACTAATTCTAAATAAAGCTTGTCTAGTTTGTCTGGGCTGAAAACACAACAGAATGAAACACCTCAGATGATTGTATTAGCATCATTTGATGAGCCAGCCTTGCCATTTTCAATTTATATCGAGAGAAAGAGACAAAAAGTTAACTTTTTATTGAATTTTATTAAAATATGTGAGCCGCTTTAACCCCATAATTTGCCAGGGCTATGATGGTGTTCTATACCCCCCCCAAAAAAACTTCGCGGTAAAAAGTTCCCGACAAGTCATTAGTCACAAGTCACAAAAAGCACTGAAATCTAATACAGTGTAATACAATCTATTGTTTTCTAATACATTGTAAAAAAGATATACAATTGAAGCGGGCTTCAATTGTATATCTTTTTTCTTCCTTTTTAAACCTTCCCTTTCTACATTAATTTCACTAATTTTAAAAATCTCACAAATCTCGCAAACATTTCCTTTACGCCTTTTTTCGCAACGTTTCGCACTTTAGAAACTCACTTTCACACTTTTGGCGGTGTGCCTTCTTAACAACGATAACTCATCATGTAGGCAGACCGCCGAAGGTGTGAAAGTCAACATCGAAATTTTCAGCCCATTACAATAAGTACTTTCTTCTTATTTTTTTTTTTTTACAGATAAGGAAAGTCGTGCGATATTCACACCAGTTTTTCATTAAAGTTACCAATAGGATGTCTAATATAAATTTGAGCCAGCGTCTATGACACGTTGAATACACCAGTTCCCGTTAGTTCACTGAAGTCAAGCAACGTCCAGCGAGGTTGCTCTATGTGGGTGTCCACGTGGGTTCGTGCCTTCGTGATGCAGGCTATTTTTCCGGCCCAACCCAGGCTGAGTGAGGTTAATGTGNATATAAATTTGTTAAATAATAATGATTCTACAAAACAATAACTAGGTTTAATTGACAAGGTTTGACATTACCTATTTGTTACCTTACAATTTGACTCATCGTTAACTCCATAGGCCATATGTTATCAAATGTATTATTTTCTTTTATTTTCGAAAAAAATTTAAACCATACCCTTTTGCCAAATTTTCGTTCCAACAAGTCCACGGTTCCGACTCGAGATATAGGTCTATAATAACTGAACATACCATCAAATTGAACATCACTTACCCGTAATTCAGTTTTTTTGCTAGAGCCAAGGCATATCTCCAGGAACCAGCCTTTGCATAAGCTCGTATAGCATCGTCTATCGATTCAGCCCTTTCAAAAAGAACAGCGGCTTCTAAATGTCTACCTTTAAGTTCCAATTTACATCCATACTCGTGATGAATATCTTTGTAACTGAAATCAGACCAATGGCATGCTTGAAATATAACTTTTTTTTTATATAACTTTTTTTTTTTATCAAGGAGTAAGATATACACAATTACACATTCACAGGTATAATAATCTTAAAAAATAAATCAGAAATTTCTGTGTACGTATAGCACTATTTGACATGATTCCAAATATTGGCACTATTTATTTGATCAATATTTGGTGAATTTGTGTTTAGTGTCATTTTTTTTGTAATAATTTCGCAAACACATTGTTTTTATTTTTAATTTCTCAAACAATTAAAAAAAGAATAAACTAAGACATATTCATACAATATAAGGTAAGCGGTAGCGCTCCGCCCGCAAAGTCAAATACAATGAGCGTTGCACAAGTGATATATTACTTTGCGTCACAAAGTGCACTTTTCAGGTCCTTCTACAGTCCCGGTAAAAATATTTAAGTGACTTTTGATGCATATTTCATAATGGGATGGGTAGATGATGAGATAAAATCAATAGTTCGAGGAAAAAAAAAAAAAAAAAAACCGGAACACTGAAAAAAAAAAAACATTTGAAAAGCGTCATTTCTACACTGTCTCAGTCTCCCTCGTCATCATCTCCTTGAACGTCAACGAGGATACACCAAAATCTACCGTACGGATTTTGATCGCAGATGTCTCCCAAAAAACAGGGTTTTACACACATTTGAAATTTTTAAATCGCATAGGTTCTCAACTAAAAGATGAAATGTGACAAAAAAATTTCAATGTGTCATTTTTGCCCAAAAAGTTATAGAAGGCAGAGAAGATTGAATATGGATGGGGCAGGAAACATGTGGGAGGGGAAAAATAATAAATGGTACGGAAAACCGTACTAAACTTGATCTTTCTTCTATTCTAGGAATTTGGCAGCCTTTGGCTGTCGCAGGTATTTGATGGAAATATTATGTCAATTATCGGCAGTAGTCTTCGGCTTTTGTCGCAGATCTCCAGTGAAAATATTTTTATTTATTTTTAGAGTTACGTCCGCTATTCGGTTCCGTACTGAAATTAGCATAGAACCCTGCAGTCATATGTGCTCGACTGTGAAGAAAAGTTTCAGCGCACATTGAGACCCCAAAATCTGTCAAGGCTAAGTATTGCGGATTATTTTATGCGATATTTGATTTTTAATAAATAGATAAAAAGAAAAACAATAAATTTAGCTTTTGAGAAGATTCCATGTTGTTGTTGTTAACGTTCTCAACGACTCTCACTGTGTCCCCAGGCCTAGAAAGGCGGCTTCTCCAATAGGAACTGTCCATAATGCTGACGGTTCTAGATTAGTTGGGTTTGATGGATAGTTGCTGGCTGCTCATGATTTACATCATGAGCAGCCAGCATACATAGACGACAACGATAAGATACTTCAGAGTTTAGCAAGGATTTATATACCAACTCTTTGAGGAAGTATCTGGAGCAGAACGGCTGGGTCCAACGGAGGAAAAACACAGTGAGTTGTCGTCGGAACGGTGTTGATGATCTTTGGCCGTGTCCGAGGACACGGGTAGCCCCGGTACGAAGAACCATCTTGGTGGCCGAGATTCAATGAAGATTCGTGATGCTGGCTAGATTCGGAGAAGATTCCATGACATTGATTTCTGGTCATTTTTCAATTGTATCAAATAAAGTCATGTGAAATAAATTAAAATGAAAACAAAAAGGTTCTATAGTTTAAATTACGAGTCTTGAGACAGAGGTTGCCAGTAATGATATCAATCAATGCATTACAAGGTACTTTCAACATTCACTCCAATATCACTGATACACTTTAACGATTTTTAGCTTATAATGCTACTAGCTGTTTTCCCGTGCTTCGCTACGGTTACGAAATTCAACAACAATTTCGAGATCGCGAAATTACAGCTTCTCAATATTAGATTTTTGGTGGAACCGACCCCCAAAGTGAACATGGCCCCTATTTAGAAAATTCAATATTTTACTCAAGGATATTACCTTTTGCACTGCCGAACACCTTCGTGTTATTAAATTTCAGCTTTCTCGCTCATCCCGAAGTGATACTTCTTAGCTATGGATTTTTGGTGGAACCCACCCTCAGAGTGAGTACCTAGTTCGAAAATTCAATATTTTATTCAAGGATATAACTTTTTGTACTGCGGAACACTTTGTATCGAATTTCAGCTTTCTTGCTCGTCCCGAAGTTGTACTTCTCAATTCCGATTTTTTGGTGGTAAAAACCGTCCATTAATCGAGAAGAAACCGAAAAATTTCAAATTTTATATTTTTTATGGGTTCCTTATATATTATTCTGGGGTGTCCATTCTCGGTAATTTTTCGTTATCTCCTTTAGTTTGCCCAGAGAAAAAAAATGTCTCATGATTAAATTTTTACTTAACTTACTGATTTGAATTTTTCGGAAAAACATTTAAAACTTGTGCCCAGAGTTGATGTTTACGAATGAGCTCCTGACATTGTTCGATCTCTTCTTTGTTTGTCGACCCAGTTGCTAAGTGTTGCACTGCACGCAAATGATTATTGAACTGTTTGTCGATCTCATATTTCATTTTGTACGGGGCCATTGTACGTAACTTGTTCAGATACGGAATGTATTCTTTTGGATCTTTCAGACTTTTCCCTTTAAAACAAACAAACAAATTTTTAAAGTTGTTAAGAGCATTGACTCTCGGTCCAGAGGTGGTGGGTTCGAATCCCGCCCGGAGCGAAAATTTTCTGACCGAATTTTCTGGTTTTTCCGGAATGGCATGGCTGTAAAAAGGAGTGTCCTGAAGTAATGCAAAAGCGGTTCTGGTGCACAAAAAAAAAAAAATGTGACACATGGGTTTATTATTTTACTGGCTTAAAAAAATACGGAGGGAGAGGGTATTTTTTTAAGCCAGTAAAATAAAGTAAGAGATTCGAAGAATCAAAAAATTGAATAGAACAAAATCTGTTCGTCCGCAATCACCACCCAAGTGTCTATTGTGTCCAAAAGTTTCTGGCAATATTAGACTACGGTGACCATACGTGCCGCTTTCGGTGGGACAGTCCTGCTTTGGAGACCCTGGTCCTGCTGTCCCCAGCAATTGCTTGGGGACGCTAAAATGTCCCGCTTTTGACCAAAGTAATGAATATGTCCCGCTTCTTGGTGAAACTAACTTTTTAAAAAATAATGCTTCCGTTTGAGAAAAAAATCAGCTCAGGACGGAAATCAAACCCGCTACCTAGGTTGAAAATTAGAAGCGCTACCTCTCAAACACGAATGCTTGTATTGTTGAGTATTGGGTAGGGTAGTATACCTACTTTATTTAGAAGATCGAGAAAGAAAAAATACTTCGCTAGCAATTTTGTTCTGCTGACAAATATTAAGAGAATGGATAGGTTAAATATGTAACAGAGTTCTATATATCTACCTTGTTAATTTTTGCATGCCACTAACCCCCGACCCAAAAAAAAAAAAAAAAAAAAAAAAAAAAAAAAAAAAAAAANAAAAAAAAAAAATACCGCGTCCCGCTTTGCCCCAAACATTTCTGGTCACCCTACATTAGACCCCAAATGTGACATACATATATACCAAATTTCATCCAAATCGGTTAACGCTAAAAGTGCCCTTCACGGCGCGACGGACATACTGATTTTTCTTTATTCGATTTTTTTTTTTTTTTTTTTTTATTCTNTTTTTTTTTTTTTTTTTTTTTTTTTTTTTTTTTTTTTTTTGATTCTTCGTACCTTGAAACTTAAAATATCAAATTTTGAGGGAAGGGTATTTTTTTCGTAACGAATCCCAAGGTTCATTATTGAACATAATAAACCAAAAATCCCATCAAAAATATGAATCCAATTTAACCCACTTGCTATCTTCCTTAACTGCAACCTTTCCCAATTCTATTTTGGGTCGGCGTTGCTCTCCTTAATTCTACCATGCCACAACCTTTTATTTCGGTGCCAACTCTCTTCAGCTATAACTCTTTCCTGGCACAGTAACCTTAGCTTGTTTCTCACAGTATCAATTGAAACTGTAGATTGCGTAGAAACTACCTTTTTGCTGATGGTCTCTCATTATTGGTTTGAAGCAGAGTTTTTTAAAAGGCTGGATGCCCATCCTAACACCGAACCTTCTGTATTTCAATAGGCTTAGGACCGTCACCTAATAAAGCTGTTTTTCTCCCCTGGGTGACTACATTTTTTATCCTACCTGCTATGATAAGCGCCAAATCCAAATCATACATTCTAAGTGCTTTCTCATATAATTCGTTAACATCTTGTAATAAAATCAGAAAGTTCAATCCTTCAGAAGAAGTTCGAGCGAGTTCCAATGCTCGTTCCATATTATTACATTTCACATAGCAATGGATAATAACTTGTAAATATTTATCAGGATCCTGTTTTTCTAGACTTGTACATAGATGGGAACATATCTTCTCTATACTTTTTGATTGTTCTATATCACGTTTCCCTGCAAACTAAACACTCATATTTTGAATAGTTTATTTAATTGAATTCATCAATACATATATATTTTTTTTTGGTCCGAAAAACAATTTTTTTTTTTAAAATTCAACATTTTTTTATTACAAAATGGCCGCTCTACAAAAGGTGAGTTTCAAATCAAAGTTTCACATTACATTCACTCCATAATTTTTTCCTTCAAAAACTTCTTCACAACACTGTTTCTTATGGTAAATCATTCCTTATCTTTTCCATCGATCTCGGAAACACAATACAGTATCCTATCCTAATTTCACACACATTTCACTGTTTAAAATCATCTTTATTGGAGGCAGTCAGTGAAGGTTTGTTTAACTCCTATTGACTAACATATCTTCTCTTTTCCTTCACTATCCTCTTCCTTCTAGTCCTAATCCTTCTCCTCCCTTGAAGTTTGGTAGCACAAGCTACCAAACTTCAAGGCAAGTAGCAAGTAGCTTGAGCTAACAAACTTCAAGGGGAATTTGAAATCAAAGAGGGAATTTGAAATCACGGGCGCTGTATTTGAGGAATTTTCTTAATTCTTAATACAGCGTATTACACGGAGGAAAATTACATTACCTCTTTAGACATGAAAAATAATAATGAAAGTGATACTATCTAGACCCTTTGATGAGAGACTAGTCATGTTACCAGATCACATGACTACAAAACATTGTCCTACTCCATCGGTAAGAACGTGCATCCAGACGCGGGACTATTGGAAGAAGAAAAGGGACAATGTAATAAAAGGAAATATTGTATTCTATACAGATGACTCCAAAACTGGGGATGGTACGGGGGCCGGCGTCTGCGGAGTCGGCCCCAGGATAAAACTATCCGTAGGACTGGGGACATACACTACGGTGTTCCAGTCTGAGGTATATGCCATTCTCAGATGCCTGCAACTGTGTAGAAAAATGGACCTAAACAATAGGACAATTTCGGTCCACACAGACAGTCAAGCAGCCCTAAAGGCTCTTGAGGCAAGTGTAAGCAGCTCCTTAATGAGGTGTCCACGAGGAACAGGATCCATATAAATTGGGTACCTGGACACGAGGGCATTGAGGGAAATGAAAAAGCTGATGAGCTAGCCAGGGCCGGTTCCTCGACACCATTCACTGGTCCGGAGCCGGCGGTTGGCATAGCGAAATGCTTGGCCAAGGCAGCTGTAGAAGACTGGGTCTTTGAAAAACACAAGGAGACCTGGAACGGGGTCACGGGATTTCCTTTCTCTAAAAGGATGATTATGGGCCCCTCAGAGAAAACAGCAAAGAAAATTGTGAATCTCAGCAGACGTGACATCAGACTGGAGATTGGGCTGCTGACGGGTCACTATGGAAACACCTAAAAACCATAGGAGTCAACAAGGGAACAGCGATGTGCAGGATGTGTGGAGAGGAAGAGGAGACGGCTTCGCACATTATATTTGACTGCCCATATATGGCGGTACAACGCTTCAGGATGCTAGGGTTCCCGGGTTGTGAACTCATAGAGATACACTCTAACCCAGTAGAATCGTTGCTGAACTTCATTAGGGGTTCGGCAATTTCAGGGCTGGAAGAGAGATATTAGACGTGGAAAAACTGGTGTGCAATAGTCCTAACTAGTGGACGCAGCACTTGGAATTCCGAAAGGAAAGGCCGCCACAATCAATAATAATAATCCAGACCCTCTCAAGAAGTGCACGTTTGTAAGCCCACAAGAAACACACTAATTATTCAGCCTTCTCTTTTTGTCGTTCGCAATCGCAAGATATTTAGCCGTTCCGGGACTTTTGGCAGGCCTGATAAATAGGGTCCTCACGAATATTTTTCAGTGAGCGCGACACAAAATACTATTTTACTACTACCGACCTTAGAATAATATTCGGCATAGCATGACTGAAGCCGAGTCACATCTTCTGATTTTAAATCAGCAACCAAACAACTTAACCATTGAGGATCTGCAATCTGTGCGACCAATTGTTTGTAATCAGGAACTCCATAATCCACCATGAGATTCAAATCAATTCTGGAAAAAAAAAATAAAAAAAAATACAATTTTAGCATACAAAGTGATGTCCGAGAATTGCTAACTGAGGACACTAATGAAAATAATAGACGCTTGAGTGAAATGTGACCACTAAGCGTTAACTAGTACATACTCTTTAGTGGTATCGATACTTTCTTTCCGATACCAAGTAATGAGTAGGTATTTTTCTGTGCTTCGCTCTAGAAATTTTGATTTGTATAATCTGGAATTAAAAGTCTCTCATATTCTTGTTCGGGGATTTTACCTAGTTTACTCTAGGTCTTAATTATTTTACCTCCTGATAATTAAAACTACTTAAAAATCGTAATTCCTCTCAGGTTTTCCCATCAGTAGATCAGTAAAATAAGGGGATAAGACGGTGTTTTTTTTAGAAGCGTGAAATGTCACCCCCCCATAATAAATTAGAATTAATTGTTTGATTAAATTTTTGATTGAAAAATCTCACTTGCACCATCTCACTTTTTGGTTGAGAAATTACACTTGTCAGGTACCTATACATTTTTACTAAACTCAGAGGCAAGCATCAAGCAACTGCTGGTTGTTGGCGTGGATACAGAACACTTAATGAGTGCGCGGTTAGAGTTGGTCATTAACACTTTACCACTAAATCTAATGTATTCGTGAAAAAATCAGTTTTTTTTCTCTCTCAATTTGGAGATTGATGGGGAATCACTTCGATTTGAAAGGGGGTCTACTCCCGGGAGATGTGTTGAGGCAACAACGCCGGACTAGATGTTGATAATCCCGGTCCCTTTCATGTCCTCCCATGAAATTGGACATAACCAAAGATATCAAAATAACAATGTGCACTCATCGATATATGCATATCGATCAGTTTCCATAATCGATGGGTTGATGATGTAGTGGTAAGACGCCCGAACTGGTTAACAGTAGGCCTTTAGTTCAAACCAAGCCATCTCATTAAACACCCATCCTTGTTAGAAAAAAAAAAATCTCATGTAATTTCTTCCGGGCCTCTATCCGGGGGGGAGGAAATTGGCTCCCTTTCGTTTTGTTTTTTAAAAACACGGTTTTTATTGGCCGTCATGGGTCCATATTGGATGATTGTACATACGCAATAGAGGCATGGCCGTAAAAACGTTTCCTAACCTCTCTAATTGGGTTAAAATTTTTTTTGGATTGCCTCAACACATCTCCCCAGTGTTAGATCCCTATTTGAAATCACAAACCTGTGCTTCCTCATTTCAATGAACGCAGCTTTGTATTGTTTCTTCTCCAATAACTCACTCAATAAATTTAAAATTAAAGGCCGAGGGGTTATAGTCTCCAAGTTACCTCGCGGCATCTGGAGCACGACGTTACATTTGTCTGTAACGGTAACTATCTGGGCTCCTCTTTCAACACGACGAGACATACTACCACCTTCTTCAATCTGCAATAAACAATAAGAACGTCAAAATTTGGGCGCCAAATTTTAGTTGTGGAATTTGCGCTCAAACACCCAGTTGTTGAAAAGATTTTTACTATGACGTATGTAGGCAGTAGGAGTCATCAACATAAAGTTAACAGTTATATAAAATAACTGGTTGCTCACAGTTGTTGTTGTAGGAGTAACATCGTTTCAGCACTCCTCTCCACATTCTCTCTCAATTGGAAAGTCAGGAACTCGGCCACCTAGACAGAATTATTCTAAGGGTCCACAGGAGTTCGGGTAGTTGGCACAGTGACCCGTCAGCAGCCCAATCACCAGTCTGATGTGACGTCTGCTGAAACTCTCAATTATATTTGCTGTTTTCTCCTGTTCATATTACTTAAACGCATTGATTGCGCGTGCGTAGATCTGGGGACCCCAAAACGTGTTTTGACATTGAAAACTCGACATCGAAAATTTCAGCCGATTACAATACTTTACTTTTTATAGAATAAGGAAAGTAAAAAAAAAAAAAAAAAAAAANAAAAAAAAAAAAAAAAAAAAAAAAAAAAAAAAAAAAAAAAAAAAAAAAAAAAATGGCACTTACATCGTTCTGTCGCTGCACGCCTCTTATTATAGCCTCTCAGTGAGACACAAAACTTACATTTCTTCCTGATTCTACAACGTTTTGTCGCAGCACAACTTTTATTATGGCCTCTCAGTGAGACACACAACTTACATTTCTTCCTGGTTCTACAACGTTTTGTCGTAGCTCGCCTTTTATTATGGCCTATTAGTGAGATACAAAGCTTACTTTTCTTCCTGGTTCTACAACGTTTTGTCGTAGCACGCCTTTTATTATGGCCTCTCAGTGAGACAGTTTTTTACTTTTCTTCCTGGTTCTACAACGTTTTGTCGTAGCTCGCCTTTTATTATGGCCTATTAGTGAGATACAAAACTTACTTTTCTTCCTGGTTCTACAACGTTTTGTCGTAGCACGCCTTTTATTATGGCCTCTCAGTGAAACATAAAACTTACTTTTCTTCCTGGTTCTACAACTTTTTGTGGCAGCACGCCTTTTATTATGGCCTCTCAGTGATACACAACACTTACATATTTCTTCCTGGTTCTACGACGTTTTGTCGCAGTACGCCTTTTATTATGGCCTCTCAGTGAGAAAAAAAAACTTACATATTTCTTCCTGGTTCTACAACATTTTGTCGCAGTACGCCTCTTATAATGGGCTCTCAGTGAAACATAAAACTTACTTTTCTTTCTGGTTCTACAACGTTTTGTCGCAGTACGCCTTTTATTATGGCCTCTTAGTGAGACACAAAACTTACTTTTCTTACTGGTTCTACAACGTTTTGTCGCAGCACGCCTCTTATTATAGCCTCTCGGTGAGACACAAAACTTACATTTCTTCCTGGTTCTACAACGTTTTGTCGCTGCACGCCTCTTATTATAGCCTCTCCGTGAGACACAAAACTTACTTTTCTTCCTGATTCTAATTTGTACACAACAATACAATGCTTTAACATAGCCTTTTATTATAGCCTCTCAGTGAGACACAAAACTTAGTGCAGTGAACAACCTGTATATGTAATATTATGTAAACATCCTGTATATAGACCTCGACGCTTCTCATTTCTATTTTCGATTTCTCTTTCTAATTTTGTTTATTACTAGAGCCTTGTAGGAATGAGGGTCGGGGTGAAGGGGGGGGGGAATATGAACGACGTATTATTTACTTTCCCATTCGAGAACACGTAGAAAGATTAAAAAAATTCTTTATTTACGTAAACATCAAAGAATATTTTTATAGAACGCAATGTTTGTTTACTTCAGAGGGGTTGTGTTGAATCTTTCGAGAAATCGTTAGGGTATAAATAGAAGAGCCATGAGTAGGAACCGAGTCAGTTTTAGTCGAGTTTTTCAAGCGATAAGTCAGTCTAGTTTCTGGAAGCGAGTTCGAAGTGATAAGTTCGTTTAGCGAGTGATTAATTCGTGTGTATTTTCGAGTGTTTTTTTGATTACGGTATTCACGAGTTTACAGGATACGAATTTTTGTTAGGTTTTTTTTTATTTGTAATTTCAATCTTTAATAAATTGTTTTAAGTTTTTATTTTATTTCATTTTTAAAGTTAGTTAACGCGTTTTTAATTCACGACTACTTAATCCTCGAACCCTAAGTCTACAACAATAGCCTTTTATTATAGCCTCTCAGTGAGACGCAAAACTTACTTTTCTTCCTGGTTCTAATTTGTACACAACAATACAATGGGTTAACATTGTCAATATTAACCAATTTTTGTATATAATATAAGATGACACATCTGTAGCACATACATCTGAATTATCATACAATACATTATGTCCACTCAGATGAACATAATGTCCCAATGCATATGACATATGTATACTTGGTTCTGTTAATGTAAATAAATATTTTGATTGGTTCGCACTAATTGTATATAGATAGACATGGAGATTTGAGAGTTGAATTATAATTTCATTTGTACTTTGTTTTGAAATTGTAACAATATGAGATGGAAGTGTTGCCCTGAAAATAAAAAAAAATACAGCATTTAAGGAAAAAAAACTCTGCCAATGTGACACCTGGGTTTATTATTTTTCTGGCAAAAAAAATTGGGG
>CM022881.1:23377208-23388214 GCA_012654025.1 Pachypsylla venusta | reverse complement strand
TATATATATATCGTCCAATTACTTATCATTGGTTACCTTGGTTTGTGGCCCTATACTCACGTATAATATTCCAATGCATTTCTGGAACATCCAGGACTACAAGAGTATTTATCTATTTCTAAACAATACTTTGAACTTTAATAACCTTGTTTTTATATATATATCGTTCAATTACTTATCATTGGTTACCTTGGTTTGTGGTCCTATACTCACGTATAATATCCCCATGCAGTTCTACGAGAGTATTTATCTATTTCTAGACAATACTTTGAACTTTAATAACCTTTTTTTTACGATTGTCGGCGCACTCTCTCATTAATACCTTTATGTTCTCGTTATTTCTTATTTCTAATTTTCCTGGGAGAACATTGTTTTGGGAATGTAATTAGAAAACTTTATCAGTGGGAGGGAAATAAATTAAATCCAGTCTAGTGTGAACATCGCACGACTTTCTTTACCTATAGAAAAAAATCTGGTGTGAACATCACAAGACTTTCGTTATATAAAAAAAAATCTGGTGTGAACATGTGTAATGTTCACACCAGATTTTTTTTATAGATAAAGAAAGTCGTGTGATGTTCACACGATTGTAATTACAAACTTTATCAGTGGGAGGGAAATAAATTAAATTTAGTCTAGTGTGAACATCACACGACTTTCTTTATCTATGAAAAAAAAAAAAATCTGGTTGTAAACATCGTACGACGTTCCTTGGCTATGAAAAAAAATCTGGTGTGAACATCGCACGACGTTCCTTATGTATGAAAAAGATCTGGTGTGAACATCGCTCGACGTTCCTTATCTATGAAAAAGATCTGTTGTGAACATCGCACGATTTTCCTTATCTATGAAAAAGATCTGGTGTGAAGATCGCACGATTTTCCTTATCTATAAAGAAAGAAAATTATTATAATGGGCTGCAATTTTCGATCTCGAGCTTTCAATACCAAAACACGTTCTGAGATCCCAAATCTCCAGTTTCAGCCATATTTGTGAACAATGTGAATCATATTAGCAAGCGTCTATGGCACGTTAAATACACCAGTTGCCGTTAGATCACTGAAGTTAAGCAACGTCCAGCGAGGTTGTACCATACACGTGGTTTTGCGCCCTCGTGATGCTGGCTATTTTTCCGGCTCCACCCAGGCGGGGTGAGGTCAATGTGGGTATCTGGTTTGCAAGTTTCCAGCGAATGGAGGGTGAAACCCCCGTCATGAATGACCAATAGATGTTAAAGAGACGTTAAGCCAAATTAAAAAAAAAAAAAAAATCTGGTCTGGACATCACACTACTTTCCTTATCTATAAAAAAAGAAGAAAGTACTGTAATGGGCTGAAATTTGGCTGAAATTTTGAAGTCCCCTGACCGGAAATATTACACTTCATCCTAAGTTGTATTTTTCAATTTCTTACATGAAATTGATATGAATTGGCACCAAATTTCAAGTTCTAGCTCTTTCCATTCTGGTTTTAGGCCGAATCGACAAAAAGAGGCCTTCAACCGATAATTAGCGGCCAACAATATATATTACAATTCAACCTAAGTTGTATTCTTCAATTTCTTGTATGAAATTAATATGAATTGGCACCAAGTTTAAAGTTCTAGCTATTACCGTTCTTATTTTAAGCAGGATATGCTAAAACTGCTAAAAAGCCGCATAAAACTGCCAACGGTATATTCGATTTTTACCAAAAACTCATTTTGCCGTTCATGGCATAAAATACGTACCAAATTTCAAGTCTCTAGCATTTGCCGTTCTTGAGATATCTTGTTCACAGACAGACAGACAGACACACACACACACGGACCAATGGTTGAAATTTGGGATCTGGGGAACCCAAAACGTATTTTGTCATTGAAAACTCGACATGGAAAATTTCAGCCATTACAATACTTTCCTTTTTATAGGATAAGGAAAGTAAAAAAAAAAAGTGTCGATTTCCCAATAAATGTAAATAGAATGTTACAAATATTTTTTGTTCCAATAAAGATCCAAATCAAATAAAGAAAAACTTTCAATTTTTCAAAGAAATAATGAGGGGTGGAGCTACTAGAGGTGTCTAAAAGTTTCAGCAACCTCTATAGCGATGTTTGTTTTAAGCTTTGATGTACAAGTTTCCTTATTGTGTTTCAAAAAAGGTTTCTAAGCCATCAAAAGTTTACATTTTTATTTTCATCAATGCCGTAATAGGACAAAGTCAAATCTCATTTTTCGCCTTGACGTTAAAATTTTCGAATGGACATCAGTCAGAAAGAGAGAAAGAAAACTTATAATTTTTTTTTAATTTGGCTTAACGTCTCTTTAACATCTATTGGTCATTCAAGACGGGAAAAAAACGAGTCAAAACAAATACACACCTTATTCTGAAATGTCGGGTCTGCGCTCGAAAGATTTCGAACGAGAAAATCCGGGGGGGGGGATGGAATTTCCGGGACCCTCTATTATTCTTTTACACACCTTATTCTGAAATGTCGGGTCTGCGCTCGAAAGATTTCGAACGAGAAAATCCGGGGCGGGGGATGGAATTTCCGGGACCCTCTATTATTCTTTTACACACCTTATTCTGAAATGTCGGGTCTGCGCTCGAAAGATTTCGAACGAGAAAATCCGGGGCGGGGGATGGAATTTCCGGGACCCTCTATTATTCTTTTACACACCTTATTCTGAAATGTCGGGTCTGCGCTCGAAAGATTTCGAACGAGAAAATCCGGGGCGGGGGATGGAATTTCCGGGACCCTCTATTATTCTTTTACACACCTTATTCTGAAATGTCGGGTCTGCGCTCGAAAGATTNATTGCTGTACAAGCTGAAAGGTCGCACTATATTTTAAAATCAGTGTCCTGCAATAGCCATTGTCCCATATTAGCCCACTGTCGCTAAACTTCTTATTTTGTGATTTACATTATTTTATTCCTGGGATTTAATTTTATTTTTATCTAAGATAATAATTGATTAAGTTTATATTTTTTTAATTTTTAATAAAGTAATAGCGACTTATTGTAAAGGAAAAACCGTTTGCGGGTACTTTGTATACCCCCCCCTGGCAATGCACGTAATTGAATANCCCCTTGGCAATGTACGTAATTGAATAGAGCTTGGCAATCCTAGGGTTAGGTTGATTTATTTACTATCCAGAAAAAAAAAACTTGAATGTTTTTTTATTATGATAATTTTCTCACCGGTCCTCTTAGGAAATCCCGGTCCTGGGGGATTTCCAACCATTCCCCCCCCCCTCTCGTTGGGCCTTGGTGCCGTGGCACCCCGTTTGAGAATCACTGCCACAGAATAATGTTTTAATGGGTGGGAGTAAAGTGTTTTTTGATGTTTAAGATGTCCCCAATGTAACTTTTCCTGGGGTACTGGGGGGTTTCCAACCATTCCCCCCCCTCTCGTCGGGCCTGGGTGTCGTGGCACCCCAATTGAGAATCACTGCCACAAAATAATGTTTTAATGGGTGGTAGTGAAGTGTTTTTTTATGTTTAAGATGTCCCCGATGTAACTTTTCATGTCATATTTCTCAACTGACATTGTCATAATAGTTTAAATTGAAAGTTTCTCGTTCGGTATTTGAAAGTTAGCAACAATTTCCAATTCCTTTCGACTTTATTTGATTATCACTTCAGTAATTTCTATCTTCACAAAAAATATCTTTCCCTGACATCCCGTGGTAGATGAGGGGACTGACTGAGGGAATTGACGTCTAGTTTTACATGACAAATTGCCACATGATAAATGTTTTTTTGTAACACGATAACTCTCGAACGCCTTGTCTGTTTCTTTGTCTTTTTATAACACGATAACTCTCGAACGCCTTGTCTATTTCTTTGTCTTTTTGTTACACGATAACTCTCGAACGCCTTGTCTGTTTCTTTGTCTTTTTATAGCACGATAACTCTCGAACGCCTTGTCTGTTTCTTTGTCTTTTTGTAACATGATAACTCTCGAACGCCATATCTGCTTCTTTGTCTCTTTGTAACACTATTATATTCATTGGACATGGGTATTCATTGGACGCGAAATTTACTCCTCTACATTATTTTTCGTTTCATTGAGTGTTTTAGAGATTGCTTGAGTGATTAAACCCATAATACCTTTGTTAGGAATGATTTTCTTATTGGTCCATTCTTGAGTCTCATGATCTTGTCTTAGTAATCATACAAGAAGTTTCCCTTTTCCCTCTCAATTAATCAATTATATTACTTTACTTAATTGATGTCTTCTAGATCTAGATTAACAAAAGGCAAATCACAAAAGAAGTAAATATAGGTCGCAATGACAAAAGGCATTTATATTGCCACTGCGTTTCCAATTACTTAATTGAAATTTGTAAAAAGTTTTTGAAATTACAGAAGAATTCCTATTCAGTTCAAGTTCTCCACAGCAGTGGCCAACTCGCGAGTTCTTCGCATATAATACAGTGGTGCGTTAGATGATAATGGCTCCATCAGCCTTTCTTCGGCAGTTCGGCACTCGGGCAGCGTTCGAGTTGGATAGAATGTCAATTTCCAGTACCAGGTCGGCCGCCTTATCGAACGCAAGTCTGTTCGGTGAGAAGCTGACCAAGCCGGTGTTTACACGACGAGAGATAGAACACGGCCTTCGTAATGTGGAAAGTGTCGAACTTGTGGCTTCGAACAATCCAACGCTTGGGTCTCCAGTTGGTTGAGCCAAATTTGTCCTCAAAGATACGGATGAATGCTCATCTGCACGTGCTCGATGTCCAAGCGCAATCGTGTACGACGTGGATGTGGTCTCCATGATTGGCAAAGACGACGGATCCGATGTGTTTAGGTAATCGGCGTACTCGGTCAGTAAACGATCCACCAAGTTGTCGGGCAGTACGGACCCGATAAATAGAGTGTAACACGATATGTTTTCGAGGTGTTTTTTGAAGTTCAACCAGGATAGTTTTGTGTGTTCAGGTCCACACGTACAATTTGTGGCGCCCCGATCCAGACCATCAGTTTCTTCTTGAAGGATAGGTTTCGTTACTTCATCGCAATTTATGACATCTTGTTGAGAAACGGAATCAAAATCGTCAGAAGAAGATCGGACCACATCAGAAAGATCACGGAAATGAAATTGTTCTCCTGTGCTTCCCAGAAAATTTTCTGTTAGCTTGATTAGTCTTTTTCGAACTCGCTGCTACCGTAGGACCAGTCGAGAAACGTTTGCGAACGACTTTTCGCATCTTTCCCGTAGCTGGAATTGTCTTTTGCTGAACATCCGGATTGAACGATACCGCTTTGGACGTGCTCGGTTTGCAGTTCTCGACGAGAAATATCGAGTCTTGCGTTTTTAGCGGAATTTGTTCCACCAGTGTCGCCGACTCGGCGTCGGATGATTCTGAGGCCAGAACTGCAGCCTTGGCATCGACCTTCTCCAATTGATTCGGAGACGCAAGAGGATCCGGAGATGTGGATGGAGTTGTTCAGTTTGGATTCGTAGGACATATGGCTGTTCGAATTCTTCTTCGGGAAGTTGTTCGAGTCTGAACTCACTATCGGATGAATTAATTTTGGTAAACTACAAAAATGACAATGACAGTTTAAAGTTTTAAAATTGCGATGTTTCTTGATATAATCTCTTAGCGAATTGAAAGACATACTGATTAATAAACAGATTACAAGTTTTATAGCAGAAAAAGCAATAAAAGGAAATTCCACGAGGCAAAAGTGCAAAAAAAAGTGCCATGTGCGGCAAAATTTTCTTCACGCCGATAACAATCAGTGTCGTAGGCACTGCTTCTCTGGCAGCAACAGTTGTTGCGTAGACCGCCCCACTCGGCCTCCCGGCGAAGCCTAGGGACCGGGCCTAGAGTCGAAGGCGGTCAGTGAATAGTAGACAAATTTGACAAAAAATAAAATACTATTTTATCTAAATTTCAGAGTATATGAATGGCATGACACATGATTCGGTTTATGCTTTACTATGGATATGCTATGCTGCACTAAACATTCGTACGTCACACAATCAACTTCGGGAATTGAAATATTTCCGAAATAAAATTAATATTCGATTGAATGTACAATTTGATGGAAAAGTTGACCTTGTAGATCAAGCATAGATCTACCAAGGTCACCACAATATGTCCCCTTTAATGAAATAAACAGTTTCGGAGAAATCTCAGGGTGTCTACCAGACTGGAAATCCTGGAATACCTGGAATTGTCAGGGAATTTTAGGAGACTGGAAATGTCAGGGAAAAGTCAGGGAATTTTTCAAATTGAGTTTTTTTTTTTTTATCTCAATGGCCAATTTTATGCGTGAACATGTTTTTCCTGAAAAATTTCGACTGCGGCGCTTATTATCGTTTTCCTCTAAAATTTTGGTATACATGTTTTTTTTGAATTTCCGAGTCTAACATGACGCCACCAACTTGTATCTCAATTTGAAACAGACGTTCCTCTTCATCATATTGATCCATTGTACCTTATTTTTCTTGATTACAATCTTCCACTCTCACTATAACGTTCCCTTCCTCTTTAAGTGTACTCAAATAGAATTTTTAAAAGTGCATGTGATAGGTATTTTAATGTTTGACTATAAAAAAATCTTGAAAAAGTACACTGAAAAATCTGGAAAGGTAGACTGGAAAACCTGGAAAAGTCAGGGAATTTCGATTTGACGATTTGGTAGACACCCTGAATCTAGACTTCTCCTTTAACTTAATCTTTTTAGGGTTGGCGTTGCTTTCCTTAATTCTACCATGCCACAAGCATTTGTTCGGCGCCTACTCTCTTTAACTGTACTCTTTCCAGGAACGATAACCCTCGCCTGCTTCTCACAGTTATTGAAGACTGGACTTTCCTAACACCAAATCTTCTGTATTGAACGGGCTTAAGAACCTTCACCTAATGGAGGCTTGCTCCCCTCAGTGGCTACTTTTTTTCAGATATTTGAACTGCGTAAATTAAAATACCCCCCCCCCCGTTTACCTTGGCAGATAGATTTTGACCCATTTCCTTTCAGTATAATTTTAAATTCTGGAAGTTCCCTCTCAAATACCTAATTTCCCCATATTTTCCCTTTATTTTCTATTTGTCCAACTCTTGTCATCAACTTTAAATTCTGGAAGTTCCCTCTCGAATACCTAATTTTCCCATATTTTTCCTTTATTTCCTATTTGTCTAACTCTTGTCATCAACTTTAAATTCTGGAATTTCCCTCTCGAATACCTAATTTCCCCATATTTTCTCTTTATTTCCTATTTGTCTAACTCTTGTCATCAACTTTAAATTCTGGAAGTTCCCGAATACCTATTTTCCCCATATTTTCCCTTTATTTCCTATTTGTCTAACTCTTGTCATCAACTTTAAATTCTGGAAGTTCCCTCTCGAATACCTATTTTCCCCATATTTTCCCTTTATTTCCTATTTGTCTAACTCTTGTCATCAACTTTAAATTCTGGAAGTTCCCTCTCGAATACCTAATTTTCCCATATTTTCCCTTTATTTCCTATATTTGTCTAACTCTTGTCATCAACTTAATATTTTTCAAAATTTTAACCTTATTATGAAAAAGAAAACAACTCTTATTTTTGGAAAAGAAAATTTTGGTTAAAGTTTCAACAATTAGTCAAACAAAATAAGTTTCCCCTAAAAAGAGACTTTTTCAAGTCACGCATTATCAACTTTATTATTTTTCCACAACAGTGGTGTAGAGTACGTGCCAGCAAAGGCGACCACGCATCAGACCCCACAGGAGACAAGCAAAGAGGAGGACCTCTTTTCTGGTCGTAGAAGGATATGACCACGCATCAGACCCCACAGGAGACAAACAAATAGGAGGACCTCTTTTCTGGTCGTAGAAGGATATGACCACGCATCAGACCACACAGGAGACAAACAAATAGGAGGACCTCTTTTCTGGTCGTAGAAGGATATGACCACGCATCAGACCCCACAGAAGACAAACAAATAGGGGGACCTCTTTTCTGGTCGTAGAAGGATATGACCACGCATCAGACCCCACAGGAGACAAACAAATAGGAGGACCATGACCACGCATCAGACCCCACAGGAGACAAACAAAGAGGAGGACCTCTTTTCTGGTCGTAGAAGGATATGACCACGCATCAGACCACACAGGAGACAAATAAATAGGAGGACCTCTTTTCCCGTCGTAGAAGGATATGACCACGCATCAGACCCCACAGGAGACAAACAAATAGGAGGACCTCTTTTCTGGTCGTAGAAGGATATGACCACGCATCAGACCCCACAGGAGACAAACAAATAGGGGGACCTCTTTTCTGGTCGTAGAGCGATATGACCACGCATCAGACTCCACAGAAGACAAACATATAGGAGGACCTCTTTTCTGGTCGTAGAAGGATATGACTACGCATCAGACCACACAGGAGACAAACAAATAGGGGGACCTCTTTTCTGGTCGTAGAGCGATATGACCACGCATCAGACCCCACAGAAGACAAACATATAGGAGGACCTCTTTTCTGGTCGTAGAAGGATATACGCATCAGACCCCACAAGAGACAAACAAATAGGGGGACCTCTTTTCTGGTCGTAGAAGGATACATCCCGAAATGCACTTGTATATGTGTATGTATGTATGTATGTATGTTACGCGATACAAGCCACCATTTTTTGAAGGAAATTTGCTGTATAGTTTTTGGGCCCCTGGGCGCCAATTTTTTTATTTACATTTTTTTTTAAATTTGATTAAGATATTTTTTTCTATTAATGACTACAACACTAACGTGAACATCTGATCATATTGATCCACTAGTACTTTTCCTTGATAGGGCAGTAATTGTATAGAATCACGATTTTTTTAATACAAATCTGGAAACTTTATATTTAACCCTTTTCAAGCTTGTACTGTACGCCACTGTTATCATTCTTTGTGTGAAAAATGTCAAACAGTTCCTCTTATACGTGAATGTGACCCTTTTCAATCTTGTACTGTACGCCACTGTTATCATTCTTTGTGGAAAAATGTCAAACAGCTCCTCTTATACGTGAATGTAACCCTTTTCAATCTTGTACTGTACGCCACTGTTATCATTCTTTGTGGAAAAATGTCAAACAGCTCCACTTATACGTGATTGTGACAGAGATGGTATAATTAAATTTACTTTCTATTGTGTTAATTGTACGACAGAGTGAGACGAAAACTTAACATCGGCATGAATTGGCCAACACGCTTGGTCCAATTCTTCAGAAAGCTTAACATGGGCGAAGCTTTATGAATTGGCCAACGCTTGTTCCAATTCTTCAGAAAGCTTAACATAGGCGAAGCAATATGATTTGGCCAACGCTTGGTCCAATTCTTCAGAAAGCTTAACATGGGCGTAGCTATATGAATTGGCCAACGCTTGGTCCAATTCTTTAGAAAGCTTAACATAGGCGAAGCAATATGAATTGGATAACGCTTGGTCCAATTCTTCATAAAGCTTAACATGGGGCGGAACTATATGAATTGGCCAACGTTTGGTCCAATTCTTCAGAAAGCTTAACATGGGCGGAGCTATATAAATTGGCCAACGCTTAGTCCAATTGTTCAGAAAGCTTAACATGGGCGAAGCTATATGAATTGGCCAACGCTTGTTCCAATTCTTCAGAAAGCTTAACATGGGCAAAGCTGTATGAATTGGCCAACGCTTGGTCCAATTCTTCAGAAAGCTTAATATTGGCGGAGCTATATGAATTGGCCAACGCTTGGTCCAATTCTTCAGAAAGCTTAACATTGGCGATGCTATATGAATTGGCCAACGCTTGGCCCAATTCTTCAGAAAGCTTAACACTGTCGGAGCTATATGAATTGGCCAACGCTGGTCCAATTCTTCAGAAAGCTTAACATGGGTGGAGCTATATGAATTGGCCAACGCTTGGTCCAATTCTTCAGACACAAATGTGTATCGCCAGCCTAATTTTCAAAAAGTGATTTTTTTATAAATAAATGTTGTTGTTGTTAACGTTCTCAACGACTCTCACTGTGTTTCCAGGCCAACAAAGACGGCCTCTCCAACTGGATCTGTCTATAATGCTGACGGCTCTAGATTAGTTGGGTTTGATGGATAGTTGCTGGCTGCTCATGACGTAAATCAGCATACATAGACGACAACGATCAGATACTTCAGGGTTTAGCAAGGCTCTATATAGAAACTCTTTGAGGAAGTGTCTGGAGCAGCACGGCTGGGCCCAACGGAGGAAAAACACAGTGAGTTGTCGTCGGAACGGTGTTGATGTTCTTTGGCCGTGCCCGAGGGCATGGGTAGCCCCGGTACGAAGAACCAACCATCTTGGGGGGCCTTTATAAATAAATAATACACCGTAATGTAGCCTACCGAAGGCGTAATTTCTTCCAATCCATATATGACTTACTAACATTTCATGAGAAAAAGTAAATCATACTTGAGATTGTAAGAAATTACTTGAGGGTGACATTCTCACGGGCCGAGTCCACCTAAGCTGATGATGTAAAATAACGCAGAAAGCAACTCTGTAATATCATTATGTTTATAACTCTTGTGTTACTGACGTAATTATATTACAGCGATTGTCATGATTCTGGGGGCCCATGTCAAATATCATCAGTCTCCAAGAACGGATGTATGATGACAATTAAAATCATAAGAGCAGTGTTAGAAAATTATCAGCAACGGTAATTATTTCTTTTGACCGTGTGAAAGGATCTTTTTGGGTGTGGTTTTTAGACCCGCGAAGATTTCAAAATATTTTCGATGATTTTGAATTAAGTAAAACGCAGTAGTAGTCGAATTCCCCTTTGTTTTCGAATTAACAACAAATTATCTATACTTATAAAACGCAAAGCCCAGTTGGTATACTGACTGACTGATAATCAACGTAGCTCCACGATGGCTAAACGTAGAGACTTGAAATGTGGACCTTGCAATGACACGGAGGATGTATGTTTCTGTGGTGGAGAGCTTGCTCCAACACATGGAGGACCAGGCAGACCTGGACCTTGCAATGACACGGGGGATGTATGTTTCTGTGGTGGAGAGCTTGCTCCAACA
>CM022881.1:23342099-23365091 GCA_012654025.1 Pachypsylla venusta | reverse complement strand
TGAGCTTGTAATCGCTCCCAAAGTACGACCGGCGTTAAACGCCTTGTCCGATTATGGACATTCATTATGTTTATGCTCATAAATTTATCTCATTTTTGGGCCTAATTGGGCCACTGTTTATTTGAATATATCACTCGCAGTATCATGTAGTCGCGCTATTTGCAGCGTGAGCTTGTAATCGCTCCCAAAGTACGACCGGCGTTAAACGCCTTGTCCGATTATGGACATTCATTATGTTTATGCTCATAAATTTATCTCATTTTTGGGCCTAATTGGGCCACTGTTTATTTGAATATATCACTCGCAGTATCATGTAGTCGCGCTATTTGCAGCGTGAGCTTGTAATCGCTCCCAAAGTACGACCGGCGTTAAACGCCTTGTCCGATTATGGACATTCATTATGTTTATGCTCCTAAATTTATCTCATTTTTGGCCCTAATTGAGCCTCCCAGTACTGAATACTGAATGGCGGCTCAATATTTGAGTGCGGTCTAGAGTTCAAAGAACTGCTGGTAACATTTTTCCTTGCATCTTGTCTTCATAGTAGGTACGTACGTGACCTCCTACTATTTGAGTCATTTATAAAAGAAAGGGTCAAAAATGGACGTAATTTCACTTCATTCTCAATGTCGGGTATTTATTTTATTGCAAGACAGATGCATTTTTTTTTTTTTGATATTACGAGTCTAAGGTATGTTTACTATACTGCAAGGAAATGACATATACGGGTATATGGCACACACCTTAATAAATAAGGCAAGCAATAAATACGTAATTGGTAATTGCACTCGTAAGCTAGATGATTCCGATTTGGAACAAGAGTTTATGTTCATTGAATATAGACAGTGGCGCATAATGTTCAACGAACATGCAGAAACTTCAAGTACTGCAAAATATCTGCCTCCGCAAAGTGGGGGGGCTAGCATTTCCACAGCCCCCCAGACAAAAAAACTATTTTCTCGGGTTACCTTTGAGGTACAAAACGTTTTGAAAGAAAAACAATTCGGTGCAAAACAAGAACAAAACGCTGGTGTAAAAAAAAATGACAATTTCAAAAGTGGGGAGCTGTAGAAATGGATCCAATTTGAGACACACTCTTGGAAGTCATGTCTTGGAAATTTCAAATGGCCACCATTTTGAAACCAAACACGCTAGACGTGTGAAATTTTTTTTCTAGAGTGCTAAAACTAGGCGAATTTTTTGCAATGGGATATTGAATGAGTGCATAGGACACCAATGTTGAGGAACCTGCTTTTTAGACATAATTCGTACGAATACAATACTTTATCTTCTATGGAAGAGAAAGTAAAAAAAACTACCCCTTAAAAAAAAAATAGACTTTTGAGTGGAAGGTTACCACTAGGCGAGGTTAATGTCTGAGGCATTTTCTACCACCTAACCCTCATAGAGCTCTATTTTTATGTGGTCAATTACTCAAATTAATGAGGAAAAAATCCTGCCTCTGCTTGGGATTGAACCCACGTCCTCCTTTTTACCAGGCGAGGGCCTAACCACTGAGCTACCAAGGCCCCTTTTAATGTCAATTTCAAAAAAAATATTTTCAGTTATCTGCAGCGCTGAAATGGCGAGGAAGCTCTAGAATTGATCGATCGAAGTGAGAGCTAGTTTTATCACCACGATTTTTTTTTTTAAACGTCTGTTTGTTCCAAAATAACTTTAGAGCGCTTTTACTGATCTGGATGAAAATTGGTATGTACATTTATATGTTCATAGAATTTGCTGAGGTTTTGGGCTCTATTGGGCCAGCCGTGGCTTCATAGAACTTCTAGTGCTGACGTGCTAAACATGTTTTTTTCTGTATTAACTACAGATGTGATTTATGACTCTTTTGAGTGATTAGATAGATCACTAATGAATCACTCAGTAAAATGATCTAATCATTTTCATTAATCACTCAATGAGTCACTAATCGTGCATTAATCATTTTCATTACATTCAGTTGAATGATTTTTTTCCATTCTCTTTTGTGCGAGCTTTCTTGCATTACGAACCATCGATCAAAGAGGAGAAGAAGAAACAAAACAACACACAAGATATAACCTTGAAGTAGCCAATAGGATCATTCCATAATCAGCACACGAAGAGACCACACATACCTGTCTCATTCTATTTCACTTGCCTACAGCTGCTCTCTCTCACTCTGCATTTTTATTTTTTTTATTTCTCTGTTCTTACCTACAGAGTCTACCTACTAGGTACTTGTTTCTTTCTCTGTTCTCTGTATACTCATGGCTCTACCTACAGAGTCTACCTACTAGGTAGACTATGATTGTGATCTATTCAGGTTGTAATTGTGATTCATGAGTCAATGGATCAGCAAAGTGATTTTGCTCAATTGATCTAATCAATCACTCATGACGCATCTCTAGTATTAACGTTTAAATCAAATTAAAACACCAAAATAATATTTATATACAAAGACGTCGGTCACCCTCATTTGACTCAAAATAACTTGATTTTCTGTACTTAATACTCCCTCGGGCAATCAATCGGGCAATTTGCAACCCTGAAAAAGTCATGAGACGCCACTGTAAATAATTTTAAAGTTTTGCTCTATAAGTATCAATTTTAGTTTAATACTTTTGTACCGGAAATTTGACTTTTATAACTTCATTTGCAAACTTGCATGTAGAAAAAGTACCAACCTGCTATTTATTGTTATTACTCTCTTATCATATAGGGTGACCATAAAGTTTTGACTTTTATAACTTCATTTGCAAACTTGCATGTAGAAAATGTACCAACCTGCTATTTACTGTCATTACTCTCTTATCATATAGGGTGACCATAAAGTTTTGACTTTTATAACTTCATTTGCAAACTTGCATGTAGAAAAAATACCAACCTGCTATTTACTGTTATTACTCTCTTATCATATAGGGTGACCATAAAGTTTTGACCACATTATTTCAAAGACGCCGTACACAATATTTTAAAGACCCTGTTCACATTATTTCAATGACGCCGTACACAATATTTTAAAGACCCTGTTCACATTATTTCAATGACGCCGTACGCAATATTTCAAAGACCTTGTTCACATTATTTCAATGACGCCGTACACAATATTTCAAAGACCCCGTGCACATTTTTTCAAAGACCCTGTACACATATTTCAAAGACCCCGTGCACATTTTTTCAAAGACCCTGTTCACAACATTTCAAAGACCCTGTACACATTATTTCAATGACGCCGTACACAATATTTCAAAGACCCTATTCACAATATTTCAAAGACCCTGTACACATTATTTCAAAGACCCCGTGCACATTATTTCAAAGACCCCGTGCACATTATTTCAAAGACCCCGTGCACATTATTTCAAAGACCCTGTACACATTATTTCAAAGACCCCGTGCACATTATTTTAAAGACCCCGTGCGCATAATTTCAAATACCCCGTGCACATAATTTCAAAGACCCCGTGCACATTATTTCAATGACGCCGTACACAATATTTCAAAGACCCTGTACACTTTATTTCAAAGACACCATGCACATTATTTCAATGACGACATACACAATATTTCAAAGACCCTGTGCACATTATTTCAAAGACCCCGTACACATTATTTCAAAGACCCCGTGCACATTATTTCAAAGACCCTGTACACATTATTTCAAAGACCCCGTGCAAATTATTTCAAAGACCCTGTTCACAATATTTCAAAGACCCTGTACACATTATTTCAAAGACCCCTTGCACATTATTTCAAAGACCCCGTGCACATTTTCAAAGACCCTGTACACAATATTTCAAAGACCCTATGTACACATTATATCAAAGACCCTATGTACACATTATATCAAAGACCCCATGCACATTATTTCAAATACCCTGTTCACATTATTTCAAAGACCCCGTACACAATATTTCAAAAGACCCTGTTCACAATATTTCAAAGACCCCGTGCACATTATTTCAAAGACCCCGTGCACATTATATCAAAGACCCTGTACACATTATTTCAAAGACCCCATGCACATTATTTCAAAGATGCACATTATTTCAAAGACCCTGTATATACTGTTGTAGGAGAAATGTCTGAGACGTGACACGCTTTAGTTTAAGCGAGTGTGTGTACATGAAATCAGAGTGCTATTTAACAATGCAGTTTGTTCAGCTGACATTTTCCGCCATCAGTTGCTTCTTCCCGCCCCTACATTGTTTTGTCTTACTTTCAGTTGCTCCAAATATAACTTTGAATTATTCAGCATATGGAGATAACTCGAATAAATCGATTTTGTTACAATCTTTTTTATTTTGTTGGCATTTGTTCAGCTGACATTTTCCGCCATCATTTGCTTCTTCCCGTCCCTACATTGTTTTGTCTTACTTTCAGTTGCTCCAAATATAACTTTGAATTATTCAGCATATGGAGATAACTCGAATAAATCGATTTTGTTACAATCTTTTTTATTTTGTTGACATTTGTTCAGCTGACATTTTCCGCCGTCAGTTGCTTCTTCCCGCCCCAACATTGTTTTGTCTTACTTTCAGTTGCTCCAAATATAACTTTGAATTATTCAGCATATGGAGATAACTCGAATAAATCGATTTTGTTACAATCTTTTTTATTTTGTTCGCATTTGTTCAGCTGACATTTTCCGCCATCAGTTGCTTCTTCCCGTCCCTACATTGTTTTGTCTTACTTTCAGTTGCTCCAAATATAACTTTGAATTATTCAGCATATGGAGATAACTCGAATAAATCGATTTTGTGACGATCTTTTTTATTTTGTTGACTTGGGATACTATAGGGTGAGGCCCATTATTCAGCATATGGAGATCACTCGAATAAATCGATTTTGTGACGATCTTTTTTATTTGGTTGACTTGGGATACTACAGGTTGAGGCCCATTATTCAGCATATAGAGATCACTCGAATAAATCGATTTTGTGACGATCTTTTTTATTTTGTTGACTTGGGATACTACAGGATGAGGCCCATTATTCAGCATATGGAGATCACTCGAATAAATAGATTTTGTGACGATCTTTTTTATTTGGTTGACTTGGGATACTACAGGATGAGGCCAATTATTCAGCATATGGAGATAACTCGAATAAATCGATTTTGTGACGATTTTTTTTATTTGGTTGGCTTGGAATACTTCAGGGTGAGGCCCATTATTCAGCATATGGAGATCACTCGAATAAATCGATTTTGCGACGATCTTTTTTATTTGGTTGACTTGGGATACTATAGGGTGGGGCCCATTATTCAGCATATGGAGATAACTCGAATAAATCGATTTTGTTACAATCTTTTTTATTTTGTTGACTTGGGATACTACAGGATGAGGCCCATTATTCAGCATATGGAGATCACTCGAATAAATCGATTTTGTGACGATCTTTTTTATTTGGTTGACTTGGGATACTATAGAGTGAGGCCCATTATTCAGCATATGGAGATCACTCGAATAAATCGATTTTGTGACGATCTTTTTTATTTGGTTGACTTGGGATACTATAGGGTGACGCTCATTATTCATCATATGGAGATAACTCGAATAAATCGATTTTGTGGCGATCTTTTTTATTTGGTTGACTTGGGATACTTACAGGGTGAGGCCCATTATTCAGCATATGGAGATAACTCGAATAAATCGATTTTGTGATGATTTTTTTTATTTGGTTGACTTGGGATACTATAGGGTGAGGCCCTTTATTCAGCATATGGAGATAACTCGAATAAATCGATTTTGTGACGATCTTTCTTATTTGGTTGACTTGGGATACTATAGGGTGAGGCCCATTATTCAGCATATGGAGATAACTCGAATAAATCGATTTTGTGACAATCTTTTTTATTTGGTTGACTTGGGATACTATAGAGTGAGGCCCATTATTCAGCATATGGAGATAACTCGAATAAATCGATTTTGTGACGATCTTTTTTATTTGGTTGACTTGGTATACTTCAGGGTGAGGCCTGGAAATGCCTCACCAGCTTTTTTCTCTTGGAAATCAAAAGTTTTCATTTTTCAGTTTTTGTGGAGTGGAATATTTCTTCACTTCTAAGTTTTTTTTTTTTTTTNTTTTTTTTTTTTTTTTTTTTTTTTTTTTTTTTTTTTTTTTTTTTTTTTTTTTTTGCAATTTTCTCAAACCCCTCGATCAAAGAAAGATGAGGTGATCCAAAGAACACAAATCTTTTGTAGTGGAAGCATACTTCTCTTACGGGCATTCCATTGTGGCTCGCGGCGACTGTTTACACTATCCGAGTCTCGAACGAATGCTCGTTCGTCACCTCTTGTTCGCGACGATTTTGCTGATAATTTCTCATCGTTGCTTTGAAGCAGAGTTTTTTAAAGGCTGCATGCCATTTTGACATGAAATCAGTAGGGTTATGGTGAAGTACAATACACAATTCATAGTCTCAGTAATAGAATTGACCTTAATATATCCTTGGGGATTGTGACCTTGAAACAAATATCGCTTTTCTAACTTTACTACTGTAACCGAGTTGGTTAACAGAATAGATTTTACATCCAAAGAAAAGGTCTAAACGTTGTAAGTACGTTTTCCTGAGATGGGTGCAAGCCCTAGGAGAAGGTTTAATCACAAGAAAAAGACGAAGAAATTCTATTTAAATATTAATATTATTATTTTAATATGTATTTATATTTATTAAGTTGTAAAAGATGTTATATGTTCGACTCAGTGAAAATAGTAATAAGGATGGGACTTACCAGGAGATCCTCTTTCTTTCTATCCTAGACTCACACTGAAGTTCCAACGGTCACCGAATTCTTATACAATTGTTGTATTAAATTATTGTTTATAAATCAAATTCTGAGAATCTGATCCACATAACTAAATCATCGTTCTCAGGCGGCTCTTCAGGGTTACACTACCTTGCTTCTTCCAAGCAATTTTGACACTTGATCTTAATATATCCTTGAGGAATTTGACCTTGAAACAAACATCGCTTTTCTAACCGTGCTACCTTGTTTCTTCCAAGGAATTTGGACAGTTGACCTTAATATATCCTTGAGGAATTTGACCTTAAAACAAACATCGCTTTTCTAACCTTGCTACCTTGTTTCTTTCAAGGAATTTGGACAGTTGACCTTAATATATCCTTGAGGATTTGCTTCTTCCAAGCAATTTGGACAGTTGACGTTAATATATCCTTGAGGAATTTGACCTTGAAACAAACATCGTTTTTCTAACCTTGCTTCTTCCAAGCAATTTGGACAGTTGACCTTAATATATCCTTGAGGAATTTGACCTTGAAACAAACATCCTTTTTCTAACCTTGCTACCTTGCTTCTTCCAAGCAATTTGGACACTTGACCTTAATATATCCTTGAGGAATTTGACTTTGAAACAAACATCGTTTTTCTAACCTTGCTTCTTCCAAGCAATTTGGACAGTTGACCTTAATATATCCTTGGGGAATGTGACCTTGAAACAAATATCGATTTTCTAACCTTGCTACCTTGCTTCTTCCAAGCAATTTGGACAGTTGACCTTAATATATCCTTGCGGAATTTGACCTTGAAACAAACATCGTTTTTCTAACCTTGCTACCTTCCTTCTTCCAAGCAATTTGGACAGTTGACCTTAATATATCCTTGAGGAATTTGACTTTGAAACAAACATTGTTTCTCTAACCTTGCTACCTTGCTTCTTCCAAGCAATTTGCACAGTTGACCTTAATATATCCTTGAGTAATTTGACTTTGAAACAAACATTGTTTCTCTAACCTTGCTACCTTGCTTCTTCCAAGCAATTTGGACAGTTGACCTTAATATATCCTTGAGGAATTTGACCTTGAAACAAACATCGTTTTTCTTTGCTACCTTGCTTCTTCCAAGCAATTTTGACAGTTGACCTTAATATATCCTTGAGTAATGTGACCTTGAAACAAATATCGCTTTTCTAACCTTGCTACCTTGCTTCTTCCAAGGAATTTGGACAGTTGACCTTAATATATCCTTGAGGAATTTGACCTTGAAACAAACATCGCTTTTCTAACCTTGCTACCTTGTTTCTTCCAAGGAATTTGGACATTTGACCTTAATATATCCTTGAGGAATTTGACCTTGAAACAAACATCGTTTTTCTAACCTTGCTACCTTGCTTCTTCCAAGCAATTTTGACAGTTGACCTTAATATATCCTTGAGGAATTTGACCTTGAAACAAACATCGTTTTTCTAACCTTGCTATCTTGCTTCTTCCAAGGAATTTGGACAGTTGACCTTAATATATCCTTGAGGAATTTGACCTTGAAACAAACATCGTTTTTCTTTGCTACCTTGCTTCTCTTCAGGGTTACACTACCTCTGAAGAGGCTTCTGAAGAGGCGGCTCTTCAGGGTTACACTACCTTGCTTCTTCCAAGCAATTTTGACACTTGATCTTAATATATCCTTGAGGAATTTGACTTTGAAACAAACATCGTTTTTCTAACCTTGCTACCTTGCTTCTTCCAAGCAATTTGGACAGTTGACCTTAATATATCCTTGAGGAATGTGACCTTGAAACAAATATTGCTTTCCTAAACTTGCTACCTTTTGCTTCTTCCAAGCAATTTGGACAGTTAACCTTAATATATCCTTGAGGAATTTGACTTTGAAACAAACATCGTTTTTCTAACCTTGCTACCTTGCTTCTTCCAAGCAATTTTGATGAAACTATGTTTGCCAATAACAAGTTGCATGACAAAACTTTTGATTTTGTATTTCTTGCTGACGGGAAATAATATACAGAGTTGAACAAAAGTTTAATCAATCATTCTATGGACAATTTTACTAGGATATAAGAATGGAGCCCTCAAACCATACCACAACTACTGTTCCCCTAGTGTGGACAGCAGGCATCTTATACCAAAATATATATGATTTTTAATTTTTTAAAAAAAATGTATCTTTTTTTTAAAAAAATTAGTAAAAAATAGTTTTCCAACAAGATGGTTGGAATTAGTAAAAAATAGGTCCCGCCCAATTCGACCGCAGAGTTCGAGCTTTCTTAGACCAAAATTTTCAAAACAGCTGGATTGATTTGGTCTAAGAAGGCTCGATCTCAGGGTCAAAGTGGGCGAGACAACCATCTTTTTTACTGAATTACTTATTTGGGATCATAAAAACTTATTTCTAGGCATTTACCTACCATTTCGGTCCGGCCACAAAGGGTTCATGTCACATATTCCACGCTGTAATTCGTGAACGGTAGATCCTAGAGAGCTCTGGTTTTCTGTAATGAACTCGTATTAACGAGATCTTTAAAACAAGCTGTCACTTGATATACCTTCTCTTTTAAGATTTTGAAGCCAGCCAGTGCCCAGCCTAAACGACTGGCCGAGGCCAAAATTTTTTTAGTCTAAAATTACGAGTAATCCCCCTAAAACCTAAGAGATACGTGTTTTTGCGTTTTCTTATTTTCAGCCATTCTCGAGATACCGGGGGGTGGGATGAGACTTTATGGACATCCTGTATATAAATCAGATATTTGTATGTACCTATGTATGAGGGGTTGTCTGTTACAATACCACAGCCCAAACGGTAGCAGATTTATGGGAAATCATGATCTACGACCCCAAGAAAAATTGTCAGAACTAAAATATCTCAAGCCGTTTTCGAGTTACGGCCAAAGTCATTCGACAAAATAATTCATTCAACAATCGGACAGTCACGGTCCTATATCTTAAAATTTGTCGCGACAACATATCAACTCAAAGCAAGAAAATTTTAGGTGGCCCTTTAGTCCTTATTTTAGGACATTTTCTGCATAGATATGGCCAGCCATTCCAGAGTTACAAGTTCAAAATCGGGAAAGGGCAGAATAATATTTTAGGTGGCCCTTTAGTCCTTATTTTAGGGCATTTTCTGCAAAGTTATGGCCAGCCATTCCAGAGTTACGAGTTCAAGGACTTGGAAAGGACAAAATAATGTTTTGAATTTACTAAAAAGTCTGAATGGCCGTGAGGGTAAAACCCCCGTCTTGAATGACCAATAAATGTTGAAGAGACGTTAAGCCAAATTAAAAAAAAAAAATGTTTATTTTGAAGGAAGCACCCCGTATTTTTCAACTTTATTGCAGCAGAGAAACTAGAGAGAGGGGGAGAAAATTCTTTCATTTTGATTTGAATTCTTATCAATTCTATTTTCAATTACACATCCTCATGTTACTCATGCTGTGAGCTTTGAGGGCAATCCTTGAAGAAAGCTACGTGATGCCAAGAAATCAAAGTGTCGCGTGTTCCTATGTTTACACGCGCAACAGCAAACATACGCACACGTTCTAAAAATATAAACTTGTATTGTTTCTGAACTAATGAAGGTGCTGGAGAAACTCTCTATTCATGCAAAGGTTAAAAAATATAAAATCCTAGGGAAAATTGATGGTCATCGAAAATCAAAATACAGCGCAGCGGTAGGATTTTTTTTGCAGATTCAAATGACATTTTTACATTTGCTACCATCTAAAATTTTAGTCACTCTTGAAGCTTTCCGTTCCTAGCGACCGATACGCGCGACCGTTTGATTTGATCGTTTGAACAGTGCAAAGTGTATATGTTCGACGTTTTAAGTGCGGCTAAAAAAATATTGATAGTGAGATTATTTGGAGAGGAGGAAGACGAGGACGTTCTTATCAAATTTTATTTTACCCGTTCCCGGTTTCGAACTCGTAACTCGGGAATGAGTTACGAGTTCGAAATTGAAATTAGGAATTGTCCTAAAATAAGGACTAAAGAGACACCTAAAACTTTCTCGCTTTGAGTTGATATGTTGTCGCGACAAAATTTAAGATATCGGACCTTGATTGTCCGATTTTGGAGAAGAAATTGGAATTTTGGCCGTAACTCGAAAACGGCTTGACATATTTTAGTTCTGATAATTTTCCTGGGGTCGTAGATTATAATTGGGGGGAGGGGGTCATTCCCATCAATTTTTCCCTATCTGCTACCGTTTGGGCTGTGATATTGTATAACAGACAACCCCTCATACATAGGTACACACAAATTTCTGATTTATACAGGGCGATTCAGATTGTTTGTATCAAGGGAATAGGAGTTGTATAGAACGTGAAAAAAGAATAACTTTTTACAGGGGTGACTTTTTTGTTTAGGCCTTAGTTTGGGAGGTATCGCTAAAAACGTGATTTTCTTTGATGAGCTCATAACTCCTTTAAAAAAATTAAAATGATCTGAAAAGGTAATTTTAAGCTGAATGTATTTAGTTTACACATTGTCTTACTCTGAATCAATGTAACAAAATGACGGCCATTTGAAATTTTCAAATTTGATTTTCTCGAAAACCACTCCATAGACTTTGATTTTTTTTATCTCATATTTGTAGAAATAAAATTGAAAATTTTAAATGGCCGCCATTTTGTTGCATTTTTTCGAAGTAAGACAGTGCTTTTCAGATTATTTTAATTTTTGAAAATCGGATCATTTTTAAAGGAGTTATGAGCTCATCAAAGAAAATCACGTTTTTAGCGATAACTCCGAAACTACAACTCCTATTCCCTTGATACAAACAATTTGAATCATTACAGGGTGTCTACCAAACTGGAAAACATGGAATTGTCAGGGATTTTTAAGAGACTGGAAATGTCAGGGAAAAATCAGGGAATTTAGGAAGAAACGCCGAAAAAACGCAAAAAGTCAGGGAATATTTCAATTTGAGTTTTTTTTAATCTCAATGACCAATTTTATGGACGAACATGCTTTCCCTGAAAAAATTCGCCTGGTGCGCTTATTATCGTGTGCCTCTAAAAATTTTGCCTGTGACATTTATGATTTGAGTCTTGTGTATTTTTTTTTGTTCAACCTCAAATGCCAGTTTTGTTGTACATATGACATTTTTTTCTTTAAGACAATTCCGGCGTAGGGATGTGACGACCCCATCGCCCAATACATTTAATATATATAAAAATAAATTTATTTGTCCACGTAACAGCTCTTGTTTTGAACTGCTTTTTGCAGCATTTGGTGACTCTCTTATAACATGAAACACGTCGGTGTGGGTTAATGTTAAAACTAGAAAAAGTACACTGGAAAAGTCAGGAAAAGTCAGGAAATTTCACTTTGACAATTTGGTAGACACCTTGTATTAAGATAATTGATTTTACCCATAAAAATCTGCTTCTCATAATATAACTCCGCTAAAGTTCACATACAAGTTGCATCTCTTTTTTTCATTAAGTCCCTTACCATTGGAAAACATTGATACCGACTGCACCCCTCACATCCCCGTCAAAGCACCTGGTTACCCAAATATGAAAAATTCTTTCCAACTTTCTTCCGCAAGGAATCTTTTTATTTCATTAAAAACAAAAATTGTTTTAATTTTCTGTTATTTGTTCTTACAATACATAATACGAAAACAGCACAGCGAGGTACGGTTTGAAAACTGAACCATTTTTAAAGAAGTTATGAGCTCATCAAAAAAAAAAAAAAAAAAAAAAAAAAAAAAAANAAAAAAAAATGGCGGCCATTTGAAATTTTCAAATTTGGTTTTCTCGAAAAGCACTCCATAGACTTTTATTTTTATTTATCTCATATTTGTAGAAATAAAAAGCACTACAAATTTGCAATTTGTCCATTTAAAATTGAAAATTTTAAATGGCCGCCATTTTGTTGCATTGTTTCGAAGTAAGACAGTGTGTAAACTAAATAAATTCAGCTTAAAATTAGCTTTTCAGATCATTTTAATTTTTGAAAATCGGACATCCCTACGACGGAATTGTCTTAAAGAAAAAAATGTCATATGTACAACAAAACTGGCATTTGAGGTTGAAAAAAAAGACTATAAATACATAAACGTCACAGACAAAATTTTTAGAGGAAAACGATAATAAGCGCCTCAGGCGAATTTTTTCAGGGAAAGCATGTTCGCCCATAAAATTGGCCTTTAGAGTTATGAGCTCATCAAAGATAACTCCCAAACTAAGGCGTAAACAAAAAAGTCTCACCCGTAAAAAGTTATTCTTTTTTCATGTTCTACAACTCCTATTCCCTTGATACAAACAATCTGAATCACCCTGTATATATTACAGGGTGTCTACCAGACTGGAAAACATGGACTTGTCAGGAAATTTTAGGAGATTGGAAATATCAGGGAGAAGTCAGGGAATTTAGGAAGAAACGCCGAAAAAACGCAAAAATTCGCCTGAGGCGCTTATTATCGTTTTCCTCTAAAAATTTTGTCTGTGACGTTTATGTATTTATAGTCTTTTTTTTTCAACCTCAAATGCCAGTTTTGTTGTACATATGACATTTTTTTCTTTAAGACAATTCCGGCGTAGGGATGTGACGACCCCATCGCCCAATACATTTAATATATTTAAAAATAAACTTATTTGTCCACATAACATCTCTTGTTTTGAACTGCTTTACGCAGCATTTGGTGACTCTCTTATAACATGAAACACGTTGGTGTGGGTCAATGTTAAAACTAGAAAAAGTACACTGGAAAAGTCAGGAAAAGTCAGAAAATTTCACTTTGACAATTTGGTAGACATCCTGTATTAAGATAATTGATTTTACCCATAAAAATCTGCTTCTCATTGTATATAACTCCGCTAAAGTTCAGATTCAAGTTGCATCTCTTTTTTTCATTAAGTCCCTTACCATTGGAAAACATTGATACCGACTGCACCCCTCACATCCCAGTCAAAGCACCTGGTTACCCAAATATGAAAAATTCTTTCCAACTTTCTTCCGCAAGGAATCTTTTTATTTCATTAAAAACTAAAATTGTTTTAATTTTCTGTTATTTGTTCTTACAATACATAACACGAAAACAGCACAGCGAGGTACGGTTTGAAAATTGAACAATTTTTAAAGAAGTTATATGAGCTTATCAAAGAAAATCACGTTTTTAGCAATAACTCCCAAACTAAGGCCTAAACAAAAAAGTCACACCCTTAAAAAGTGATTCTTTTTTCATGTTCTACAACTCCTATTCCCATGATACAAACAATCTGAATTACCCTGTATATACAGGGTGTCCCGAAAGTCCGAGACCGCTTGAATATCTTTTGAACAGCTTTATGTGGAGTTCTGAAATTTTGCATGGTATTATACACCAAATCAAGCCACCTGATGGTGTGACCAATTTCTCAGGGGCCCCCAGGAGGTCCAACTTTTGTTTTTTAAATACGAACCCCCATCTTCTGATACAAATTCAGAAAGACAATAGAATTAGAATTTCTTTGCAAAAAAATTTACACGTCTAGCGTGTTTAGTTTCAAAATGGCGGCCATTTGAAATTTCCAAGATATGACTTCCAAGAGTTTCTAAAACTATGCGAATTATTTCTAAAAATAGACGAAGTGTCTAAAAAGCAGGTTCCTCAACATTGGTGTCCTGTGCAATAATTCAATATACCATTGCAAAAAGTTCGCCTAGTTTTAGACACTCTTTGAAGTCATATCTTGGAAATTTCAAATGGCCGCCATTTTGATACCAAACACGCTAGACGTGTAAATTTTTTTGCAAAGTACTTCTAATTCTATTGTCTTTCTGAAAATGTATCACAAGATAAGGGTTCGTAATTAAAAAACAAAAGTTGGACCCCATGGAGTCCACATGGGACCCGCCCCTGAAAAATTGGTCACGCCATCAGGTGGTTTAATTTGGGATATAATACCATGCAAAATTTCAAAACTCCACATAAAACTGTTCAAAAGATATTCAGGCGGTCTCGGACCTTTGGGACACCCTGTATTAAGATAATTGATTTTACCCATATATGGACAATTCTTTCTGACTTTCTTCCGCAAGGAATCTTTTTATTTCATTAAAAACTAAAATTGTTTTAATTTTATGTTATTTGTTCTTACAATACATAACACGAAAACAGCACAGCGAGGTACGGTTTGTGTTTTACGAAAATAAAAAATGCCTACCTTATCTGTACATTGCAATGTTTTGCATTCCTGTAATACAGAGGTTCCCAAACTGGGGGTGAGGGGCGTGAAGGCAAGCCAAGGGGGGCGTGAGACCAGTTGAATTATTATCATTTAGTTAAAATATAAATGTACACATTTTTTTTTTTTTTTTTCAAAGGTAATTTTATTGAACATGATGTTTAGAAAATTTGAATTAGTGTTTTGAATGAGATAGCATTCAGCAACACATTAGCGTTTTGAATGACATAGCATTCAGCAACACATTAGCGTTTTGAATGACATAGCATTCAGCAACACATTAGGGTTTTGATTGAGATAGCAATCAGCAACACATTAGCGTTTTGAATGGGATAGCATTCAGCAACACATTAGCGTTTTGAATGAGATAGCATTCAGCAACACATTATCGTTTTTAATGAGATAGCATTCAGCAACACCCATACCCATTCATAATTTATAATGTAAAGGGTAGGTGGGCGTGGGGGGCTTTCATTTCAGAAAGGAGGGCGCGTTACCAAAAAGTTTGGAAACCCCTGCTGTAATATATGAGGAGAGCAATTTACAATAGGCTACCCCGGGGTGCAATTACGCGGTTAATATACAATTTTCTGAACAAATAATTTCCGTGTATTCCTATGATAGCTTTAAATTTGCAAGAAGAAGAAGAAAAAAAGTTTTTCCTTGAAGTTCATTATCCTTGTCTAGTTGACCTCTTTTTTTGGTCTGAGCGTACGACAGTGCGCCAGACCAAGTTCCGGAAAGCACCAGTGTATCTTTACACGAAGCAATTCACCAGGTTTTTCACACCGTCAGATATCCGGTTCTATAAAGGATAGGTCATTGAAATTTTGAACATACATTGCGTAGTATAGTACAATACTACAGGATAAACTTCAAACGTTAATATTAACCCAGGCAGCAGATAGGTAATTTCAAATTTTGCACTTTTGGATACTCACTGACTGACTGATTGATTCACTCATCATCGAAAGTTTCAGGCACTTCCCGTATACCTAGAGCGCTGAAATTAGCAATTGACATCAAAGTAAAGGGAATTTCGGAATTTGATTCGTGCGTTCGTCTGTTTGAGAATATATCTCAAGTACGGTACGTGTTTTATCTGTACTTTTAAAACGCAAAGCCCAGTTGGCATACTTAATCACTGATAATCAAAGTAGCTCCACGATGACTCAACGTAGAGACTTACAATTTGGTACACAGATTCCTTTTAGTATACAGGTGTGTAATAAGAAAGTTCAACTGAAAGCAAGTTACCGCCAAAAATGGCGCAATTATTTTCTGGTTAAACTAAAGGAGATAACGCATGGACCCCTACAAAATAGCATATAAGAACCCATGACCGATATTCTCCGCAGAAAAATCGTTTTCTTCGGGATGAGCGAGAAAGTTTAAATTCGATACAAAGGTGTTTCGCAGTACAAAAAGTAATATCCTTGAGTAACATATTGAATTTTCTAAATAGGACCCAGGCTCACCCTGGGGGTCGGTTCCACCATAACTCTAGAATTGGGAAGTAATCGAGATGAGCGAGAAAGCTCATATTTAATAGGAATGTGTTCCGTAGTACAGAAAGTAATATCCTAGAATAAAATATTGAGCTGTTGCATTTCGTAACCGTAGCGAATAAAACCTATAAATTTCAATGGCTGAAATACAGGGTGTCCAAAAGTCCGAGACCGCCTGAATATCTTTTGAACAGCTTTATGTGGAGTTTTGAAAATTTATATGGTATTATACCCCAAATTAAACCAACTGATGGTGACCAATTTTTTTTCAGGGGCGGCTTCCATGTGGCCCCCAGGGGGTCCAACTTTTGTTTTTTAAATGCGAACCCCCATCTTGTGATACATTTTCAGAAAGACAATAGAATTAGAAGTACTTTGCAAAAAATTTCACACGCCTAGCCTGTTTGGTTTTAAAATGGCGGTCATTTGAAATTTCCAAGCTATGACTTCCAAGAGTGTCTAATACTAGCCGAATTATTTTTAAAAGTAGGCGAAGAGTCAAAAACTAGGCGATTTATGTCTAAAAAGCAAGTTCCTCAACATTGGTGTCCTATGCAATCATTCAATATCCCATTGCAAAAAATTCGCCTAGTTTTAGACACTCTTGCAAGTCATATCTTGGAAATTCCAATGGCCGCCATTTTGAAACCAAACACGCTGGACGTGTAAATTTTTTTGCAAATTACTTCTAATTCTATTGTCTTTCTGAAAATGTATCACAAGATGGGGGTTCGCATTTAAAAAACAAAAGTTGGACCCCCTGGGGGCCACATGGGACCCTCCCCGGAAAAATTGGTCACACCATCAGGTGGTTTAATTTGGCTTATAATACCATGCAAAATTTTAAAACGCCACATAAAACTGTTCAAAACATATTCAGGCGGTCTCGGACTTTTGGACACCCTGTATTTCAGCCATTGAAATTTATAGGTTTTATTCGCTCCGGTTACGAAATGCAACAGCTCAATATTTTATTCTAGGATATTAGTTTCCGTACTGCGGAACACATTCGTATTAAATATGAGCTTTCTCGCTCATCTCGATTACTTCCCAATTCTAGAGTTTTGGTGGAACCGACCCCCAGGGTGAGCATGGGTCCTATTTAGAAAATTCAATAACTTTGACATACATATCAAATTTCTAAGATATGACTTTTTTTGTCAGGATCCGAGATGACTGCCTAAAATTGGCAACACTGCTAACGGTAAATTCAAATTTAAAATCGCAAAAATCAGTGACGGGTCCCATACATACAATTAGCATATACACACATATTTTTGATTTTGGTTTTGAAAAATGACGATTTACATTCTACATTCTTCAGATATTACACATTTTACATTCTTCAGATATTACAGACAGACCCACAAACAGATAAAAAGACGGGCCAAAGGCTGAAACTTCAAATTTGGGCTCTATAACTTATGTTTGGCATACTCAGGCCCAACGAGAGGGTGGGGGAATCCCCCTAGGCCCGGGATTTCCTAAGAGGCCCGGTTAGAAAATTATCATAATGTAATTCAATGAATAATATAAATGCCTAAATCAACTTAGAAGTTTTGAAAAATTTTCAAACACACAAAATCAGAAGTTTAGCGATAGTGGACTAATATGGGACAGTGGCTATTGCAGGACACTGATTTTAAAATAGGGTGCGACCTTTCAGCTTGTACAGCAATCATAAATATTGGTATATTTCGTAAACATTAACATCTGATAATCGAATTATTTGTTGCCAAGCAGAAGCATACACGCCTTTTCACATCAACTAAGTGAATTGCATACTTTTACTATTAGTACTGCCCATACTTGATTTTAGAATAAAGGTAAATTTTTTCCCCGGTTCGGATTTTCTGTCTATGGCTCTGGACATACTTTACATCGATATTTAAATGCTTTTCAGTAGTATTGTAATGAGCTGAAATTAAAATACTGAAGTGAATATAGCATCAGCTCTAATATTGTGATTCCGATGTAAACAATCTGTATATGGAATATTATGTAAACATCCTATATATAGACCGCGACACTTCTCCTTTCTATTTCTCCTTCTGTGAGATTCGAGAACATTGTTTTGTTGTTTTGTTTACGAAGAATTTTATAGAATGCGAAGTTTGTTTACTGCGTATTTTTTTTTTTACTTCCAGAAGGGTTGTGTGCTAGATCGTTCTAGAAAATCGATAGGAATGTATAAATAGAGGCCGCGAGTAGAAGCCGTGTCAGCCTAGTTTTAAAAGCGAAATCAGTTAGTTTTAATTCAGTGATAAGTCAGTGAGTTATTTCGAGTGATTAATTTGTGTGTAAATTACGTAGTTATTTTCGCGTGTTTTGAATACGGTATTTGCGAAGTTGGACAGTATACGAATTTTTGTTACCTCTTTTTTTATTTGTAATTTCTTTCTTTAATAAATTGTTTTAGGTTTCTTTTCTATTTTTTTTTAAAGTTAGTAAACCCGTTTTTAATCAACGACTACTTAATCCTCTACAACAATATATTCCTTTTTATTCCTTAACAATACATTCCAATATAGAACACTAGCTGAGTACCTGAACTTCGTTTCGAGAAGATGAGAAAAAAAAAAGATAATAAATCTGACTCCCACATTAATAATCATATCACCGAGGTNTTTATTTATGAATTTTGGAGATCTGTTTTGGAATATATTCACTTTTATATAGATAGATAAAAGGAGCAGAATAGAAAATGTGACTTACGCCCAGTTGTTGCAGTTCTGGAAGAGTTGATCTTGGATGATGCTGAATATGACAAACATGGTAACATTTGGTAGAGTCCACATAAACAAAATTAATACGGTGACATTCCTGTGTGTCATTATTGATGGATAGTGCAAAGGTCGGAGTATGCCCAGATAGTGATTCATAGCGAGAAATAAAAGATGAAGCATTGTGATGAGTATTGCACTAAGACGCAAAGCTTCCACTGTTATAAATACGCATGTAAATGGAATGATATAATCAAATACAAACGGCAGGTAACTGTTGATTACCAAACCACAGCCGAGTAAAAATAGAGTGTACATGTCCGTTCCTGGAACAGAATTCAAAACAATTTAGTGTGGAACCCTATATATAAATATGGCTGACAGTGATTAACACCGCGCCGCCCCTTGCTCTGTGCACTGCACACCGTGAGCGACATTTAGCGTTAACCGATTTTGAAGAAATTTGATATGCACGTCTCAGTTAATATAAGGTCTAATTGTGCCCAAGCAAAATGTACTCAAGCAAAATGTACGTCTCAGTTAATATAAGGTCTAATTGTGCCCAGACACTTTTTGTCACTACCGATCACATATACAGGGTGATTTAGGTTGTTTGTATTAAGGGAATAGGAGTTGAACATGAAAAAAGAATCACTATTTACACGTGTGACTTATTTATTTAGACCTTAGTTTGGGAGTTATCGCTAAAAACGTGATTTTTTTGGTGAGCTCATAACTCCGTTAAAAATAATAGTCCCTTATTTATACTGCCCGGATAGGACTAAAGAGTCCCTTTACACCGACAATTTTTTTGGGTGCTATTATTAAGTGGTAAATATCTCAAATTCATGAGGATAAAATTCCATGGGTTGGCTGGGTTTGAACCCACGCCCTACTGGTTACCAGTCAGAGCGTCTTACCACTACACCACCAACCCATGTTAAAAATAGTCCGATTTTCAAAAATTAAAATGATCTGAAAAGCTAATTTTAAGCTACATTTATTTAGTTCTACACATTGACTTGTTCCGAATCAAAGTAACAAAATGGCCGCCATTTGAAATTTTCAAATTTGATTTTCTCGAAAACCACGTTTTTAGCCATAACTCCCAAACTAAATAAAAAGTATTGCACCTGTAAAAAGTTATTATTTTTTCATGTTCTACAACTCCTATTTCCCTTGATACAAACAACTTGAATCACCCTGTATATAGATTGATTTCATGTTCTACAACTCCTATTTCCCTTGATATAAATAAACTGAATCANACTCATAGCTAAAAAGTTTTAGGTGGCTTCTCAATACTACTCAATTTAATTTAGGACATAATTTACTAAATTTTGACAAACCACAGAACCATATCTTGAACCGTTTCCGATTTTTTGGCCGATTATTTTGCGCTTTAAATAGGACCTACTACTCCGCCTGTTTTTGTCCACGGACACACCTAGTTAAATAATAATATTTCAAAAAAGCATACTACCCTAACCGGGAATGAACTTAGAACCTACCAAATATGAAACAGGGGCCTTGCCACTGAGCCACAGTGTTCTATAGAAATAGAATTTTGTATTACACTAATGCGGTGTTAATTTTAATATGCGCTCGCATCTTAAAATTTCACTCTCACATTTTTTTCATAACGCGCCTAAAAAAGTATAACTTCAATAAAAAAAAAAAGTGAGTACATAATATATTATAGTTAGAACTCTGAGAAGCTGAACATACATATTCATAATTTTTATAAATTAGGTACATCTAAATTGAAACTCTAAGGGCGAGTAAAGGGATTACAGATTACTAAACCACTAAACTAGAACAGTTAACATCATTTTCACGCGGGTCCAAACTTTGCAGTCATATTTAATTTTCCGTGGAATTATGTTAAATTCTACGAAAAATCGTGGAGTTAATACTCAGTGGTGGCTGTCGTTTATAGTTTCAATGAAATCTAGATTTAGTTTGTTCTTTCAAAATGGTCAGGGATATTTTATTTTTTCTTATGTCACATTTTGATTGGATCAAATTTGTGTGCTTACCTCTCTGGATGTCCATTTCAGTACTCTCCATTATTACAACGGGATCCATTAGTGCATGTCCGGGATCTATGACGATATAGCCAGCATCTTTGCCCATTGTAAACTTAAGGATTACTATAACAAAGTAAAGAAAACTTTAAAAACTCGTCACCATAATTTCGAGGAAGCAAATCAATTCAGTGTGATTAGAGCCCCAGAATTTTTCGATAATATGTTATCCATACTAATATTATAAATGCGAAAGTAACTCTGTCTGTCTGTTGATGCGGGCGTATCCTGCTAGTATTTTATATAAAGAGTGTCTGTTTCAAATTTCAACAAAATTGGAGTGAAATTGCCAGTTTTAGAGAGGTGACCCGAATTTCCGGTTTGATTCCCTAAAGGACCCCCAGATGAAAATAACTCCAGGAGTCCCAAAATTTACCGATGATACGTTAAAAAGAGTGTCTGTTTCAAATTTCATCAAAATCGGGCGTGCTGTTTGGGTTCTAGAGTATCACCCCAAAATGACTTATTTTGACAAATAATTTGACCCCAGAAGGTGCTATCTCCAGTGTTAAGGTTTTAGATCAAATTATAGCCTGAAGGAATATTCCTACCAAATTTTATCAAAATCGGACTAATAATACTGTCTGTAGATGCGCAAACACTAAGAAAGGTATGTTATGGTACACAGATTATTGACGTTCTTTTTTTTAGGTATAGCAAATGTTTTTAAATTACTGCTAGAAGTATATTTTGAATCTCAGGGGCGGATTTAAAGGGGGGCGTCCGCCTCCCCCCCCCTTGGCAAGATCAAGTGTAAATATTTATAGCGTAATCTTCCACTAAATAAATTGTGGCATAACTTTTTTCTAGTTTGATTTTATAAATACAATCACACATAATGATTTTATGAATTCAAATAAAACATTCCAGATATATATTATAACGTCATAACAATGCCCCGCACTCCCCTCGTCAATTGTCTAAATCTTGTTTAAATCAGCTGGCCCAAGAACAAGATTTATTTTACATTTTACAAACTGTCCAGGGACAGTAAAAATGCCGCTACGAACGCTCTATTCCCAGCCGTTAACTACAAGCCACATCATAGCATGCGCCGGATAGGCACGTCGTCCATTTCGCAATGACCGTTAAGCTCATCTCACGTTATCTTTAATTTTTTTTTTGATTCTGTTGTTTAATCTTTCTTCTGTTTTCTCTTTTATTTCTTTGTTATTTTTTACCAGGTGTTGATCAAATCCAACGTACTTATATCTTTCATGATCTTCTAATTGTTTTATTCTTATATGTTCTGCATTTGTTGATTTAATAGTTTTTCCTCTACAGATGATGACTTTGGCGCATTTGTCATACCTAAACTGCATTCCTATATCATCGCTGAACTTTTTGGTGACAGAGATATTTTCATTTAACTTGCTTTGATTGGGTGCATATAGTTTGGCATCGTCTACATATAATAGATGATTAACAATTCTCTCGAGGTGATCGTTTTTAAGATTATATCCAATTTTTGTACCGGTAAGCAGTTTGGATAGTGGATTTAGACACATATTATTATTATTTTTACTCTTCACAGTACGGTTTGTTGTACTGGGGCATTTGTCTATAAATATGCTGAGCCAACAAAAAGGAAAGAAACACTCAGCATCATTTATTAAAAATGGCACCTCAAGTCCCTTCCCCCTCGTCAGTCCAGCACATTTATATACAAATAATTAAATAAATGGTTTCCGGCCTGAGGAGACCATTTTTTTTTTTTTTTTTTTTTTTTTTTTTTTTTTTTTTTTTTTTTTTTTTTTTTTTT
>CM022881.1:23307893-23325882 GCA_012654025.1 Pachypsylla venusta | reverse complement strand
CATTCGCTGGAAACTTGCAAACCAGCTACCCACATTGACCTCACCCAGCCTGATTTGGGCCGGAAAAAAGAGCCAACGATACGTGGTGTTCCCAAGCGGTCACCCATCCAAGTACTGACCACGCCCGACGTTGCTTAACTTCAGTGATCTGACGGAAACCGGTGTATTATATTATGATTTAAATCCACAAATTCTTTAAGTTTATCAAAAACCTTCTCTTTAGTTTTAGTAGGATAAACCCAGCAGAATGAGAAAATTCATCTAAAAATGTTTCGAAATATTTAAACCCGACATTCGACTCTGGTATATTAGGTCTGGGACCGCAAACATTAGAGTGGGACAATTTCTGTAATCCGAGAAGCTTTGGTTCTTGAAGCGAATTGTTCTCTACAATTATTCTACACTGTTCACTTCCAATGTTAATGCAATCATGGAAAGTAGACTCTCCTAAATCTTTCACTGACTAATTGTCTATAGTTTTTCATGAATGTTTTATCTGCCACAAGTGAAACCATACGTGCCAATATCTTTCTGAAAGTCGTACGATTTTTGTAGCCCATTAACTCCGCGCCACCTCGTTCTATATATTGTTCAAGTAGTTTGCGCTATAAAAAGAATAGGAATAAAACATTTGGATAGATTTGATCATCTGTACATTCAAATAAGAAATATTAATAAGGATGTTTGTCATTTTGAAATATAAGAATTTCTAATTAATTTTGTATCGACTACAAGTAAATTGATGAGTCACGAGTGCTTTCGTCTTTTACGACATCTTCCATCTTCTAGTTCACTAGAAGATGTCGTAACAGACGAAAGCGCTCGTGACTCATCAATTTACTTGTATAGTCGATACAAAATTAATTAGAAATTCTTACATTTGTACATTACTAATTTATACTACTAAATTCATTATTTCAATGTAAAATGACTAGGGTTACCAGGATAGGGTTCTTGCATTTGCCAGAGGTTTGTAGAAAGAGTATTGGACAAAAGCCTAGGGATCCCGAATGTTCAATCAAAAGTTATAAAATATACCATCATTCAATTTCTAGTACCTAAATCCCCTAAAAACTTTTCATGTAAATAGAAATCTCACAAAAAATTATCATTGAAAAAAGGGCAACTTATTCAACCAAAAAATTCCGCCTATGAAAGTAGTGATATCTATTATTGAGGGCAAGTTTATTGTTGCTGCTGTACGAGTATATCCCGCAATTATATTTTCTTCCTCAATACTCTTAAGGTAATACCGACTTTACAATTGGTCAGTTTTTTCTAAGGGGATTCGTAAAATACTCGTACTACCTTTTTACAAACTGGCCAAGTGTAAAGTAGGTATTACCTTAAGAGAATCGAGACAGAAAATTTAATTACGGGATATACAGCAGCAACAATAAACTTGGCCCCAATAATAGATATCACGACTTTCATAGGCGGAATTTTTTGGTTGAATAAGTGGAACTTGGCCTTTTTTCAATGATAATTTTTTGTGAGATATCAATACTTTTTGTAAGATTACTATATGTAACTGATTATATTTAGCCGTTTTTTCTTCGTCTCTTCTTCTTTTCAATTACACAACATATCGGAAACCAGGAAATTTCTGTGTAAACCGGACCAAATGTCCAATAAGATCTAATACCAAAGTAGGTAATATGCACCACGAAGCAAATAAAAACAGAAATATTTATAGTGTATCTTCTTCCCTGAAGTTATAACACTGAGAGTTAACGAGTTTGAATTTTGATATTTGCGGATTCATTTGAATTTAAGTCTCTCTACTTTCATGCAAGAATTCAGCGTCTTAGCAGGTGATTTCGTGCATTTTCTTCCCTGAAACGGAACCGTTTTGGAACACTGGTAGTCAAAGAATGAATATATTTATTTTCAATTTAATTGCATGTAAATTGGCAAGATTTTAGCGTCCTACCAGTCTAAACTAGTTTTCGAGCATCTCCCTCCCTAAAGCGGAACAGTTTTGGTGCACCGGGAGTGTAAATGTTCAAATATAAATTACTTCCTGCTTAATTGCATGTAAATATCTAACTTTATGCAAGATTTCAGTGTTTTATCAGTTAAAACTACATTACAATACGTTGTATTGTCTTCCCTAAAGCGACACCGTTTTGGAGCACTTAGAGTTAAAAAGTTCAAATTTTCGGATTTTTCCCTTTACGTGGATGTCAATTGCTAACTTCATGCAAAATTTCAGCGCTCTAGGTATACGGGAAGTGCCTGAAACTTTTGATGATGAGTGAATCAGTCAATATGTCAGTCAGTCAGTCAGTGAGTATCCAAAAGTGCAAACTTTGAAATTACCTATCTCCCGGCCGGGTTAGCATTAACTTTTGAAGTTTATCCTGTAGTATTGTACTACACTAAGAAATGTATGTTCAAATTTTCAATGATCTATCCCCTGTAGAACCGGATATCTGACGGTGTGAAAAACCAGGTGAATTGCTTCGTGTAAAGATACACTGGTGCTTTCTGGAACTTGACCTGGCGCACTGCCGTGCGCTCAGATAGACGTTGTTGATTGCATTCTCAGTCAATGGCACCTGGTTACTCTTTCTATGTAGGATTCGTGTAAAGCGGTCATCCCGCTGCACAACTTTTAATTTAAGATGACGTGGCGCATTTCATGTTCAATATTGATATAAAATAGCATCTAATTTCAAGCTCTAGCCCCTTAGCCCAGTGAAAGTGATCTTTTTCAAAAAACATTTCAAAATCGAAAATGCATTAACACCAGCCAAAAATATAAAAGATAAAAATCAATCTCAAAAAAGAGAATATTGGGCGCCCTGGGGCAAATTGTTAAATGTCCTAAATATGTATACCAAAATTTTTTCAAAATTGTGGCTTGTATCGAGTGACAAACAAACATACATACACATATACAAGTGCATTTTGGGATGTATACGAGTTTATCTGTGAACTTAAGGAAAGCATTTGTTTTATTACTGTCCACTCATGAAAGCTACCGACTCTAACATTGGACCACAATAAAATGAACATGGTATATACAAACCTGATTTGGTCCCCGATAAAGGGCAAGCTCCACCTCATGAGACTCTTCCAATGTGTGAACTTTAAATGTTGGCCTTTCAGTTTCCTCTAAAATATTGATGAAAATCTTAGCTACAGGATTTCCCTCTGAACTAAATCTAGCGAGGGAACGGTATGATATCAAAAGATCGTTCTTGTATGTGACTTCCATCATGCCACAAAAAGGATATCGGATATAATATAAGTGATTGATTGATTGCCCACCCGCGACAAGGACTTGGCCTTGAATCAGGTATGGCCGAAATAGTTCATCGTTTTCATCCAGTACGTAACAAGGCAACATTCGGAATTTGATGGGTTCTGTAATAAACAAATTAATATACATGAAACATGTAAAAAAAACTATGCTAATGTGACACATGTGTTCCAATTTCAAAATCTAGTACTTTACCGTTCGCCTTTCAGTCAAGATTCACAAAAACCGCCAATGGTATATTTGGAGGTTTTCGGAGCAGATAAGAAGGGTTGATGGTCTTCCCAAAAATATGTTTCTGAATAATTTTATGAGTGTTGGGTTGCAGGTCACTGCTGATTTGTTTGCTCAATCTTTTTCTTCTTTTTATAGAGAGTCCCATCGACCTGTTCCTGATTATCCTATAAATGATTACATTGATTTCAATAAGTGTGAGTTTTCTGTTGAAGAGGTGCGTCGAGCATTGTCCACCCTTCCCAAAAAGTTCTCTTCTGGTCCGGATAATATTCCATCCTTCATTTTAAATAGTTGTTCTTCTATTCTTGTTCTTCCTTTGTGTGTACTTTTTAATAAATCCTCAAGTTCCGGTATATTCCCGTCCGAATGGAAAAAGAGTTTTGTTACTCCCATCTTCAAGTCTGGGGACCGCTGTGATATTGCTAATTATCGTTGTGTAACAATTCAGTCTTTCATTCCAAAGGTGTTGGATAAATTGATTTCTTAAAAATATTCTTTTGCTTCAAAATGTTTCATTTCGGACGCCCAACATGGTTTTAGTTCTCAAAAGTCCACGGTAACAAAATCTATACTGTGCATGACATTCTTTCTTCTTTCGAGAGAGGTCATGCTGTCCATTCCATTTACACTGACGTGGGCAAGGCCTTTTATAGAGTTAGTGTGTCATTTTTAATTGCCAAATTAAGGTCGTATGGGTTGGGTGATTCTTTTCTTCGCTGGCTCACCAGTTACCTTCAGGGCCAAACCTAACAGGTAAAATTGGGTAAATTCACCTCCTCGCCCTTTGATGTTCTCTCCGGTATTGGGCAATGTAGTCATATAGTCATATGGGTCCACTGTTGTTTAGCTTGTTCTTTAATGACTTGCCTTTTGTTATTAGGTACGCTTCTGTTTTAATGTTTGCCGACAACGTAAAGATATATAAATCTATATCTAGTATTATCGATTGTACCTCATGATAGGAGAATCTCAATGCATTTTTTAATTGATTACTCGCTAATGACATGCAACTTGCCGTACACAAGTGTGCGGTTATTGCTTTTTCTCGTGTCAAGACTTCTGTTGATTTTCAGTATCATTTTGATTCTGTTCCCTTACCTTATGTCACTGAAATAAAAGAACTGGGTGTGTTTTTTTGATAAGACCCTTTCTTTCACTAGCCACGTTAATAAACTCTTTTCTAGATGTCATAGTTTACCCGTTTATGTTAATCGGAATTCCAAATGCCTGTCGCCTGAAGCTTTTTCAATATTATTTAAGGCATTGATTCGCTCAATCTTAGAGTACGCCTGTGTAGTTTGGTCTCCACATTATGATATTCATTTGTGTGAGGGATCCCTAGGCTTTCAAAGAGTGCAAAACAAATTTATGTCCTATTATCGTTTTCGTTTTGGACGTGAAATCACCTCACTCGAACTTCTTAAAAATCGACGTTGATCATTTGATCTGAAATTTGTTGACAAACTTATGTCGGGTCAGATTAATTGTCTCCAACTTGTACAGTTATTAAATCTTGACTGCACGCGTAGATTAAGACATTGCAAAACGTTTTCTATTAGTAATTCTGCGACTAATTATTTATACTTTGCCCCCATTAACCGTATGATGAGAGGTGCAAATAATCGTGTTTTTTTTCTTCTTTTTTTCGTCTGTGTTAGTTTTTTGTGCTTCATTCATTTTATTATCATTTTGCTTTTATTCTTGTGTTAACTTGAAACCTTTAATCTCAAGATATATATATTTTTTCTTATATTGCCATGATTTTCATACTAGGTATATGTTATATTGTAAATTAGGTTTGACGCGTTAGATAAGAAATTTAATTCGACTTCAACCAAATGTGTATTTCATGGATATAAATACCAAATTTCAAGTCTTTAGCACTTACCGTTATTGAGATATTGCACACCACAAATGGTTGAAATTCAAGATTTGGTCTCTGGGGACCTCAAAAAAATTTCGGCCTATTACAATACTTTCCCTTTTATAGGATGAGGAAAGTGAATTAACTAAATTCCACATAGGTGAGTCTACCGCTAAGATGGCCGCTCATCCATCGCTTGATTTTTAGTCGGATGTTACTTTCAAATATGTCTTTCTGTAGGATTTCTGTTGAAATTGTATCAAAAGCTTTGCTTAAATCTAGGGCTCCCATTACTGTACGTGCGCAAGGTCAATCTTGATTGATTCCTCTGCTTATTTGGTCTTGCATAATGTGTGATACTTCGGTTTTTCCTGATATTATGCTGATGTTCCTCTAGTGTAATGTTTTCATTGATATGTGGTAGAGCTTCTAGTAGCTTAGCAATGGACTACAGCAAGGAGTAAGTAAATCAGACATGTTGATGGAAAGGGTAAGTAAATCAGACATGTTGGTGAAAAGAGTAAGTAAATCAGACATGTTGTTGAAAAGAGTAAGTAAATCAGAATAAACATTTTGAAGTCGCGTGGAGTGGGGTCAAAATTTAAACCCAAAAGGTATTTCAAAGTACCTAAGAGTGGGACACAAAATTGATTTCATGTCTTTTTTGGGGTGATGTCATGGTGGGGAATTTTAAGAACACGCATTGGTATTTTTTTTATCTACACTTACCCCGATTATTTCCGAGTCTGAACACAAAGTCAGTCTCCAACAAGGGTTTGAACTCAATGTCAACTTACCCCGATTATTTCCCGGTCTGGACTGAAATACAGTCTCCAACAAGGGTTTGAACTCAATATCAGTCTCCAACACTACACTGGGCTCCAGTAATCCACGTTCTGGGTCGATAACCATGTAACCGACAACATTGTTACAACTAAATTTAAATATTGCTATAAAATAAAGCAAAAATGGGATTTCACCATTGGAAGACTTACGAAGAGTAGCGGCCCGTCAATATTTGGCCCGGAGGGGCTACACTATAATTAAAATTTCAAAAATCAAAATTGATCTAAATGTAAGTAAATATATTATAGGTACCTAGTAGGTAAGGAAGCATGGGGTACAGTGAGACTGTATAACTTTTTTCAACAAGTTAAATCAGAACCAATCAACCTCTTGATAATGTTTACTTTTGACAGCCTACACTTTAATTGTCTTCCACATGTCGTTGAGAGCAGTTCTTCTGAGATTTCTACACACGCAAGGAAAAAAGGTAGGTATTTGTTTTTTTCTACTAATAGGAAAAAATATTTTTATCTTTTTTTCAGTTTGTGATTTTTTAATGGGATGTCATTAAAATCGTTACTAAATTTGTGTAAAATATTTATTGTAAAATAAGAAATTAAAATGTGCCGATGGGAAACAGTGAGACAATCATAATTGGGGTACTGTCTCACTGTATCCCATATAGGGTTATATTATAAAGTTTTTTTTCGTTTTTTTCTGTTATACTGTAAAGTTTGTATGTAGGTAATAAATTGTTACTCAAAAAACAATCTTTTCTTCCACAAAACTATAATACCTATTATTCTGTTTTTAGTATCCGAATGCATTCTTATAAGTCTCACTGTACCCCAGAACATGTCCCAATGTACCCCATGACTGGGGTAATCTCTGTTGTATTGTTACATGTCTCACTGTACCCAGAACATGTATTCTAACATGTCTCACTGTACCCCAGAAGATGTATTTTTACATGTTTCACTGTACCCCAGAACATTTCTCAATGTACCCCATGACGGGGGTACTCTGAGACAAAAGACCGAATTTTTCAAATTCTCTGTATCTTGGATTCAGTGAAGATATTTCTGTAAAGGCCCATTTGCACTGCCTGAACATGCACGAGCATCGAAAATTCATGATCGTTGCTCGCCAGATTTCGACGAGTACAAACACAAACGAGCATTCTGTTCACACTGCTGGAGCATTTCTGACGATCAGTTACTCGAGATCAGCATTCGCTTCGAACNTTTTTCTACTAATAGGAAAAAATATTTTTATCTTTTTTTCAGTTTGTGATTTTTTAATGGGATGTCATTAAAATCGTTACTAAATTTGTGTAAAATATTTATTGTAAAATAAGAAATTAAAATGTGCCGATGGGAAACAGTGAGACAATCATAATTGGGGTACTGTCTCACTGTATCCCATATAGGGTTATATTATAAAGTTTTTTTTTCGTTTTTTTCTGTTATACTGTAAAGTTTGTATGTAGGTAATAAATTGTTACTCAAATGATTGTTTTCTTCCACAAAACTATAATATTATTCTGTTTTTAGTATCCGAATGTATTCTTACAAGTCTCACTGTACCCCAGAACATGTCCCAATGTACCCCATGACTGGGGTAATCTCTGCTGTATTGTTACATGTCTCACTGTACCCAGAACATGTATTCTAACATGTCTCACTGTACCCCAGAAGATGTATTTTTACATGTTTCACTGTACCCCAGAACATTTCTCAATGTACCCCTTGACGGGGGTACTCTGAGACAAAAGACCGAATTTTTCAAATTCTCTGTATCTTGGAATCAGTGAAGATATTTCTGTAAAAGCCCATTTGCACTGCCTGAACATGCACGAGCATCGAAAATTCATGATCGTTGCTCGCCAGATTTCGACGAGTACAAAAACAAACGAGCATTCTGTTCACACTGCTGGAGCAATTCTGACGATCAGTTACTCGAGATCAGGCTCGAGCACGAACCAGCATTTGCTTCGAACATGATCGGCTCACGGCGACTGTTTACACTGCCTGCGCCTCGAACGAATGCTCGTTTGTTACCTTTGCTCGTGACGAATGCTCGGGCAGTATAAATGGGCCTTAAAACTTAAAGCCCACAAGAGAAAAAAATAATTGATCAAAGTATGCTCCTTGTTTCATGGTCCTATCGCCCACCGAAATAATTTGAAAAATAAAAGAAAAAAAAATCATCTCACTGTACCCCATGCTCCCTTAATCAAAGGTGCTCACTTATGATGAATAAAAATATAGGTGAATATCAGTTTGAAATCTAGAAAACACTGTCACTAAATTTATAAAATAAACAGTAATAGACACGCTTTATTTAACTCTAGGTTATAACTTTAGCCAAGTACGTAATTAAAGATATTTGTTATTAACTTAAAAAGCATATTGTTTACATTCCTCAGTGATAACTGATACGAAATCAACTCTATGAAGTTGGCTTACTATGAATATATAACCTTCACATCTCGCATTTGTTATTTCAAACAATAGAATAATGGATTACATTATGAGAATATTTTTCGCAGCTTAGCATTGCTCAATTTTAAATATAGTTGGTAGAATTCCGTGCTAAAATTATGAAACTGACAGTAGCGAAAAGATTAACTGAGTGAGGTCTGGGGTTCACAAGACTACTTATTTATAAAAATTCAGTACCTTTTTAATGCATAATTAGATCCAGTTTGTTCTGATTATATTTTGTCAACATCTGATTTAGGGGCTGGTCCGTTTTTTATCGTGAAAGCAAAAATTGTGTCTGAAAGTCCCATCAAATAGTATGATAGGGTTACAAATTTGTACCAAACACATAAATTCAACAAATATAGAAAATTTGGAAAAATGACTATTTGTGTGACACCACCTTTAGTTGTGATTTAAAATTAATCTTAGAAATCCTAGCAAAGTCGCAAAAAATTGAGTTCATCATAAAACAGACTCACTCGCCAAATGACTGTGAACGAATGTTCCATATTTGTCATATTTATATGTCTGACTATTAGCATATCGTAGCGTTGACTTACCCGCCAAATGACTGTGAACAAATGTTCTATCTATGTCACTTTGAAATGTCTGAAGAATAGCATATCGTTCAGTTACATCCCCGTACACGGTTACCAGATAAATGCCTTCTTCATATATAGAATTATCCTTAACGAATCTTCTTAACACCTCAACAACGATGCCGTTGATAGATGAGTCCTTTATAAAGATGGGTTTGTATTCATCGTAATTCTTTTCAAAGTATGCATAATCACGCGATTCATAATGCTCTAGAAAGTGAAGATGAAATCTGAAAAAAAATATTTTCAATAATCATAAAATAATAAACGCGCCATTTTGGTTTATAATTTTCAATAAAATCCCTTTGTAATCGTCAAGAAAAAATAAATAGTACGGAACGACGTACCAGAATTTCTCTTCCCTAAATGTTTGTGCCTTTGAATTGTCGTTGATGATGCAAAATATTATTACTTACAATATCTAAAATAAATGGTACGGAAAACCGTACTAGACTTTCTCTTCCTTAATCATTCCATCCGACTACCACCGAATGCAGATGTTGTTCTTCTAAAGTTGTANAAATTTTGAAAATATGGCCCAAAAGCAATATGGCCGAATATATTTGATCTTTATTTTGGCCTTTGGCTTCCCGTCAAACAATTTTTTCAGCCAATATATGTCTAAAATTTCTGCACGAATACAATACTTTATCTTCTAGGAAGAGAAAGTAAAAATCTGGGGTTAACATCACACGACTTTCCTTATCTATAAAAAAAGAAGAAAGTATTGTAATGGGCTGACATTTTCGATGTCGAGTTTCCAATGCCATAAAACTTTTTGAATTCCAAAGCGGCAATACAATTATATATTACATTTCTCTCTAAGTTGTACTTTTCAATTTCTTATATGAAATTGATATGAATTGGCACCAAATTTCAAGTTCTAGCTCTTTCCATTATGGTTTTAGGCGGAACCGCCAAAAAGCGGTCTTCAACCGCTAATTAGCGGCAACAATATATTGTACTTCAACCTACGTTGTACCTCCAAAAATACCACTGCGTGCTATAAAAATTCCCCGCCAAGTCATCACCCCATAATGATATGAAATCTATTTTGGGCCCCGCCATCCTAATGACTTTAAATTCCGACCCCATCCCAAACGATTTCAGAATTTTATTCTGATTTCCTCACTCTTTTTTATACGAAGGTGTTCCGCAGTGCAAAAAGTAATATCTTTGAGATAAATACTGAATTTACTAAATAGGAGCCGTGTTCATTCTGGGGGTCGGTTCCACCAAAAACCTAAAATTGAGCTGTTGAATTTTGTAACCGTAGCGAAGCACGGGGAAACAGCTAGTGTATTTATATAATGGTAAAAGGGCAGAGATTTTACAAAAGTATCATATCTGAATCATTATCATCTATCTTCAAACTATACACCAGACAACGTCCGGTGGAGAAACCAAGGTGCAACCGGTCATTTCTTTGAGGGCGTTGGACGTTTTTCGGCCTGTACTTTCAGATTTTTAAAAGACCTTTTTCAGTCAATATTTGGGGAAAAAAAAATCTCCGATTTGACTTAAACTTCACATACTTCATGTCTGAGTTCGTCCCATACGTAAGAAAATGATCATTTTTATCCTGAGGTGTGTAGTTTTTCCTCTGGAAGTGGCTGAAATCGGCAATGTAAGCTGTGGCGTATAATATAATCTTGGTAGCTACCGCATTTTTTTGACTTGGTGGGGCGGAGCGCTACCGCGCTCCTTAATTCTTCGATTTCTTGTATAAAATTGATATGAATAGGCACCAAATTTTAAGTTCTAGCTCTTTCCATTCTGGTTTTAGGCGGAACCGCCAGAAGGCGGCCCCCAACTGCTAATTAGCGGCCAACAATATATTACACTTCAACTTAAGTTGTATTTTTCAATTTCTTGTATGAAATTGAAAAGCATAGACACCAATTTTAAAGTTCTAGCTATTTCATACAATGGTAGCTAGATGTATGAGACAGCAGCTCTAGATAAATTATCTAGAGCTTATGTTTTTAATTGCCATCATACATCCGTTCTTGGAGGCTGATAATTGACATGAGCCCCCAGAAACATGACAGTAAATGCAATGTAAGTACGTCAGTAACATAGGAGTTATAAACATAATGATATTATATTTAGGACCGTGAGGATATCACCCTCAAGTAATTCTTACAATCTCAAGTATGATTTACTTTTCCTCATGGAAAGTTAGAAAGTCATATATGGATTGGAAGAAATTACGCCTTCGGTATTCTAGCTATTGCCGTTCTCATTTTAAGCAGAATATGCGAAAACCGCTAAAATGCGGCATAAAACCGCCAAAGGTATATTCGATTTCCACCAAAAGCTTATTTTGCCGTTCATGGTATAAAACTGACATACTCGTACTTACCAAATATCAAGTCTTTAGCACTTGCCGTTCTAGAGATATCTTGTTCACAGGCAGTCCGACAGACAGACGCACACAAGGACCTATGGCTGAAACTCGAGATTTGGGCTGTGGGGATCTTGAAACGTGTTTTGGCATTGATAACTCGACATCGAAAATTTCAGCCCATTACAATACTTTCCTTTTCATAGAATAAGGAAAGTAAAAATAACAAAAATTGTCATATACTTGGGTCCGAAATTTTCAGACCTATTGTATGGCATTTCAGACACCACATCCGTAGCAATTTGTCTGAGTCTATCTTGCATAGCTGTTACAAAGTTCCAATAGGTCTCTATTCCGCTGGTTCATACTTAGTGCATGCAGATGTTTCCTATGTCCTGTAACTTGATCTTACCTGTACATATTTTCAAACCTATTGAATGGCATTTCAGACACCACATCCGTAGCAATTTGTCTGAGTCTATCTTGTATAGCTGATACAATGTTCCAATTGTCGATTATTGCTCCATTTTTGATACGACCATATAGAGATTTTGTCATATTCAGATTGATAGTAAAGTGATTTTTGTTTGTATAGTGGCAACCCCATTGATACTCTGCAAAACCTGTATAAAAATCGGGGACGTAACTAGGCTAGTCAGAATCCTGGAAACTACACATTTTGGCGCCCACTCTAACAGGGCCAAAGTCACAATATTGAACCAATTAATATTAAATAACCAAACNTTACAGTTCTTGCTGAGAAGTAATAGGAAGAAGAAGATGGCACAGAAAATGATATACTTACAGTTCTTGCTGAGAAGTGATAGAAAGAATAAGATGGCACAGAAAATGAAATACTTACAGTTCTTGCTGAGAAGTAATAGGAAGAAGAAGATGGCACAGAAAATGAAATACTTAGAGTTCTTGCTGAGAAGTGATAAGAAGAATAAGATGGCAGAGAAAATAAAATACTTACAGTTCTTGCTGAGAAGTGATAAGAAGAATAAGATGGCATAGAAAAGGGATCTGAAATCCTGGTTCATGTTAAAAAAATAAAATCTGAAATATTCGTCTATAGCAAATGTCACCGAAAAGATTAGCCTACTTATTTACTTCTACTGTTCATGTAGTTAAATAATTGCGTGATAGGATTCAATTAGAATGCTTTTGTAGTGTAGATATTATCCACAAAAACAGGAAAATGGAAAAAATACTTAATTAACTGGAATACCGACCAGGACAAATTTCTGTAACAATTAGTTGCAGGTCGGTTGATTGTCGAACCTAGTTTCTGTAGGTCGCCGATATATTTTTGCGATTTTCAGAAACATTTGAAACATAACAAGTATGAGTGTTACTTTAGAAAGGATGAAGGGATGACACGATATCTTTGCTTAATATATCGTATTTCAAGAGTAAAAACGGAAGCCTACGTTGTCCCTGTCCATCTGTTACAGGGCTCTATAACAGTAAGAAGAAGCCATTAGATTTTGCATTAGTGCGAGACTACGACAAACACTTTCTTTGTGTTATTATACCTACTGCTTCTACCGAGAAAAAAAAATTATGTTGCCAATCGATTTGGAAGATTCTGTTTGCTGTGTTTGCTGGTATTGTTCTGTTTGCTGGTATACTGTACCTACATATGATGGTGGATGAAGGTACTGTACCTACCTTTTGATGGTATATGAAGGTACTATACCTACCTATGATGGTGGATGAAGGTACTGTACCTACATATGATGGTGGATGAAGGTACTGTACCTACATATGATGGTGGATGAAGGTACTGTACCTACATATGATGCTGGATGAAGGTACTGTACCTACATATGATGGTGGATGAAGGTACTGTTCCTACATATGATGGTGGTACAGTACCTACAACCACCTCTGTTCTGATTAAAAATTGAGTACCTACAGCAAAAAAATACACCAATAAATAAATACATTTACAGCAGAGCAATACCTACATCATATGTAGGTACTGTACCTACATATGATGTACTCAATGTGTAGATACCAGACACAACAAACCTATCTTGCCTTACAGTTCAGTGCTTTTTAAAGTGTGTGCCGCGAGATTTGGGATTTTCAATTTTTCTAAACTCTGTAAAAAATACGAAAGGGTAATAATGAGAATACTTGATATGCATTTTTCAAATCTTAACCCTAGGATTGCCAAGCTCTATTCATCATATTTAAAATTTATATGGAAAAATACCTACCTATTTTGTACCTAATATGTAGGTACAGTACCTACATCCATATCTGTTTTGATTAAAAATTGAGTAGGTACCTACAGCAAAACAATACACCAATGAATAAAGACTTTTACAGCAGAACAATACACTTCGGTATGGAATGTTTGAAGATAAAGAATAGGAAAATACCTTACTGTACAGAAAAAAAAATCTTACCTCTGCATTTTGGCTTTGGTTTTGGCCCAATTTGCACTTATTTTTTGTCTCTTACTTGGCTTTTCAATTGGCTGAATCTTTTGGCCATTACTTGCAATTTCTTCCTCCATTGTCACCAAACGTCTTTTCTTATTAAATACTAGTAGCTGTGCCCCGTGCTTGGCCCTGGTTAAAATTTATAGAATTTGACCAAAAAATTTGCTTCAATTTGAAAACGATTTATCATTTTTGAGGTCTGATAATTTATCTGAGGGTTCTGAGGTCCAGAATTCTGTGCCTATTTCGCTTGGCGCCTTAGAATCATGGCCGTTATGTATTCCATGATTCCATACAAAAATCGTCCGTAATCCGCTCGATATTTTTTAATTCTGATAATATTTTAGGGGTCTCATTCTAATTCTTTCTTGGAGTGGGGGCGGCTTGCTCCCATCAATTTTTGATATCTTTCCCGTTTTGGATAAACAATTAATGATCCCCATACAAAAATCGGAAAATCGTCCGTAACTCGAAAACTGTGCGACATTTGTGAATTATGATAATATTTCTAGGTTCTTGGCCTATGTTTTTTTTTTATGGGAGGGTCATTTCCATCAGTTTTTCGATATCCCTTGCAGTTTTAGCTAAGTGTTCGGTGCGACTAGATTAGTCAACTTTTAAAATGTTGACGTCACTTCTATCTTCGGACGTCACTCGGTGCATTCGGTGGATCTATGCACCTTTGACTGACAACCTTCAACCTGTTCGAGTCAGTCAGCAGTATCAAATTTAGAAGCGTCCAGGTGAAACTCAGTGTTTTTATATAAATCTTCGGGTGAAAGTCAATGTGTATCACTTTTTATAATGATGTGAAATTGAATCAGCGCATTACCGAACAATTTTTGATCCTATATCGGACGGGATAGTTTTTGAATAAAAAGTGAATTTGGTGAAAAAACAGTCATTTTTCTATCTAGTCGTGCCTATTCCTTTGTCTCCCAAAATTCGAGGAAGGACGCCATTCGCGGAATAGAGTCCCTATCTCCCTATGTAGGAATACCGGGTTATACAAGTTCATTCTGATCATCCACGTGACTTTTTTTTTATCGGGATCCCTCATTATGAGTATTGGTCTTTATGGTCTTTAACATCCCTAATTATGAGGTGAAATATCAGAAAGGCAAGAGTGAATATTTTACGTGTGTCAAATGTTTTAAGGTGTTGTTTTTACAGTTCTAGCCAGTTTTTTTTTTTTTTTTTTTTTTTTNCATTTTTTTTTTTTTTTTTTTTCTCAACGTGGTTGATATCGATCTTCGATCTTTTTATTCACGATCTTTGGTATCGATCGATATTTAATTATTGATTTTCGATCATCATTTATCGGAATCAAAAATACGACATCTTTTGGATCTCTGTGGTGTGAGTTTCTCCTCTGAGGGTAATGTTTATTTTTGACAATTTTCAATTTTTATCAGTTGGGGATCGCAATTCTTATCAGTTAAATTTTAGTATAGTTATCATTTTTTTTTTTTTTTTTTTTTTTTTTTTTTTTTTTTTTTTTTTTTTTTTAGCCAACCATCATACCACGTTGAATACAGCAGTTTCCGTCATATCACTGAAGTTAAGCAACGTCGAGCGTGGTCAGTACTTGGATGGGTGACCGCTTGGGAACACCACGTATCCTTGGCTTTTTTTTCCGGCCCAACCCAGGCTGGGTGAGGTCAATGTGGGTAGCTAGTTTGCAAGTTTCCAGCCAATGGGGGGTAAAACCCCTGTCTAGAATGACCAATAGATGTTAAAGAGACGTTAAGCCAAATTAAGAAAAAGTCTTTTTTTTTTATTTTAAAAAGTTTTTTTTTTCTTATATTTGCTTTGCTATTTTTTCATAAAATAATTATATCATGTTGTTAGTTGCTAATTTAGAAACTTCAAAGGGAAAGTACTGTCAGAGGGTTCAGTTGACATATGACCTTTTATCTAAACCTGAAAAGGAGTCCGAATTTCTTATAAGGTGTCAATCTTTCAACCAAACATTTATTCAATCTGAAAGTTCGTTGGACATAAGATCTCAAATTTAACATCCCAGCTTGACGAAGATAAACGTTTTAACGAATATTATGCATCTTTGACTGACTGACAACCTTCAACCAGTTCGAGTCAGTCATCAGTATCAAATTTAGAAGCGTCCAGGTGAGACATCTTTTTTGTGCTCAGTTTTTTTATATAAAACTGTTTTTTAAAACTTCGGATGAAAGTTTGTGTGTCACTTTTTATCGAAAACTTTGATGTGAAATTGAACCAGCGCATTACCGAACACTAAGCAAAGAGAATTTTCTAAGTTCAATACAAAAATCGGTCGTAAACATTTTTTTCTTTCTTTTATTGTGTTAAGATTTCTGAGGTCTCAGTTCATAGTTAGTGATTTTCCTGGATTATGCTCATTCATCTTTCGATATCTCTTAATGTTTTACCTAAACAATTAGAATTTTGTAAGTTCCATACAAAAATCGGCCGTAAAAGGCTCGACAATTTTTTTGATTCTGTTAATATTTTTTTCTCATTACAGACGGGAGTTTTATCCTCCATTGGCAGAAAACTAGCAAACCAGCTCCACACATTGACCTGGGTTGAACACATTGAAAACCTTCTTTTAGAGTGCCAGTCAATTAACTGGCCGCTCTGTTACAGTAGGTAATCACATGTTCTCGAAATCGCCAGCCTTTTTGATTTGTAAAGCCTCATTTACACTGACCGAGCATTCTTCGCGAACAGGGGTGACAAACGAGCATTAGTTCGAGGCTCAGGCAGTGTAAACAGTCGTCGCAAGCCGACGAAGTTCGAAGTAAATACTCGTTCGTGCTCGAGTATGATTTGCGCGACGTCGGTTTTCCGGCGAAACATCAAAAGAACGCTCGTTCGCCGCTTGCTCTGTGTAAACACCCCGGGATTGGTCGAATGGTGTTCTATGAATCTAGTTCTCACCTAGCTGTTGAGGGATACACGTCTCCTATTTTGTGTGTGGTGTTATTGCTTTTTATTATTTGACTGAGCACCCTGAGCTGTGGCGGCCAGACCATAAATTTTATTTTATTCTGAATAGCCCACTGTTATCCTCCTTCAAATTCTTAAGCAATAGGGAGTAATTTATTTTCTTTAAAACTGACGACTCCGACATACGATGCCTTTTCCTTTTTCGCTTTTCTTCTGCTAGATGGTCTAGAATGATGATAACCGCCCCGGAAACCACAATTTCGGATAGCGCGGGTGCCATCTGTTCGCTGCGAATCCTCACGGGTCGTCTGATTGTCAGAAATACTCGAGCAGTGTGAACAGAGGGCTGCTCGATGCGCGGGGATGTTCAGACAGTGAAAACGCCCCATAAGGAGTTGATAAATAAGTAAGGTTTTGGTTGGATGATCGATTTTGATGAAATTTGGTATATAGGTGCAATCTGGGCTCTAATTGTGCCCCGAAACTTTTGGGTTTCGAATACACCCATTTCGATTTTTGCCGCTTTTTGGCGGTTTTAAGTATGGCTGCCTAAAATCTCTGAAATTTCGTATGTATGTCAAATTTAGGGTCAAATATTTTTAGAGGTGTGTGATAGGTACTTTTCAGCCAGTAAAATAAACCCATATTTTTCAATCTCTTCACTTTTAAAACAATAGGATATTGGAACTAGTAATTGATAGTAAATAAATTGAATTGTAAAATATCGCAATAAAAATGAAGTGTTGAAGTAATGGTGCACTTTTTAAAGTGTCGATAAACTGGGTCTCCTACCCCATTTTTAATGATAACAGCTTAATCTTTATCAGTGGCGGATTTAGCGTACAATCCACATAGGCCATGGCCTAGGGCGGCAAAATATGGAGCAACCTAAATATGGAAAGAATGAAAATAAAAATATTGTCTATGTTCTTACATTTGAAATTGCACATGAAGCCCAGTTTTTGACGAGTACATAGGCTGTAATAATCGAAATAAAATAAATGAGATTTCGAGCATT
>CM022881.1:23271758-23301820 GCA_012654025.1 Pachypsylla venusta | reverse complement strand
ACACGTTCTACACAGCTTAACAACCCGTTACTCAATCCAATGATGTATTTTTTTCTTTTGCGGTCATTTTTGAAAAATAATAGTTAAAAGATTTTAGAAAAATATCATAAAATATTTGAATTTTGTTATTGATCAGATGTGATATGAACTTTAATTTTCGATTTTCTGTGAATGATCTGGAATATTTGAATGTTTGATTAGTTTTGTATTTAGTGCTGAATTTTAAGATTTGTGAGTAATTATGGTCACTCAGCCCGCTGTATTGATTAGTTATACACACATCGGAGTATATATTGGTAAATATGTTATCGAGACATGTGCTTGATGTTAGAGTGACTCGTGTTGGATATTTTTAATACATTTACGAGTTGAGATTTTTCATTTGAGTCGATTAGAAAGTCCACGTTAAAGTCACCACAGATTCTTAACTCTTGTAAGAAAATGTCATAACTGGATAGGATGTTGTTAGATCTGTAAATGCAAATTATTGATGTTTTATTGTTTAGAAGTGATGGCTGTATATTCAAAAGTGAATTCAATGCATGCTACATTCAGACCTAGGGTCACAAAGTCTGAATCTTCTTTTGTAAATATGGAGACTCCGCCATTTTTATGTTTGGTGCGAGTGAAGTATGCTGTGTGTACCTAGGTATTCTGTTATATTATTCGAAACATCAGCTGTTATATTAGAACTGCGTCCAGAACAAATTGATCTGAAAACAAGTATGGAAGGGGTGATTTCAAAAGTAAATGAAATGAAAGTTTTGGTTGACCAGTACCCAAATGTGAGACAGACTTTAAAGAAACTAATAACCGAAGCGTATGAGAGTGCTACCAAAATGAATGAACTGAAATTAAACATAAGCATGGGCGAAATTATTGAAAAAGATTGTGAAGAAATAGAAGATGGAATTTCTAAAAAAATATGTAAATGTGTAAGAGAAAAATGTAAGATATAGAATATTCTGCGGAGGAAGTAGATAGGAAACTAAAAAAATTACAAGAAGACATGCCAGAAGAGAGCAAGATAAGTGAAATGGAAACATTTATGAAAAAGAAAAGGGCAGAAAGTGCATATAAGAAAACTAAAATTAGACAGGGAAATCCCTTTCGTGAGGGAAAAAAAGCAAAGCTACTGGTAGTTACGAACAAAAGTAAAGAACAGTCAGCTTTACTAGATGTAGCAATATCACAATATCCTGATCTGCTGACGCTGATAGATGAAGAAAGTGATGAAATTGTACAATACTTAAAACAAATCACGCGGACAAGTAAGTCTGAAACTTCAAGAAAAATATTCCTAGCACAAGTGGAGAATACAAAACAACTAATACATGCTATTCAATCAGTAAGGGAACAGAGCAAAGGAAAATTAGGAGTAGCAGCAACTGAAAGTCACCAGGATTGGAACACACTTAGAAAGACTCTGGAAATAATTTTGTACGGATATGATATGGAGATCGATTTCTTCGTTCCCAAAAATATCTCAAGAAGGAACAAAGAAGAAACAAAAACAATTAATATTGCCATTGAGAAAAGTGATGGCATTGCCGCATTCCACCATTTTATACCATGTTCAGTCTATTTATAAGTGAGTGGGTGCGACGATCCCTGTAGGAATCGTCACACTGACTCTGACAGGTTATGTATACTTATCCCTGTTTAGTACCAATTACAAAATGAAGGCTTAACTTGTGTGGAGGGGATACGACTGTGTCTTCGGGCGTTGTCATATCCCCTTCACTCGTTTCATGTAGCCATAACCCCTGACGAACTGCTATGCAGTACCGGGGGTTATGAAAAAAAAAAAATCTGTTATATTATACGATAGAGGTTGAGAATTGTTGAGCCAGGTTTCTGTTAGACATAATATGTCTATTTCGATGTTATGATTGGTTTTGAGTTCATATAGAAATAGTTCAATTATAGCTATTTTGGACCTGATACATTGGATGTTTTGATGTAAAACAGAGAAATTATATTGTGCGTTTACATTTGGTTTGATATAGATCAAATTGTTATAGTTCACCTGACGCGGGCGAGGATTCTCATAATATCGGTTGTTATTGTAATTTTGAGTACTTCTCGTAGTGAGTAACACCGGTATCTGAGAAATGGCAGTGTATTTATGATTTGTGATGGCTAATGGTTGGGTTGGAGGTGATTTATCCCGTGTTAGATAATTGCTGATTTCTGAAGTTGAAGTATTCAGATTGTAACATAAATTGTCAGAGAAATAATTTTCATCGTTAATAGATCGATGAGTGAAATTTATGTTGTGGATTACTTGTGGTGTTAGTTTTGGGTGAAAGTTTTGAGTGAAGTGCCAGTAATCAGAAGTGAAAAAGAAATTGACAGAATAGAATGAACTTAAATTTTCAAAATGACAGGTGTGAAAGTGAGAATGGATGTGAATCGGATAAAGATATATGATGTGAAGATGATTGGAAAAAGATTAATTTTTGCGAATGATGATGGGGATATTGTGTCTAAAAAAGTACTTGATAACGAGTTCAATGTGTTTGGGAGTGAGCTATTCGGTTCATAATATTTTTCTGCTGGGGAGTTATTATCATAGTTACTATTGTTTTCCTGAGTGAACAAGTTCGAGATCATTGAGATTTTATTTAGTGCAGCATGATTATCATTTTTGTGGATTTTTCTGACAAATTCAAGGCTCGAGTCGTAATGAGAGTTATTACTGTTACTTTTATCTTTCAGTGGGGTCGAATTATTATGACTGAGATGTGTTTCAGAGTTATTTGTTTCTAGTGAAGTTTGCTTTGGGATAGCTTCGCTCACAGCTTTGTAAGATATGTGTCAAAAATTTCTTTTGCGAGTTTTTGTGTCCCTTGTTTGTTGAAGTATAAGCCATCATTTTTTGATAAGTTAGAGCTTGAGAGATAATAGTTTGGGTTTTTTCGGATGATGAAATTTTTTGATTTATTTGGCATATACGTTCTAACCCGGCTCCAGGTTCAAACCAGCTAGTGACTCTCCAGTTAGATATGCTTTCAATTTGATTACGTAGGTATCTAGCTTGGCTGTCGCCTGCGATTTCACATGTAATTGAAGGAGTGGTACGAGTTATATTATTTTTTAAATCTTGTGATTTTAAATCATGGCCGGAACGTTTTTCTCCTTTATATTATCTATAGATATTAGACATTTCAATTTTTTTTTTTAATCCCTCTGTTGGTTGGATCATATTAGCTGAGGGTTTATATGTCTTACTTGATCTAGTAATGACCATTCTTAGAGATCAATAATAATTTTTATTTAATTTGGAAATATTATTGCAAATTACATATATAACAAGTTATATATCCTATACATCCTATACCCAATTGTAGGATGTATAGGAGCGTTCCTACAGGAGGCGCGGTTTTGTCGTAAAATGTCACTTTTTACAACGGAAATACAGTCTTTGGTATTTGCAAAAGTTTCGATTTTGTATCGAACAATTGTGTTTTCCAGAATATAAGCTGAAAATGCGAAAAGTCTAAAGGTTTATTATTAAAATAATAAGCAGAAAGCGACTGTGATAATTATTTCTGTAATGTGGAAAACCTTTCTAACAAATTTCAGTTTTCTCGCTGTTCTTGAAATGGTAGGCATATACGAGTACTTCTCACTTTTGGATTATTGGTTGTAGGTACCTACACCTAGGTGAAAACGAATCCCCTTTGGAATAATCAACATTTAACTCAAAGATATTACTTTCTAAGAGGTGGGACAATAGAAGTTTCTTTTTATATTGACTTTATTGGAAAGAACTAACATTCCCATTATTTAGATGATTGACAATATCGATTCAGAGTTTAATTAATTAAATTAGAAATTAAAATGAGAAAATTAAAATTAAAACTAATATTAAAATTGGAGAATTGAAATTAAAAGCCAAAAATTAAAACATTCAAATTAAAACTAATAACTTAACTTAACTTGGTGAGCTTTCAACAGTACTCAGACTGTCATCATCAGACNAGCGAATCCTGTCGACCCAATTTTTAAAGACGTTGTTGACAGTTTCCGGCTGTATTCGAATGGCTCATTCCGCAAACGTAAGGAATGTCCATATTGCCCATATCAAGTTTAATCTTATGAAGCGTTAAGAGAGCCTGGGGAAAACAGACAAACAAAAGTAAATTGTTGATTAAAAACTACATATTTCTTTCTTTCCCTTAATAATTTTATTTGACTAATGTTTACCTGTGTTGGGGTTTGTTTCATTATTTTCCATGACTACAATGGGTTCATTAATTAAATGGCCTGGATTGAGTAAAATATAGCCCCTTATTCCATTTAGGTTTATAACAATGGTCCCTGAAAAACAATAATATTTCGACCGTTGGTATGTACCCAAGTACCCATGGACACGTGGACAGCGAGCGGGACCAAAACTCTCCCCGGTAATTTTAAATTCTTATAGCCCCGCGGCAAATGGNGTTATCTATGATTTTTATTTCTTCAGAGTAAAAGTTATGTTTTTGTTCAAATGCATGATTCGTTAAAGCCGTGTTATTTTTATCTTTTTTTAAATCATATTGATGTTGGTACATGCGTTGGTACATTAAACCTAAAAGACCTTGTAAAAAAGGAATATAAATCCGGTATTGTTTATAAAATTAACTGTAATGATTGTCCCGCTAACTACATCGATGCTTGATACCTGAAAACTTCACTTCGTGTCAAGTTGTGATAGTGTTCACATCGTTCTATCATAACTCTGGTCTGATCATGACAGTCTGAGTACTGTTGAAAGCTCAGTTAAGTTAAGTTATTAGTTTTAATTTGAATGTTTTAATTTTTGGCTTTTAATTTGAATTCTCCAATTTTAATTTTCTCATTTTAATTTCTAATTTAATTAATTAAACTCTGAATCGATATTGTCAATCATCTATATATCTATATCTTACGATTCTTCTAATTATTTTAATTCCCATTATTTATAGAACATGAATTCATTCATATGGCTCCCTCGGCTAGCTTCGCAGCAGCGAATCCTGTTGACCCAATTTTTAAAGACGTTGTTGACAGTTTCGGGCTGTATCTCACGAATGGCTCATTCTGTAAACGTAAGGAATGACCATATTGCCCATATCAAGTTTAATCAAAATCTTATAAAGGGTTTAGAGAGCCTATCATGAGGAAAACAGACAAAAAAAAGAAAGAAAATTGTTGATTTAAAACTAAATATTTACTTCTTTCCCTTAATAATTTGACTAATGTTTACCTGTTTCGGGGTTTGTTCCATTTTCCATGACTACAATGGGTTCATGAATTAAATGGCCTGGATTGAGTAAAATATAGCCCCTTATTCCATTTAGGTTTATAACAATGGTCCCTGAAATACAATAATATTTAGACCATTAAGATGTACCAAAGTACCCATGGACACGTGGACAATGAGCGGGACCAAAGCTCTCCCCGGTAATTTTATTTTCTTATAGCCCCGCGGTAAATGGGATGATCATGGAAGTCAGGTAACAGACACCCAACTATATTTTTCGATATACAGCCTTTGGCTTTTGGCGCAGCTCTGTAGTGAAAGAAAGGCCAGACCATCGAAGAAGCCTCATATAAGACTCAAAATTTGCCGATGATATTTTGCTAAGGGTTTTCATTTTTCCTTTTGTTTTCTAGGGGTGACCCTAATATGACACCTTGCCGATAATTGGAGCCCAGAGGATGCTACCTACAATGTGAAGGTTTTAACTTGAATTATAGCCTCAAGGAATATTCGTACCAAATATCATCAAAATCGGACCAATTAATAACAAAGACTGTAGATGCGCGAAATCGATTTTCTAGACCAGTTTTTTGGAATCTTGTCGTCATAATTCGTCCAGAAAAGCAAAAAATCGATATCGAATTTTTTCACCAATACAATATTTTATTTTCCTATGCTTCGTTTATGGGAAGATAAAGAAAAAAATCTGGTGTGAAGATCACACAACTTTCCTTATCTATAAAAAAGGAAGAAAATACTGTAATGGGCTTAAATATTCGATGTCGAATTTTCAATGCCAAAACAAGTTTTGAAGTCCTCAGAGTGGAAATACAATTATATATTGCACTTTTTTGATATATTACACTTCAAGATAAGTTGTATTATTCAATTTCTTATATGAAATTGTGAATTGGCACCAACTTTCAAGTTCTAGCCCTTTTCGTTTAGGCGGAACCACCAAAAAACGACCAAAATGTATTACACTACAACCTAAGTTGTATTCTTCAATTTCTTGTATGAAATGATATGAATAGGCACCAAATTTCATGTTCTAACTCCTTCCATTCTGATTTTGGGCGAAACCACCAAAAAGCGGACTTCAGCCGCTAAAATTCTAGCTATTACAGTTCTCATTTTAAGCAGGGTATGCAAAAACCGCTAAAAAGGGGCTTAATTCGCCAATTTATTCAATTTTCACCAAAAGCTTATTTTGCCGTTCATGGCATAAAGCAAAATTACACACCAATTTACAAGTCTCTAGCACTTGCCGTTCCTGAGATATCTTGTTTACAGAAAGACAGGGAGACGCACACACGGACCAATGGGGATCCTAAAACGTGTTTTGACATTGAAGCCTCGACATGGAAAATTTCAGCCCATTACAATAATTTCCTCTTTATAGCATAAGGAAAGTAAAAATCTTACCAATAGCCAAGTCAAAAGAAGTGAGTTTAGGCTGTCTGCTGACCAAATTCTCATCATTCAATGCTCTCAGCCATTGATAACTTTGCGTAGCAAGAGCTCCACTGATATACATACTGTCACCAATTGATGAAAAGTTCTGTGACAAAACATTTTCCAAGATCTCCAATAGCTGAATTGTTCTACCGGTGAAGCACTTTCCAGTCAGTCCACTTCTATTGTATCGAGGTTCGTATGACTTGTAAAACTTTCTTATATTCTCTCCAGAATTCTTGAAAGAATTGTAAAATCTGAAAGTTGCATGCAAGAAGAGTCCTTATTTCTTTATTGGGCAGACGAATCTGCTAATTTCATCAATATCCAAAGCCATTACTTTGTTCGATGATTTAAGACCTTTCAGGATGTAATTTGTTTTATTAGGGCCATATGTAAATGTATATTTCCTTATGTTATTATGTGACAATGTTTGTGGGCATCATAGCATTACAAGATATTTTCAACATTCACTCCCCAATATCACTAAGCCTAAGCTACACTTTAACAATTTCCTTATTAATATTATGCTATCATTTGGCGCTATTACCATAGCTACTCAATTGTCCTCAGGAGGCTGAGTTACCCCCAAACACAACCAGACCAAGTAGAAAATTCGAAAAAACCTTTTCAACCCGCCCGGGAATCGAACCCGGAACCTCCGTGGTGCAAGCCGCACTCTCTCTGGTACGGGCACTTGAGTGTCTAGTAGGCACATACATACAAGAAAGAATTACATGGAGGTAATTTTATTTTAATCTATACTTATAAAACGCAAAGCCCTGTTGGTATACTGACTGACTGATAATCAACTTTGAGCTCACGTTGGCTAAACGTAGAGACTTGAAACTTGGACATTTTATGATGACCAGTTTTCGCTTCATACATGGTGGTCCAGTTCAAGTCTGCTAATTCTGAGCGTAATAAGTCATAATCAGTTTTCTTGTAATTAAGTGTGGGTTCTGTGGATAGGGTATAAACTGATGGGGGCTCTGAATGAAAGGACAGGTTGAGTATCCATGCTGGATGACTACAGTCAATCGTGTCCAGCCCTTCGCCGGGTTCTACCTGCAATACAGCATATTTTCTACGTGAGAACTTTTCCTTATGAAAATTACTTAAACATACCAAGGTCTAAGATTCTGCCGTTTGCATTTTGAATATAATTTTCCATTATATGCTACGGTTACAAAATTCAACAAAAATTTTGAGATCGCGAAATTAAATCTTCTCAATTTTAGAATTTTGGTGGAACCGACCCCCAGAGTGAACACGGCTCCTAGTTAGAACATGACTTTTTGTGCTGCGGAACACCTTTGTATCGAATTTCAGCTTTCTCACTCATCCCGAAGTGGTACTTCTCAGTTCCGATATTTTGGTGGAAAAAACCGTCCATAAATCGGGGAGAAACCGGAAAATTTCAAATTATATATTTCTTATGGGGTCCTTATATACTATTTTGGGGGGTCCATTCTTGGTTATTTTTCGTTCTCCTTTAGNTATTCTCGGTCATTTTTGGTTATCTCTTTTAGTTTGCCCAGAAAAAAATTACAAAAAGACCCGCTAAATAGCGTCATTTTTGGCGATAACTTGCTCCCACTAGAACTTTATTTTTTTTTCCTTTCTTATTACGCACCTACATACTACATATTTGTGCAAAGTTTCAAGTCTCTACGTTTAGCCATCGTGGAGCTACGTTGATTATTAGTCAATCAATCAGTACGTCAGTCAGTATACCAACTGGGCTGCGTATGCAAGTCATAAGCGGAGAATACTGGTTAGACTTGGATTCAATATCGAATAACTCGGCAATATTGATTGCACCCAAAATTTTAGAAGCTTAATGAGACCCCAAATATGACATACATACAAAATTTCAAGTCTCTGGATCTTACCATTCTCTTTTTAGACAGCAATATTGAAAACCAATAAAAAGCGGCAAAAACCGCCAAACGTGTATTAGATTGCAGTTTCGGATCTTACTGTGACCCCAAATATGACATACATACCAAGTACACTTCGGGATAAAGAAGAAGGCTGAAATTTGAAAGAAACATGTTTCACAGTACAAAAATTGAGCGGGCACTGTTTTGATTTCATTGCTTTTTGTGACTAATGACATGGCGGGAGCTTCTTACCACAAGGTGGCTTTTTGAGAGAGGGGGATAATATCTTTCATATCTACTATTATTTTTGTATAACCTACTCTAAAAAATTATCCACATCGTTAACTGGTAAGCCAGTCAAGTAGTCTTCATAGGTTGAGTAGATAACGGAAAACAAGGATTGAAATATTTCCTCGTTAGCTATATAAAGGGCCTGTGGATGTGTGGTACCGAATAACACGCGAGGTGAATACATTTGTTTGTAATCTTCATTTTCGAAGTGACAGTTTCTGGTGTACACCCCCTCAGCATTCAAACCTGTGGAAAAGAAAACTAACAATTTAGCATATAGGATCATTAGCTACTAACAGTTTCTGGTATCCACCCCCTCAGCATTCAAACCTGTGGAAAAGAAAACTAACAATTTAGCATATAGGATCATTAGCTACTAACAGTTTCTGGTGTGCACCCCCTCAGCATTCAAACCTGTGGAAAAGAAAACTAACAATTTAGCATATAGGATCATTAGCTACTAACAGTTTCTGTTGTACACCCCCTCAGCATTCAAACCTGTGGAAAAGAAAACTGACAATTTAGCACATAGGATCATTAGCTAATAACCTTTTTTTTTAAAAAAAATATATACATATATTTATTATTTATTCATATACCTACACTCTACCATTCTTATATTGTTTTTCAAGGACAATGAAATTTGGGTGGGGGGAGTATAGGTATGTGTCCACGCTGTATAGTGCAGCTTTACTGCCCTAATTGTCTAAAATCAATATGATCAAGAAAGGGAGATAGTTCAACATTGTAAGGCACTGAAGGACCGCTTTTACGGCCTTACATTGAAATCGCTGCGACACCTGATTTTTGAATACGTCGTGGGAATCAACATTACACATCCATTCAATGTTCAAAGCAGGATGGCTGGCAGGGATTTTACCAGAGGGTTTAGAAGCGCAATAAAATGTCTCTGAGGACACCACGTAAAACCGGATACGTTTGATAAGGGATACATGACATCAACTCTATTCTTAGATTGGCTTGATCATTTTGAGGCATCCACATTCCCAACTGAAGATAACCCGGTTCTGCTGATTTTGGATAACCATATTAGCCACATTAACTATGAACCATGCAAAGAATAATCATATCCATATTCTTACATTACCGCCGCACACGAGTCATAAGACTCAACCACTAGATAGAGTCTTCTTCAAGTCGCTTAAGAGTGCCTATAACATAGCCATAGACAGTTGGATATCCTGCCATCCTGGACAGACGGTAACAGTTTATGATGTTGCGGAACTCTTTAAAACAGCGTTCGTAAGGGTAGCAACAATCGATAAGTGTACAGAATGTCTCCGATGCACCGGTATTTACCCACTTGATGTCAACACATTTACTGAAATCGATTTCCTTCCTGCAGAAGTTACCGACCAACCTCTTGAGCAGGAGGGAGTAGACTTCGATGATGATAACAACAAGTTCATTGTGTTTGATAGATCAATCGGAGGAGGACACTTCAACCTGGTTCTAGTGATGTTTCTGAACCAGAAACACCTCAACCTGGACCTAGCAATGTTTCAGCGCCAGACACTTGCTCCTCGACTTCATTTTCAGGACTTCCAAAAGATTCAAAAACTCCTGAAGATATCATTCCACTGCCCAAGATCAAGATTTCAAGAAAGCGAACTGGTGGCCGGAGTTTGAAATCTACACTCATCACGTCTACGCCTAATAAAAAGAGACTTCTAAAAGAGAGAAATGAAAAGTCTGAAAAAAATCTGAAGGAAACGACCCAGAAAAAGTTGACATTATTATTTTATTTTTTTCATTATCGATCCTAAGAATTTTGTATCCTAAGAAATAAGTTCAAACACTTTACATTGTTGAGAAATATGTATCCTAAGATTCCCAAGAAATGAGTTGACAATGTTATTTTATTTTACATTATTGATCCTAAGAAATAAGTTGAAACACTTTACATTGTTGCAAAATTTGTTTCCTAAGATTCCTAAGGAATGAGTTGACAATATTATTTTATTTTACATTATTGATCCTAAGAAATAAGTTGAAACACTTCACATTGTTGCGAAATTTGTATCCTAAGATTCCTAAGGAATGAGTTGACATTGTTATTTTATTTTACATTATTGTTCCTAAGAAATTTGTATCCTAAGAAATAAGTTGAAACACTTTACATTGTTGCGAAATTTGTTTCCTAAGGAATGAGTTGACATTATTATTTTATTTTACATTATTGATCCTAAGAAATTTGCCATTGTCTTCTTTTAGCAAATATTTTAGTGATTGGTATTTTTGAAGCCTTCATGTTTCTTTAGATAACGGCTATCTCTTTTATCCCTCCAATTTATACATTTTTATACTGCTAAAAATGAAGACTGATTTTTTTTTTAGTGATTGGTATTTTTGAAGCCTTCATCTTTCTTTAGATAACGGCTATCTCTTTTATCCCTCCAATTTATACATTTTTATACTGCTAAAAATGAAGACTGATTTTTTTTTTTTTACTCTTAGATTTAAGCCCTCTTATGCCATCCTAAAGTAACGAATGTGATTTAGTTAGTAGCCATTATTTGTTTTGTTTTGTTCTTTTGTTTTTATATTTATATATAAATATTCTGTTTGTTTTGCTTTTATTGGGGGTTTTCTTCATTTAATAATACACATGTGGGGTAAAGGTACGCAATGCGTACTTTTGCCCCATGAAATGGGGCAAAAGTACGCATTTGATTTTTTTAACTTTTTGATCTTAATTTCAGTTTTGTTCGTTTCTTTTCATTCGAAAAAAATATTATTTTAAATAAAACAAAATTATCTATAAAATGGTTTTGGTTTTGAGTTTGTATATCAAACGAGAAAAATTACAAAAATAACAGAACAAAAAGTGCGTACCTTTGCCCCCACCTACCCTATTATATCTAATTGTATGCCTTTTGAGTATTTTGCTATTTATTAAAAATAATATATAATTTGTAATATAAGTTGACTAATCTTGGCCTTTTTAATTAATCTAATGTTCTCCAGCAGCTAACACAACAACGGGCGTAACAACACATTACAATGGAAACTAAATTCTTCCCATCCCGATAAAAATTATACTAAATCAGATAAATGCAAATTTGATGGTACTGTAGGGAGCGATTTCTATTTCTATAAGATGAATTTTAGGTGTATAAGATGATTATTTAGGTGTAACTTAAAATTTGTGTAGTTCATATTTTTGGTTAGTTTCATTGAATACCCTTATCAAAAATGATTCCCCTTATATTGATACATCTTTAGGTATTGTACGAGTGCGCTATTGACGGTAAAAGATGTTTATTTTTATGAATTAAGTGGCAATTATCTTTCCTGAAGTAATGCGAAAGCGGTTCCGGGTTCCGGGGCATAACTTTCTAAAAAAAAAAAAAAGGCAACTATCTAATATTACCTGACCATACCGTGTTAATATCCTCTTCGCAATGAGCTAGGTCCTCAAGATCATAAACAGCGCCAGGGTTTTTTTTATGAAGAACTAGCTGATACCCGGCATGCGTTGCAATGCTGCTCTGAGTAAAGAAATTGCTATTAATTTTTATTTTATATCAAGCGTGTCGCTAGATACGCGTACGTCAAGAGTAACCTACCGACTATATTAACACGAAGCAGAGTTTGTATAATGTATATGTTCGGTATTCAGAAATTTAGACAGTAGCGGATACCGGGTGGGCAGTAGGGAGCGATCACCCCCCGTCAGCTTAAAACAGAACTTAGAAATTTGTGTTTAAAAGAAAACGCATTAATTTTTTTTATATATATATTCGGATTGACATTGATGTTGAATTATCATACCATAAGTTATTTCTATTTTCACTAACCTAACAGTAAGCTCAAAATCTGTACGTCGTGCGATAAACAATTACGTACAAGAAATGTAGGTACATGTTATATGATCGACGAACATACTAATGTACCTACTTGAACGACTTATCAATATAAATATTATTTGATACCTCATTGTTACTTTTTTAAATTTGAAAATAAATATCCAAGGGCGTAGCCAGCATCTGACCTAGAGGAGGGGGGAGCTGAGATTTTCATGTCGAGAGGGGGGGTCGATAAAGTAAATCGTTACTTATTTAATAATAAACCCCCAGGGGTAACTGATGATTAAATTATTGGGGAGAGGCGACCCCAGGGCCCGAGCAAGTGGTTGATGATCCCTGGATAGTTACAGTAACGTTCCAGGAAGTAGTGTGGTAACATTTTAATACCACATGAACATCAACTGCGATCTCCCAATGGAAAAAACCCAGTGTTATTAAGACCTCCGAAGCAGAAAACATCAATGAAGTTTGCCAAAACTGTTGATACGTTAAACATACACGTACTATCTGAGTTACTTGACATTCAAACATTTAATAACCTACACGACCTGTTGTATTAACAACAACTCTTGTGAATCAAATTGCCAGCGTGAAAGACGAGACAAATTAATAAAGTTGAAATAAAAAGAACTGGGATAGCAAGACTTATAAAATATACAAATGGAAATATGGGTAATAAGTTGATGAAAAACGTGAACAAAATATTTGAGAAAATATAAAATCCACACACCAAGAGATAGCCCCAATCCTGTACCACAAGACTTCTTAGGCAGCTTGCAACAAGAGTTATCTGTGTTCAGTTCCAGACTAAAGAGGTATACGAAATGCGATAGGAGAAAACAGCGAGTTTCAGAACAACGAGAAAACATTTTATAGAAAGATTAAAACAGAAACAACGAATGAAGATGGGCCTGCAGACATCAGACATACCCAATGAAGAACAAATTACAGAATATTGGGAATCAATATGAAACTGAGAGACGAGAGAAAAAGAAGAAAATAACAACATAACATCTATGACAGAACCAGCGCTATCAGAAGAAGTACTAAAAGGAATAATCATGAAAATTCACAACTTGAAAACCCTGGTAGTAATAAAATTCACAACTATTGGTATAAAAAACTAACTAACACTCACGTCAAGCTATCTCAGTTTATCAATGAATTCATTAAAAGCCCAGACCAGAGTCCTCCATTTATAATGAAAGCAAAACATATCTACTACCAAAGGCAAGTTCACCAGAGATCCCTTGAAGTATAGGCCAATCACGTGCTTGCTGACTATCTATAAGATCATGACAGCATGCCTTACTCATCTCTTAAACAAACATGAAGAAAACCAAAATATAATGCGTGAGGAACAGAAAGGATGCCGGAAGGGCGCTAAAGGATGTAAAGAGCAAATTACACACAAAACAAAAAATACCGGGCAAATTAAATCCGGCGTTCTTAATGAAACACCCTATATATACATACACATATACAAGTGCGTTTCGGGATGTATACCGGGGTCAAAAGTGGAGTTCACTAACATTCACAATTACCCATAAGTTAAAACCGCATCAAAAGTAATTTATTTCGTAAATCACTTGCCATGCAAGTCTATACAGTTCATGAAAGAAATGCAATAGATAGATATATTATAATATTTACCTTTTTTTTTTTTTTTTCATATAAAATTTAAATCCATATAAAATTTAAATCCAAGGTGAGAGTGACGATTATCATTACCCAAATCAAGAATTACTGACATCACCCCAAAAACATTGCGTGTAAAAAAAGACGTCAAGAGTAGCAATAGTCCCTCCCGGCCAAAATATACTTCCGGTAATAATTATATCAACATAATTCTCGGGTCACTCAATATACCAAATTTTATCAAAATGAGGGGGCATATATTTTTACATATTATGTGAGCCCCTGTGAGGCCCCCAAACCTCACTTGGGTTCTAATTGTACGCCAAAACTTTTCCTCACTGTTATTTGGGTACGGGACACTATATATATATATATATAATACACTTACCGCACATTAAACTTGCTAATAGAACAAGAGTGACTCCAATAATTTCAGCTTGTGTCCCCATTATTAAAGATGAGATAAGTTGTATCTAATGTTAGTTGTTAGAATCCACGGTGTGTTATGAGTCTGTCCAGAGAGAATGGCTTTGTATGATGAAATCAGAACATTTACAACACGTAACCCACGAAAAAAATTACTGATTTGTACACTTCTCATTGGTGGAAACAAACACAGTCATTGGTTTTAGGCATTAACCAGCCAATAAACGAACAACAAGTAGATATATTATTTAGTGACGGACTGTACACTGGCATTCATTCATTCATTCATTTCATTAAGCTTTAACCCCTTAGGTTTGGGATCCCTACACCTCAGCCTCCTGGGCTTTTTGTGTATTGGGTTAAGCTTATTTCTCTAGTTAAGGTTCAACTACCCAGTGAGTTTGAGCAGTCTTCTTACCAGATTGTTTTGGACGAGTTCCTCTCTGGGGTTTAGTGACCCGATGATACTCATCTCCAATTGAGCAGGGCATTGCAATCAGAGATCACATGAGAGGCTGTTTCCTCTTCCTCCCCACATAGTGTACACAATGGGTTTTCCCTAAAGATTCCCATATTGTGTAGGACCACAGACCACAATGTCCCGTTATTAGTCCAGTGACAAGTCTCATTTGTTTCCGACTTAAGCGAAGGAGATCAGCAGTTAGAGATTTTGATGGTTTGGTCATCATTTGTTTGCTGTGTCGTTGTCCTGAAGTTTTAGTCCAGTGAAGCTCATGACTCTCCCTCATCCATTGTCTCACCGAACTGCGTGCTTCAGTTTTGCTGATACCTATTGCCGGTTCAGGACCAATGAAGGGGGTTTCGGACCCCTTCTTTGCCAGCTGGTCTGCGTGTTCGTTTCCTGCGATCCCCTTATGTCCTGGTACCCACTCCAGATATACACTGTTGAGCATGCCCAGTTCTGTTAGGGTTTGCAGACACTCCCAGGTTAGTTTTGATCTACTCTGGAAGCTACCAATAGCCTTTATAGCTGCTATAGAAAAAATAAAAAAATCTCTACGTGTGTAGCCCCTCCTTAAGTTTTCTCGTGCACAAACAGCTATAGCTTGTATTTCGGTCTGGTACACACTAGCGTGTTTCCCCAGCGGTATGCTTATATCTACCTTGGGTTTTACACAGTGTACTCCAGCGCCGGATCCTTCTTTTGTTTTGGAGCCGTCACTGTACCACACTAGACAGCCCCCGAGATCAGTTTTTTCTCCATTTCTACCCAATCTAGTTCCGGTTTGTTAGTACCAGTTTTGATGGTTTTGTCAAAGGAGGTTTTGCTGATCATAGAGTCACTGCCCATCACTAGTATGGGATTGTGTACTAATTTTGTTATTTTGGCATGCCCATGGTCCTGGGTTTTCCAAATATCATTTTTCATTTGAAAAATATCATTTTTCAAATACCATTTTTCAAATATCATTTTTCTATATGCCCCCATTCTTGCCTCGCCCTTGACATAGATATCCAGGGGCGGAAGGCTTAGCATGGTTTCCATTGCCTGCAGTTGGTGTGGTTTTCATTGCACTGGTGATGCACAAGCAGGCAAGCCGCTGGAGTCCCTGAAGGTTCTTCTGGGCTTGTACCGGCTCCACCTTTGGCCACCACACTAAGCCCCCATACATAACCATGGGTCTTATCACCGCACAGTATAGCCAGGCCATTATGTGCGGCTTGAGACCCAAGCTTTTTCCAAATGTTCTTCGGGTTATCATAAAAGCCCGTTTGCATTTGTCAATAGTTTTAGAGAGGTGAGGGTTCCAGGTTAGCTTGGAGTCCAAGGTAACGCCCAGATATTTTACTTCACCCTCCATTATTAGAATCTCCCCAAAGAAGGTTGGCGGTTTTAAACCCTCCAATTTTCTTTTTAGGGTAAATGGAACAAGGGTAGTTTTCGTTGGGTTGACCCTTAGGTTTACCTCGCCACACCATTGCTCCACCATTTTCAGAGCCGACTGCATCACATCCGACACCGTGTTTAGATACTTTCCCCTAATGAGAATGACTACGTCATCAGCATATCCCTGGATGTAGTGTCCTAGTTTGTTTAGCCTTATCAACAGCTCATTCACCACGAGATCCCAAAGTAACGGCGAAAGCACACCACCCTGGGGGCATCCTCTCGTGACAATAGCGCTCGTTGTTTCGCCAAACATGGACATTTGTATGTTCCTGGTTTTCAACATGGTTTCTATCCACCTGCAGCAGATGTTGTCTATACCATGTTTTTTAATTGCCAGGATCATTGTGTCAAAGGTAGTATTATCAAAGGCTCCCTCGATGTCAAGAAAGGCGCCAAGAGCAACCTCCTTGTGTTTTATGTGACCTCGATATTTGTTACCAAAAGATGCAAGGCCGTTTCTCATGACTTCCCCGCTTGATATGCATGCTGTTTCTTATGTATAGGCTTCTCTGTAAGAAAGGTTTCTCTGACATATTTCTCAACAAGCTTTTCAAGGGTTTTGAGTACAAAGGACGATAAGGTTATTGGCCTATACGATTTTGCCTCCACATATGATATTCGCCCTGGTTTCGGAATAAAGACCACCCCCGCAGTCCTCCAGGTTGTAGGTACATAGCCTGTAGCTATGCTGGCCGAAAGAGTTTGCAGAGAATTGGTCCTAGTACCTCCCTGCCCTCCCTTAGGAGGATCGGAAGCACCCCATCCGGCCCAGACGATTTGTATGGTTTGAATGAGTCAATGGCCCAATCAATCCTGTTTTGTGTCACTACTCTATTGGCAGTCCTCCAGTCGTCCTCAGAGGGCCCTCTAGGAGGAATCTCCGGTGGAGACTGTTCCCTGTCAACAGTGTTAGTTTTTTGTGAATCGGGGAAGTGAACGGAGTAATGTCGATTACCTCCTTTCTCCGTTCATTATCCACAGTTTCACTCCCCGACTCAGTATAAGTTCCATCGGGTTTTTTTAACGTACCTAAAGGATTTAGTGGTTCTTTGGCCATGATTTTTTTGGAGTCTTGCAACTTCAGAGGTGTTTTCAACCTCCTGACAGTAGTTCCTCCAATCCATCCTTTTGGCTTTTCGGACCTCTTTGTTGTACTTGGTAAGTGATTGATAATAAGTCTCCCAATTTCCAGTATATTTTGCTTTATTAAACAGTTTTCTTGTTTCTTTCCTAAGTCGGGCGAGTTCTTTAGCCCACCATCTGACTTTTTTTGTGACTCCCTTAACCAAGGGGCAGCTTGCATGGTAGGAGGTTGTATTGCCTTCTGTAAGCTATCAGAAACAAGTTCAATATCTAGAGTATTGCTCACATCCGTCATCATGTGACTGATTTCCGTCGTGAGAGTTTCTCTATATTTCTCCCAATTAGTTTTACGGGGGTTGCGGTATTCAATGATTGTTTTGTCTACGTTCCAATTCTATGAATTTATGATCCGAGAGAGATGGTTCCCTAGATACATGCCACCCCGTAATTTCATTGGTCAAACTCGGAGATACTATGGTAATGTCGATTACCTCCTTTCTCCGTTCATTATCGAAAGTAGGTTCATTCCCCTGATTCAGAACACATAAGTCATTACAAAAAATATATTCCAAAAGGTACTCACCCCTGCTGTTGGTATCTGTGCTCCCCCACATTATATTGTGTGCGTTTGCATCTGTACCCAAGATGAATTGCAAGTTAGATTGCCTGCAAAATGTTACCAATTTCACAATTTCTTGCGACGGAGGCGAGGTGGTGGAGTCATATGGGAGGTAAACTGAGGCTAAAACTATTTCCTTGGTTGATATTCCCGTATGGTATTTAAGTCTGATGGCAGTCAAATCTTCATTGTTGAAGTTCATCAGTGTTAGTGGAGTATTATTATTGGTTGATTTGACTATAATGCAAGTTCTCACTCCACTGGATAAATTATTTGGCCTCCAGTGTTTCCAAGGCCGGCTACTCTTCCTCCAACTAGCCAGGGTTCTTGGATAAGAGCGATGTCAATGTTGCAGGTTATAAAGTGCCTGCATAAGGCTGCGGAGGCCGCCTTACTGTGCTGCAGGTTTATTTGAACTACCCGCAGCACTGTGAGTTTTGTCTCCTCTGCACCTTAAGAAGAAGTTGGGATAATCCGAGATCGGCTTTGAATCCCATCTCTCTCTCAACTTCCTCAAGGCTTTTTCTGCGGCGTTAACCACAAGAGTTGTGGCGTCAGAGTCTTTCTGACTGTGCAATACCTGCATGTTCTCAACGGATAGTCCGGGGTTGAGTGGCTAGAAGAGTTATACTTCTTCTACCTTTCTCTGCCCCCAAACCTTCAGTGAGTTCATTAGGCACTCGCACAATCATTTTAGTGGTTTTAAATATATCAAATGCCTGAGTTGTCCCCTCCCCAGAATCCGAGGGAGACGAAGCCATGTCTGAAGCCATGCTGTGGGATTGAGGACAGCTGTCACTGTCCCTGCCCACCTGGGGTAGTTTACAGTCCGTCCGTTTCCCAGCCATATTGATACCTATATGTCATTTGGTTTTTCTGTCGGGGTCTCCTTCCCTTAACCTTTGAGGATCCCTCCCCGTAACACTACAAGGCAGCAGCTGGTTTTTCTGTTAGGGTGGCCTTCACTTAGCCTTTGAGGATTCCTCCCCGTAACTACAAGGAAGCAGTTTCCTCCAGTCAACTTTGGCCTTTATCGATGCCTGCACTGTAACGATAAAGTTGATCCTTTCCACCACGTAGAGGTGTTGATCTGAGGTACATCAGGGTAAGATGGGAGATCTTGCCGGACCGATAATACCCACCGCACGTGCAAACAGTGAGTATCACAGACCAGCCGACAACCCACCCAACCCCTCAGCTAGTGTATTCCCCTGCGCCAAAGTTGAACACACCCAAGGAAAGATGTGCCCACCCCGGTCCCAAAGGGAACACACCTAAGGAAAGGTTACACTGGCACAATGGAAACTTTTCGGTTGTATCATTTGAAAACGAAATCTAGAAACATTGTTGAATAATCTGCTACTCGCGCATATAAAATCGCTTATCACCCTTATGAAAGGTATTTGTGATAAGCTTTACAGCTTTTAACAAATTAGGTATCGTACCTCGAAAAACATTGCATTAAAAAGTACTGCCCAGGACTCGAGGTCTAATATTAGGTATATAGTGCGATTGTGTTCCCCCCCACCCTCAAAACGAGAGGACTATATTCGCACATAGCTTCCCCTATCCTTTTTTTTCTTCTTTCTTTCTCATTTATTCTTAGCTCGTTCGTTTTATTTCAATTTCCCTTAGACTAAATCAGTCTCCATCCTTAGAGCTCAACCTCCTTCAAACTTGAACATCCTAGTTAGTATGGTCTATTGTCTGCCTCACTTAGTATTCTGCGTATTTTCTTTGTGTGGGGGTCTAAGTCTACCCATACAGAATGGTTCTCCTGGAGGATGTCAGGAGCCCCTATTCTCTCTCGTCCGGCATGGGCGCTGTTTGACACCTATCAAGTCAGATTTATTTTCTGTCATAACTGTTACGGTTGCCCCTCTGCATTCATTTCGGCATGGGCCTCCGTCTGACCCGCTAAATTACATTGTGGAAACAGTTTTCTGAAATTGATTACTTTAGTATCGTTTTAAATTTCCTCTTTCACATTTGTGCTACTGTTAGTTTTTTTGGGAGTTGCTATCCTGTTATGATGGTAGAGCTCTGTTCCCCCCATTGATTCTTCTTTTTGGATGCTTTTGTGTTCAATTGTGACTATTTTTTCTAACAGACAATATTCCATCATCCATTTTACTGCCCATTACAATATACTACCGCCTCACTTTTGGATGGTTACTGATATTGTTTTTTTTTTTCTCCCTCTCCTCCTCTATAATTAACTAACGAGCTATACTTTTCTCTCCTCTTTATCCTCTCTTTCTTTTTTTCTATTTCATAAGAAGGATGAACAATATTTTATTGCAATGGAGTATTAATGGTATCGTGACGCATCTCGATCAGATACAAACTTTAAAACTTTCTCCCAGTATCATTTGCCTTCAAGAGACCCGACCTCCCGACTATCTGCAGTTCAGAACCCTAAACTGAAACGTTTTGATTTGTACAGGCATGATTATATTGAAGGGAATAATGCATGTGGCGGCGTGTGCACTTTTGTTATTAGTACTTGCTACTCTAAACGACTTAACATTAATACAAATTTTCAATGTATTTCGGTGCTAGTCAAATTACCCAACTTTGGACTGCGCCTCTCTGTGTTTGTAATGTATACCTTCCTCCCCACTCTCATTTCTCCGATTCTGAACTGACCAACATCAAAGACCAGCTTCCTACTCCATTTATAATGGTGGGTGATTTCAATGCCCTTAATTGACTGGCTAAAATAAAGTCTCAAACGAATGATTGTTCTTCACTTTTGTTTCCGAAGAATGCTCGGGCAGTGTAAATGAGGCTTCAAATCACAAAGGCTGGCGATTTCGCGAAACATGTCAGTACCTACTGTAACAAAGCGGCCAGTTAATAAACTGGCTAAAATAAAACATTATTTTAGCATTTTCAAGTAATACACCCAATAAGGAGTACAAATATATTTATGAGATCTAGTTTATCGACAGTTAAACTAGAAAGACATGGGCTTTAGAATATTACTAGATATGTTTGGAGCCAACGTCTATGGCACATTGAATACAGCAGTTCTCGTTAGGTTCGCGCCCTCATGATGCCCTCGTGATTCCGGTCCAACCCAGGTCAATGTGGGGAGCTGGTTTGCAAGTTTCCTGCGAATGGAGGATAAAACTCCCGTCTGTAATGAGAAAAATACCACAATAAAATTGTTCGCAAACCATTCATAATAAGTAGCCAGCAATGGAGAGTTGAGAAAATTTATCAAGGAAGAAAAAATAAGCTATAGAAGAGAAGAAGAAGATAAAACAAGAAAGAGCTGAGAGACAGCAAAATATTGCGGAAAAAAGGGACAAAAAACAAGGCCCAAACCAAAAAGACCACCCAAAACCTTCGTCTCTCTGTAAGGGAATTGCATTTTGAAACTGATTCAGAATATCTGGATGACCATGCCCCAGTTTACATTAGCCCTATTAGTCGTCCACCCAAGTGTACAATAAGTCGGCTTGAAAACATACCAAAAATCACAGTTTTATTTGTCTCGACCGGTTTTCAAACAGAATCTGGTTCCGATGATGAATGGTAATAACTAGTGGATCAAGATGATCACGTTAGTTTTGTAGTCATTTATGTAAATATCAAGGTCGAATTGAATGCTCGTTTGTGCTTGAGCTGATCCGCGCGACATCGGTTTTCCGGCGAATCATCAAAAGGACGCTCGTTCGCCACTCGCTCTGTGTAAACATCCCGAGACTCGTCGAATGGTCTTCTATGAATCTAGTCCTCCTATTTTGTGTGTGGTTTTGTTGCTTTTTAGTATTTGACTGATGGAGTGGGAAATGAAAAGTGCCTTTTGTTAATTTCTCTGTATGCGGAGCACCCTGAGCTGTGGCAGCGAGACCATAAATTTTATTTTATTCTGAACTAGCTGAGTACCCGAACTTCGTTTCGAGAAGATGAGACAAATATGATAATAAATCTGACTCCCACATTAATAAATAATCATATCACCGGGGTACAACCGTTTAAACGCGATCAGAGTATGCACATGGATTACATATCTATTACCTACACGTTTGTTAACCTAGGAAGAACATGGGAAGTAATAACGGGTTGTCAAGCTGTGTAGAACGTGTTGGGAGTAGTATTGGGTTAGGTTCCAAAAAAAATAAAATGCGTGTTGAAGTCTGCGCAAGGTTAGGCTGGGTCGCAGACCCAGCCTAAACTCAGCAGACTTCAACACGCATTTTATTTTTTTTGGAACCTAACCCAATACTACTCCCAACACGTTCTACCCAACAAACTTGGTGTTCAATTCTATTAAATTATATCGGCATTGCACTAACCGCTTTTGTACATAATTTTATTTAAATCAAACAAAAATTTTAATTTCCATACAAAAATTGGAAAATCGGCCGTAACTCGAAAACGGTTGGAGGGCTTTCAACTCTGATATTTTTTCTGGGCTCCCAGTCTTTGTTTTTTTTTGGGGGGGGGGCCATTCCTATCAAATGTTCTATATCTATTACCGTTTCTTATAGTATTCTATGATTTCCCATACAAAAATCGGAAAATCGGCCGTAACTCGAAAACGGTTGCATATTTTTGAACTGTGATCATTTTTCTGGGGTCTCAGGCTATGGTTTTGGGGGGGTTCATTCCCATCAATTTTTCTATATCTCTTACCGTTTTGGCTAAACAATGAGTATTGTCAAAATTTTATTGTGCCCGATCCCGGATTCGAACTTGTAACCCTCGAATGGCTAGTCACAATTTTGCAAAATATGTCCTAAATGAAGGATAAAGATGTTACCTAAAACTTTCTCGCTTTGAGTTGATATGTTGTCGCGACAAATCTTAAGATATTGGCCAAAATTCGGAAAATTTTGAGGAAGAAATTGGAAAATCGGCCGTAAAATCGGCCGTAACTAAAATGGCCGGACAATACCGTGCCTATAACCTTCCCCGGGTAAAAACAAATAAGTGTGCAAAGTTTCGTGCAATTCCGAGCTGTAGTTCGTAAGTTATAAGCGAACAAACAAACAAATAAATAAACAAACAAACAGACATTAACTTTTATATATATAGATAGCCCACTGTTATTCTCCTTCAAATCCTTCAGCAATAGGGAGTAATTTATTTTCTTTAAAAATGACGACTCTCACATGCGACGACTTTTCCTTTTTCGCTTTTTCTCCGCTAGATGGTCTAGAATGATGATAACCGCTGCGGAAACCGAATTTTTAGATAACGCGGTAGCAGTCTGTTGGCTGCGAATCCTCACGGGTAACTGATCGTCAGAAATGGTTGAGAAGTGTAAACAGAGGGCTTGTTTATGTTCGTGCTCGTTGAAAACTGGCGAGCAACGATCACGAATGCTTGATGCTCGGGGATGTTCATGAAGTGCAAACACCCCTTTAGGAATTGATAAGTAAGTAAGATTTTGGTTGGATGACCGATTTTGATGAAATTTGGTATATAGGTCCCATCTGGGCTCTAATTGTGCCCCGAAACTTTTGGGTTTCAAATATACCCATTGCGCTTTTTGCCGCTTTTTAGTGGTTTTGAGTACTGCTGTCTAAAAAGAGAATGGTAAGAGCTTTGAAATTTGAAATTACTTACGTATGACAAATTTGGGGACTTTTTACATTCCCAATTTTTTTTAAAGGAGTAGGGTATTTTTCAGCCAGTAAAATAAACCCATGTTTTTCAACCTCTTCACTTTTAAAACAATAGGAAATTGAAACTAGTAACTGATAGTAAATAAACTGAATTGTAAAATGTCGCACAAATGAAGATGAAAAAACCACTTCTTATTCAGAGTACAATAAAAACGGAGTGTTGAAGAAATGGTGGACTTTTTAAAGTGTCAATAAACTGGGTCTCCTACCCCATTTTTAATGATAACAGCTTAATATTTATCAGTGGCGGATTTACCGTACAATCCACATAGGCCATGGTCTAGGGCGGCAAAATATGGAGCAACTTACCTAAATATGGAAAGATTTTTTTTTTTTTTATTTAACTGCAATTTTGAGATTATGCACTTGAAATTGCACATGAAGACCAGTTTTTGACGAGTACCTAGGCTGTAATAATTGAAGATAATTAAAATAAATAAGATTTCGAGTATTATTTTTTTCATTAATGTTTGTATTTATCTTGTCTCAAAATAATCGACAAAATTACTGAGTAAGGGGTCTGGAATCAGGGAGGAGTGTCTGGCAACAAAAACTTATGTTCTTTATAAAAGATATATATATATATTAAAAAGAAACTTTCTTTTATATTTGCCGACATGGGTCCATGTTGACGGTTGTACATACGCAATATAGACATGGCCGTTTAAACGTTTCCTAATCTCTCTAATTGGTTTAAAATTCTCCTCCTGGGTTCTAGAACACTGAGTAAGCATTAACGAATGAAATTATCAAACTAGGGGCGGCAAGTTCTACATTGTACAGGGGCGGCGATAGTTTAATTCTGCCACTGAGCTCTAACTTCATCTATAATGACATCTCTCCCACTTCTTACAATTCGATATGTAGGATAAAAATTCTCCCTTTTGAACAAATGGTTTAGAACAAAGTCTTTTATTTCTTGCAATTCTTCATCATCATTCATAAGAATTTCTCCTATATATCTTAACTTTGATGTCAATGAATGTTGCTCCATTTGCAGTGCATTCTCTATGGTAGGTATTGACTTTGATAATATATCTTGGTACCAAATGAATAGGCTACTCGCATTAGAATTATAATGTTGTCGAATGGTGTCTGGATGTAAATTGTATATCTGAAATGTTTAAGGTCAGGATAGGATTAACTTTTCGCGAGGTCTATTTAGGTTGGTGAAAACTGGTCCAAAAATAAGCCATATCCGAATATACGAGAAATTGACACAAAAAGTGTCAATTTCTCAAGAAAATAAATGGAATGGTACAAATATTTGTTAAAACAATAGTACAAATATATAATAATGAAAGACTTTTTTTTAAATAATAGTAATAATAATCAGTGGCAGAGCTAGAGAGGTTTCTTTAATATTGTTACACCCAGTCTCTGTTTCATAGTTGGTAGATACTGAGTTCACTCCCGGGTGTGGTAGTATATTTTTTGAAATTATATTAAATTTATTTTTAAAAAGAAGTATAACTTCTCACGCGCGTACATAAGTACATACACCAATTTTTGATGTAAAAGTTCCCTTATTGTGTTCCAAAAAAGGGTTCCCATCTACCTAAACCATCAAAGTTGTATTTTTTTTAATTTTTATCAGTATTGCAAGAGGACAAAGTCAAATCTCACTTTTCTCCTGGAAGGGAAAATTTGTTCGTTTTATAAAAGGCCATTTTCGGGTAGAAATTCTGAAGTAGACAAACATTGAAGCCCAACTTAATAAATAAGTAAACCTTTTATTGAAAAAAGAAAAAAATTCACTTTCTCAATTCTTTCAAATAGGAACCAGAGTAATAAGTAAATTTCAATGCAATGAAATAACACTAGTTTTAGATGCAAGTTATTTCCTATGCAATTGCATGGAAGTTTTCCCATTCCTCTGGCCCTGCAGTCAAATAAATGAGAAGGTTAATATTTTTTTCTTAATTTGCTAAAAATGTTTCTTTATTTAAGTTGGCTATCACTGTTGGTCCTAAATAATCACCTTACTTCAGAATTTCTACACGAAAATGACCTTTTTGAAAACTTCAAATTTTTAAATTCCAGGAGATAAGTGAGATTTGGCTTTGTCCTACTACGACACTGATGAAAATAAAAATGTACACTTTTGATGATGTATGTATTACATGAGAAACCCATCACCGTGGCCGAGTTGTTAAGACCATTGACTCTTGGTTCGGAGGTTGTGGGTACCTATCCCACCCGGAGCGAAAATTTTCTAATCAAATTTCCTCGTCTTTTTTATGGTATGGCTGTAAAAGGTGTGCTCCTGAAGTAATGAGAAAGCGGTTTATATAAAAAAAAGGTACATGAGAAACCTTTTTGGAACACAACAAGGGACCTTTTACATCAAATGAACACCGTTATACAGGGTTTAACAAAATTAAACTTTAGACCCCTCTAGCTCCGCCACAGATTTTTTTGTGGCGTTTTTGTTTGGTTTTAGGTGGAACCGCCAAAAAGCGGCATTCCACCGCTAATTAGCGGCCAACAATATATTATACTTCAAACTAAGTTGTATTTTTCAATTTCTTATATAAAATTGATATGGATTGACAACAAATTTTAAGTTCTAGCTCTTTCCATTCTGGTTCTAGGCGGAACTTCAACCGCTAATTAAGGGCCAAAAATATTTTTCACTTCAACCTAAGTTGTATTTTTCAATTTCTAGTATGAAATTGATTTGAATAGACATCAAATTTCAAGATCTACCTCTTTCCATTCTGGTTTTAGGTGGAACCGCCAAAAAGCGGTCTTTAATCGCTAATTAGCGGCCTACAATATTTTACCCTTCAACCTAAGTTGTATTCTCCAATTTCTTGTATGAAATTGATATGAGTAGGCACCAAATTTCAAGTTCTACCTCTTTTCATTCTGGTTTTAGGTGGAACCGCCAAAAAGCGGTCTTTAACCGCTAATTAGCGGCCAACAATATTTTAACTTCAACATAAGTTGTATTTTTCAATTTCTTATATAAAATTGATATGGATTGGCACCAAATTTCAAGTTTCTAATAGCTCTTTCCATTCTGGTTTTAGGCAGAACGGCCAAAAAGCGGTCTTTAACCGATAATTAGCGGCCAACAATATATTACACTTCAACCTAAGTTGTATTTTTCAATTTCTTGTATGAAATTGATTTGAATAGACATCAAATTTCAAGTTCTAGTTCTTTCCATTCTGGTTTAAAGTGGAAGCGCCAAAAAGCGGCCTTTAACCGCTAATTAGCGGCCAACAATATATTACACTTCAACCTAAGTTGTATTCTCCAATTTCTTGTATGAAATTGATATGAGTAGGCACCAAATTTCAAGTTCTACCTCTTTTCATTCTGGTTTTAGGTGGAACCGCCAAAAAGCGGTCTTTAACCGCTAATTAGCGGCCAACAATATATTACACTTCAACCTAAGTTGTATTTTTCAATTTCTTGTATGAAATTGATATGAATAGGCACCAAGTTTAAAGTTCTAGCTATTACCCTACTCATTTTAAGCAGGATATGCGAAAACCGCTAAAAAGCGGCATAAAGCCGCCAACGGTATAATTTCCACCAAAAGCTGATTTCACTGTTCATGTCCGTTGGATCCGTTTGTAGGTATTTTATTATGAGAAAATGTAACACGTAGATACTTATGTACAATTATGATAATGAGGGGAAAAGAGCATCCGAAAAGTCTTATTTTTTTACGAGACGAGAAATGTCTCGTATTTTCACGAGATGAGACAGGGCCTTGTCTCGTCTCGAAAGTTTCGAGACGAGACGAGACGAGATGAGACGAGAAATTTTTCGTCTCGCGTCCATCACTAATACAGAGTGTTCGAAAAGTCCCGCAACGGATTTTTTTATTTTTAACGGCTAAAGATATAGACTTGAAATTATATATGTAGTTTTAACACAAATTAATCTATTTTTTGGCGTAATTAAAATTTCTGCAGGGTATTTCAAAAGTGGATAAACAGACACCAACTTTCAATTTAAAAAAATTGAAACCCCTATTTTTTATTTTTTATTCAAATTCTACACACAGTCGACTCCTCACTCCTCGATACTTTGATCAAACCGATCTCAAATCAAACCCGCCCAATCATTGATTTTTCTTCGGAATAAAAGTGATAAAACCAAGAGTGTAATACATCAAATCAGTTAAGTTTTTTTATGCTGAATCTCGTGGTACTATTGGTTTTTGATTTTTTACACTTTTTATACCCAAGAGGGTAAAATATCATTTTTGAAATGTTAACATCAACCAAAAATGAATTTCTACCCTCCTTAGGTATAAAAAGTGTAAAAAATGAAAAAAACCAATGGTACCACGAGATTCAGCATAAAAAACTGGACTGATACTCTTGGTTTTATCACTTTTATTTCAAAGAAAAATCAATGATTGGGTGGGTTTCATCAGAGATCCGTTTGATCAAAGTATCGAGTGGGGAATCGATTGTGTGTAGAATTTGACGTAAAATTTGAATATGAACAGGGTTTTTGATTTAAAAATCGAAAGTTGGTGTCTGTTTACCCACTTTCGAGACACCCTGTAGAAATTTTAGTTGCGCAAAAAAATAGAATAATTTGTGTTAAAACTACATATAAAATTTCAAGTCTCTATATTTAGCCGTTAAAATAAAAAAATCCGTTGCGGGACTTTACGAATACTCTGTATATTAAGATTATGGTGCTACTTACCTGCAAAAAGAACTTGAAACTTATTTCTAAATATGGCTTGCGTTTTATAAGTACGAGTATAGACAGATTATGGTGCTATTTATATCCAAAAAGAACTTGAAACTTATTTCTAAATATGGCTTGCGTTTTATAAGTATAGATAGATTACGGTGCTACTTACCTCCAAAAAAACTTGAAACTTATTTCTGAATATGACTTGCGTTTTATAAGTTTAGATTGATTATGGTACTACTTACCTCCAAAAAGAACTTGAAACTTATTTCTAAATATGACTGTTCTAAATTAATATTATGGATTTCAAACTTGGGATCCGAATTGTGTTTTATGTCAAAAGAGTAGCTATATGTCAAACTACCATTTGTATCTTTCGCACCATGTGCTCGCCCACATCGAAGAAGCGACGGTCTTTCAGTATGTCTCAGGAATGAGCAGTAAGGGTATCCTACATAGATCAGATGGACAATGCGTTGCCCTCTTAAACCTCTCTGTACCACGAAAATCCAATCTTTGTTATTTGCAAAAGTTCGGATTTGGTATTGAACAGTTGCGTTTTTTAGATTATAACCTGAAAATGCGAAAAGTAGTCAAAATGTTTATTATTAAAATAATAAGCAGAAAGCGACTGTAATGATTGTTTTTGTAATGTGGAACACCTTTCTAACAAATTTCAGTTTTCTCGCTGTTCCTTAAATGGTAGGTTAGTCCAGTAGTCAGAGACAAAAAAAAGGGTGTTTGAATGAAATAATTGGGGAAATCTCGATTTTTATATAAGTTTGTAGGTATGGATCTCCTCTTTAAAAATCTAAGTTTTCGACCTCCCAGCCCGTTGCGTTCTCCGCCATCTTGAAAAAGCTGATCGAAAAGCCGTTTTTTTCGGGGTTTCCTTAATTACTCGCTTCCATTGCATTTTAGTTATTAAAATAATAAGCAGAACAGTTGTAGCGATTCATTTAAAAGACAATTAAATTCCTGCAATTTCAACTCTCACATTTTTACTGTATTTTTTTTTTTTTTTTTTTTTTTTTTTTTTTTTTTTTTTTTTTTTNTTTTTTTTTTTTTATTTAAAGTTTATTGTGCCCTTATATTCATGAGAATATTTTAGACACATTACAAATATGTTTCCTAATTATATAACATAAGTGGTGAGTGATGAAGTGTATGTTGAGTGTGAGAGATAGGAATGAGTAAAAGAAAAATGAGTAAAAAATTGGGATTAAATGTGACGAAGATGAGTAATATAAGTATTAGGGTAAGTGAAAGTGAATTTGGAATAAGCAGTGGTAGTATTATGAGTATGAGATGAGTGAAAGTGTTCTATATCTATCTATATATATAAAAGTGAATGTCTGTTTGTTTGTTTGTTTGTT
>CM022881.1:23229979-23244141 GCA_012654025.1 Pachypsylla venusta | reverse complement strand
ATGAATAAATGTCATTTCTTTTTTTTTTTGGACCATATTTTCACTATTTTTAAAGTTTGGAAATGTTTGGAGCCATGCGGTCCAAAAAACCGATATATCCGCCGCATACTGTGGGACGTATACGTACGCAATCTTGTGCAGAGCTCTGGAAGCCAAACCGATGGTCCGATTTTGAGGAAATTGGGCACAGCTTTTGGGACCGAATTTCTAACATCCAAACCACCTAACCAATTTTGATGACATTTAAAAGTAATCATCGGGAAAAATAAAAAGACGGGTCTGGCTTTTTGCCCATATGACCTGTGCCCAATTTCGCGTGACGCGTGAGACCATTTATTAGAGGATATAAGATTCCAATCTTTTATTCTCTAATAAATCGTCTCACGCGAAATTGGGCACAAAAAGGCAGACCCGTCTTTTTATTTTTCTTGATATCGCCCCCCAGGGGGCCCCTAGGTCCCCAAACAGTTTTGATGACATTTAAAAGTAATTATGGAATCTTTTTATCTAAAATAAATAATTTCACACGATTTTTTTTTTTAAAAAAAATAATGTCTAGACCCGGATCATGCAGTTAGTTGAATTATTGTTTTCAAGTAACTTTTTTTTTTTTTATCAAACTGACGATTTTTATATTTTTACATTTGTGGGGCCCTGCCGGGGCCGCAGAACCAAAATTCTCCTTTTAGACAGCAGTACTGAAAACCGCTAAAAAGCGGTAAAAATCCCCAAGTGTGTAATTCGATTGCACCCAAAAGTTTCGGGGCACAATTATAGCCCAGATGGGACCTATATAGGGACCAAATTTCATTGAAATCGGTCAACGCTAAGTGGCAAAAGTGCCCATCACGGCGGACGGAGGACAAACGGATTTTTTTATTCGATTTTTGGATTCTACGTAGATTAACGTACCTTGAAACGTATAATATCAAATTTTGAGGGGGGTATTTTTTTTCCGTGACGATTCCAAAGGTTCTTTATTGAAATTGAAAATAATAAACCAAAAAAATTATGTCTAGGGCCGACGGGGATCATTCAATATGTAGAATCACTGTTTTCATATAGAAAACGGTTCGGTATATTCACATGAAATTCAAAACAAATAATGTACACAGCTTACAGGTAATATTAAAAGTATTTATCACTAAGCCAAAGACGTCATATTTGGGTCAAATCTCTAAAATTCAAACCACATGACCAATTTTGATGAAATTTAAATCTGGTAATCATAGCAGTATTTTATCTAAAGTTATTCGTGCGTGGAGGCGTAACTTCACCAGGGGCCCCGTTTAGCGGCCCAAGCAGGGTCCTGTAAGATATTAATTACTAAATGAAAACAACTGATTATTGATTATATTTATTTAATTTTAAACACGAGAACAGTATATTAATTTAATTTTACCAGTAACTTACAAAAGTGAAGACAAAATTTTTATATAATAATAACCTTTGAATATAGGTATCATAACAGGAAGGAATATAAGGTCTCAGCGACGTACAAAAATCGGTAGACTCTTTTTGTAAAATTAGGGTCTTAACCCTTCTTTGTAATGACCGACATTATTTTTTTCCCTCGATAGACTCTTTTTTGAAATTTAAATTTTTCTCGTTTAATTCTTAGTTAAATATTATTTTTTTGTATGAAATTGATGGTTTATATCTAATTATGGTATTTTATATAGTGTTTTCATTTTTCTGAAATGTTTTTATCGTCACTTAAAAATCGATTTAAATTTTCGAAAAAGTTGAAATTTACCGCCATCGGGCTCCCATCTTTGTTTACATTTTTTATTAAAAATTTCAGTGCTTCGTGAAAATATCTTTGGACACTTTCTCCGTGCTAAGAACCAATTCATTTCAAAAGTGTCTAGCGATTTCAACTCATACATTCTTTCCCCGTTATGTATGTTCTGTGATCATAACAAAGGGTGAAATTAAGGAGTGGCCGTTGTCACCGACATATATTACAGTCCATCCCCTTTACAAGTTCAAGATTTGAATTGCTCTGATGTTTCGATGGGGTCTGGGAAGGAGAGAGAGAGAGCGAAATGGAGCTGCTCTTGGGGTCTCCGCAGTCCTGGCAGTATCTGGCTCTTTCCCAACAGAAGGAAGGTATATTTTAGACCATCATTAATTAATACGGGTAGAGGGATGCAACCTAAAATTATGGTATTCATCCGGCTCCCATAGGTACAGCTAATTCCCTCATCTGGTTAATGAGTCTTTTAACCTGTCCAAACTTATATTTAATCAGATAAGTTCCAGAAGACAATAGCTTGACAACACAGTCAGAAATCCAAACTATAATTCTTGGCCATTACTGAATCACCCTCTATGAAACGTTTTCCCATTTTTCCCCTAAAATTAGCTTGTTGTCTTTCCTAAATTTCTCTGATTTTGTTTTCATCGGATAGGTATATTAAATCGGAGCAGTATTAATTTCCCTTCCCAAATGTAATTTTGCCGGAGTTTACCCAGTGAATACAATCAGACCAAGAATCATAGAATACTATTAGAAACGGTTAAGAGGTATAGAACAATTGATGGGAATGGACTCCCCCCAAACCAAAGACTGGGACCCCAGAAAAATTATCAGAGTTGAAAACTCTCGAGTTACGGCTGATTTTTCCGTTTTTCCAAGTTACTGCCGATTTTTCAATTTTTGTGTGGAACATTTTTATATGTAATGCCTGGGTGATATGAGTACCTACTACTGTAAAAGTCACGTTTACCCTCATTGTTTATCCCATCTTCTCGAAACGAAGATCGGGTACGCACAGGTATATCTAATATATATCTAGATGTATATATATCTAGATGCATACAACTGAGATGAGAATGCTCAGATGGATTGCGGGAGTGACACTTAAAGACAGAATTTAAAACAGATATATCAGAGGAAGTATAGGAGTAACACCAATTACAGAAAAGGTAGAAGAGAAACAAATGAGATGGTATGGGCATGTAAAGAGAAGACCCCCAGAACACATGGTAAATCAGGCAATTGAATACCCACTTGTTACTCCAAGAAGAAGAGGAAGACCTAAAAGTACATGGATCAAACAGCAAGAAAAAAGACTGGCTCAAGAAGAAATAAATCCAGAGGACATTCCCAATAGAAGAGTTTACAATCTTCGAACAAGGAGAGCCGACCCGAACAACGTAAATCAAGAGGACATTCCCAATAGAAGAGTTTACAATCTTCGAACAAGGAGAGCCGACCCGAACAACGTAAATCAAGAGGACATTCCCAATAGAAGAGTTTACAATCTTCGAACAAGGAGAGCCGACCCGAACAACGTAAATCAAGAGGACATTCCCAATAGAAGAGTTTACAATCTTCGAACAAGGAGAGCCGACCCGAACAACGTAAATCAAGAGGACATTCCCAATAGAAGAGTTTACAATCTTCGAACAAGGAGAGCCGACCCGAACAACGTAAATCAAGAGGACATTCCCAATAGAAGAGTTTACAATCTTCGAACAAGGAGAGCCGACCCGAACAACGTAAATCAAGAGGACATTCCCAATAGAAGAGTTTACAATCTTCGAACAAGGAGAGCCGACCCGAACAACGTAAATCATAGACATGGACAAGGCAAGGGAGATATATATGAAAGATCTTTCATGAGTAAAGTTTACATCCCCAATAGAAGAGTATACAATCTTCGAACAAGGAGAGCCGACCCGAACAACGTAAATCATAGACATGGACAAGGCAAGGGAGATATATAGTAGTTTTGTGAAATGTAGACCTCACTCACATAATATTATTTAAAGTTTCGATAGAGCCTTATTGAGCCCGAATTCTAGTAACATCCAAAGCTATAATAATGAAAGTTAATGTAAAGTAATTATATACCTAATTGGCCAAAATGTAAGAGTTATGGCCTCGTTTTCTAGTTACGGACGATTTTTTGATTTTTGACCAAATTTGGTCCGTCACGGTCTGAAATCTTTTAGTTGGTCGCGACAATATATCTACTCGAAGCAAAAAAAAATTAGGCGGCCTTTTAAACATTTATTTTGGACACGGTTTGCAAAAAAACTGTCCAGCCGTTTTCAAATTAAGACAGATTTCTCTAGGAAAAATTATAGAATACTCGGGCACGGCCATGTCTCTAAGGCGCCGAGCGAAGCGGGCGTAGCCTGCTAGTTAAGGAATAAAAGATTTAACTTTGTAAATTTTTACATCTTACTAAAAACCTAGAGTTATGCTCTGCTTTGCCTGAAAGTGTGGTCACGAATCCATGCTCTCCACCCCTCTTTGCGATGTCTTTGAAGAAGAAAAATAGCAATATAAAAATCGAAGAAAAGCAAGGGTGAAACAAATGATCACTTATAACAAATTTATAAAAAGGTTTTGGGCAGGGTCAGCCGTGTCCTCATGGTGTCTATGATGTGTGTGTCAGGTATTGACATGAAGTACAATCTGACTAACAGAGCTTTAAAATTTAATATTTTAGATTTTGATAATGGACCATGATTTTATTTCGATTTCCGAACTTTTTTTTTCTCCGTTTGTTGAACCTCCAGTTGTTGATCTTGGCGTTGACTTGCATATGGATCTGCTACAGAATCATTATGACATTCTTGAGAACTACTTCCTGTAAATTGACGTTCAATATTTGATGGTGATTGCTCTGCGATTCCCAATTGTTCATTATATACTTCTTGAAGGCTTTTTCTCGACCATTTCGTTATCAATTCATCAAAAGAAGTTACTTGCTGTGGGGGATTCCATTTCTTTTGTCTTGAAGAAGTCCCCTCCATGTTTGGATTAGAATCGAATATGTAAGGCTGAAATTGTTGCTCCGCATCTTGACTCACTTTCCCTGAGGAATGCGACTCATCCTCAGACTTATTACTATTATCCTCGTCGAAATTATTTTGATATATCGTTTGGTTTGTATTTTGGTAATTAGTTTCCTCAATTATTGGAAAATTACAAGTATTTTCCATTGCTACTACGAACTTGTTATAATGAGGAAGGAAATATTTATCTTCAAACATGTGTCTGTAGCCAAGCAGTTTATTTAACATCAGATCCGCCGGATCAATGTTCATATATTGACAAAATATTGAAAAAAATCTTTGCTGGAAAAATAAGAAGATATACTATTAGTTACTAGCTGTTTCGCCCGTGCTTCGCTACGATTCTTATATTTATATTTTTTGTTTTCAAGGAGAATGGAATTTAGGTGGGGGTGGGTATGAGTATGTGTCCACCCTGTATATTGCAACTTTTTTTTAAAAAAAAACAAGATTTAACCTTTTTGGCAGGGACCTTAGAGGCATGGCCGTTATGATTTTTTAGTATTTTCTAAGTTTTATTTTGCCCGTTTCCAAACTCGTAACTCTGGAATGGCTGGCCATAACTATACATAAAATGAGGACTACATGACCACCTAACCATGATTTTGGACGGGGGTCCATTCCCATGATATTTCCGCTATCCACTCAGGTTTGGGCTCTGGTATTGTAACAGACAACCCCTACCACATAGGTACACACAAATTTCTGATTTATATATTAAGATTTCTTTGGCGATCAGATAAACTCTTGTATTTCATATCATCACAGCAATCTCGGGAACAAACACTAAAATAACTATTTTCTTATGTTTCCCCCACTTTCTATTCTACACCTAAGCTGCTCTGATGAATTAGAGAATATAATAAGTCACCTCTAATACATACAGAGTGTCCACAAGCAATATGTAAACCTTTTAACCGCGTGCACTATGACATAAATAAAGGCCAATATGCTCAATAAACATAGGTCCAGAAAAGCATCCCCACCCAACCGGGCCGAGAAGTTCCTCAATTTTTTTTTTTTTTTTTTTTTTTNTTTTGAGTTGGCGCTTAAAAATTGATTCCTATTTTACATTCGAATAAATGCTCAATATCACACCATGTCAAGGATTAAAAATGACATATCGGTTTATTATGTTCAATTATATGAACCTTTGGAATCGTCATGAAAAAATACTCCTCTAAAAATTTGAAATTTTACGTTTCCAGGAACGTAGAATCCTAAAATCGAATCAATAAAGGGTACGGAAAACCGTACTAAACTTTATCTTCCTTTATTCTAGAAATTTGGTAGGCTCCAGATGTTGTCGCAAATATTTGATAATAATATTATATCATTTACCACCGGCAGACTACGGCTGTTGTCACAGCTCTCTAGTAAAATTATTATATGAATTACCTAGATTTCACAGCCTTTGGCTGTTGTCACAGCTCTCTAGTAAAATTATTATATGCATTTCATTGGGCAGCCTTCGGCTGTTGTCGCAGCTCTAATGTGAAAAAAAAATATTTGAATTACCTTTGACAACCTGCGGTTGTTGTCACAGCTCTCTAGTGAGAATATTATATACATTAGATTTAGCAGCCTTCGGCTTTTTTCACAGCTCTCTAGTGAGAATATTATATGCATTAGATTCAGCAGCCTTGGGCTGTTATCACATCTCTCTAGTATAATTATTATATGAATTACATTTTTCAGCCTTCAGCAGTTGTCGCAGCTCTAATGTTAAAAAAATATTTCAATTTCCTTTGACAACCTTCGCTTGTTGTCACAGCTCTCTAGTGAAAATTATTAAATGCATTATATTACGCAGCCTCTGGCTGTTGTCACAGCTCTTTAGTAAAATTATTATATGCATTTGATTGGGCAGCCTTTGGCTGTTGTCGCAGCTCTAATGTGAAAAAAAAATTGAATTACCTTTGACAACCTTCGGTTGTTGTCGCAGCTCCCTAGAGAAAATAATATTTGAAAAGATATGGCAGCCTTTGGCTACTGTCACAGCCCTTTAGTGAAAATAAAACTTTTGTTTGATGCCGTAGGTCTCTAGAGTAAATATTAGATTTGGCCGCTTTCGGCTGTTCTCACAGTGGAGATAGCTTTATAAGACACAAAATTTGTCAAGAATATGTTTCACAGTATGATTATTTTAAATTTCATCAAAATATATGTGATACTACCGTTTTTAGAGGAGTGACCCGAATTTCAGGTTTGGTGCGCTAAAGAACCCCCAAATGATAATAGTCCCATGAGATCCAAAATTTATCGATCATATGTTACAAAGGTCGCTGTTTTAAATTTCATTGGAGCTCTATTGCTACTTTTAGAGGAGTGACCCGAATTTCTGGTTTGGTTTCCTAAAGGACTCTCAGATGGAGATAGCCCCATGAGACCAAAATTTGTCGATAATATGTTACAAAAAGTGTCCGCTTAAAATTTCATCAAAATTGGAGGTCTATTGCCACTTTTAGAGAGGCGGTCCTAATTTCCGATGTGGTGCCATAAAGGACCCCCAGATGAAGATAGCACCATGAGTCCCAAAATTTACTGATAATATGTTACAAAGAGTGTCTGTTTCGGACATTCCGTTTAGGTTATAGAGGGTCACACCAAAGTGACCTCTTTTGACCGAAGGGTCCATTTATGGGTCTAATATTAAGGTTTTGGCTGGAATAATGGCCTCAAGGTATGTTGGTGCCAAATATCATCAAAATCGAACAAATAATAAAGGCTGTAGATGCGCGAACACGATTCCGCTGACGTGAATGTGAATTCTTGAGCCAACTCACCTTAGTGACGCCCAGTATTTCTTGCCAGGATATATAAACAGTTGTCATATTGCCAAACTGCTGTTGATGAGGATAAATGAATGTGATTTCTTGAGCCAACTCACCTTAGTGAATGCCAGTATTTCTTGTCAGGATCTATAAACAGTCGTCATATTGCCAAATTGCTGCTGATGAGGATAAATAAATGTGAATTCTTGAGCCAACTCACCTTAGTGATGTCCAGTATTTCTTGCCAGGATCTATAAACAGTCGTCATACTGCCAAATTCTTGTTGATGAGGATAAATGAATGTGAATTCTTGACCAACTTCCTCCCCCGTGGGATTCAAATTGATTCTGAGTATTGCTTTTTCTTGACCACAACTATTTCGTTTGATTAAGTATCGATTGGTATTTAAAAGCCGCAATTTCATTGTTGTCCTCATGAAAGAACAAAAGGCTTGGCCAACATACATGAGATGTCTTTTAGAGCCTTCTATAATGAGAATATAGTCTAGTACGGCATTGAGTTTGGTGAATGGCCGACTCTGATCTGAAAAAGATAAAAGAACAAAAGGCTTGGCCAACATACATGAGATGTCTTTTAGAGCCTTCTATAATGAGGACATAAATATAGTTAGTTTGGCATTGAGTTTGGTGAATGGATGACTATGATCTGAAAAAGATAAAGAAACAAAAGGCTTGGCCAACATACGTGAGATGTGTTTTAGAGCCTTCTGTAATGAGAACATAGTCTAGTACGGCATTGAGTTTGGTGAATGGCCGACTATGATTTGAAAAAGATAAAAGAAGAAAAGGCTTGGCCATCATACGTGAGATGTGTTTTAGAGCCTTCTGTAATGAGAACAAGTAGTGTAGTTTGGCATTGCGTATGGTGAATGGATGACTATGATCTGAAAAGGATAAGAGAACAAAAGGCTTGGCCAACATACGTGAAATGACTTTTAGAGTTTTCTATAATTAGGATATACTCGTATAGTTTAGTTTAGCATTGAGATTGATGAAATTTAAAACGGATAACTATTGCATCCTCTTATGATTTTTTTTTTAACAAAGGGCCCCAGAAACTCCTTCAATTGACTATCCCATTTAAAAGTAAACGGTCCAGTTTATTCACATAATGTTCAAAACAATTAATGTACGGAATCTAAAGAGATCATTCGACTTATAATATTCATTATAAGTCCAGGTTTTTTTCCAGGTTTTAGTACCAAGATCGTTTCTTTTAGGCCAAATCTCTAAAATCCAAACCACATAATCAATTTTGATGAAACTTAAAATATGTAAATATGGCACTATTCTATTTTCAGAATATGGGGGTATAGCTCTGTCAGGGGGTCCGCTAGGGACCCTAAAATTTTCCTCGAAATAGGAATTCCTTTTAAAAGAGAACGGTTCTGTATAGACACATGAAATTCAATACAAATAATGCCTATAACTTACAAGGATTATTGAAAATACTTATCACTGCATATTTAGATCTTTTATTCAGATTGGCCCCCAGTTTCGGGACCACTTTTTACCTAAAGTCATTGGTCCGTGGAGGCTTAAATTTGGTATGCACATTGCACAGTCACCTGTGTATTTTATTAGATATTTTTAAAAATCTCGGTTTTGGGGCCTTAGTATGGGCCCATATTTTTTTTTTTTTTTTTAATTTGGTTTAACGTCTTTTTAACATCTATTGGTCATTCAAGACGGGGGTTTTACCCCTATGCGCTGAAAATTTGTAAACCAGCTACCCACATTGACCTCACCCAGTCTGGGTTGTGCCGGGAAAATGTTCCCAACCAACGCCCGCCGTTGCTTCAATTCAGTGATCTGACGGGAACTGGTATATTCAACGTGGTATGATTGTTGGCTGCCGATAAATTTAAAAATTTAAAAGTTGTCACATTTTCATAACAATTTGTATACTCAGTCACCCAAGCATTAAAGTGGACAAATTTTGGTATTTTGCAGAAATTTAGATTTTGGGACCCTGACAGAGGCCCAGAAATGTAAAAATAAAAAAGTCGTCTAATTTTGAATCCGCTTTCTAGGAAATGTCGTGATTGACGAAATTTCTCGATACTCAACCAACCAATATTTATAATTATTACGAAATTATTCTGGATATTTCTTAAGAAATGTTTATGTTAGGTACCTTCAGGATTATCATCCCATACAGAAATTGGTAGAGTGACAGCATTTTCAATGTCCGAAATAATATACCCAGTGACATTGTCCAGTTTCACTCTCATCACAGCTGTGGACAAAAGAATGATGGTCAAAATCAATGAATCAATTCTTGTCATTTTATTATCTATTAATACTCCAGGAGTTTTAGACAGAAAAAAAATTAAATGATATAGTAGAACGATGCCTAAAATCAATGAATCAATTCTTGTCATTTTATTATCTATTAATACTCCAGGAGTTTTAGATAGAAAAAACATTAAAAGATATAGAAGAATGATCCCCAAAATCAATGAATCAATTCTTGTCATTTTATTATCTATTAATACTCCAGGAGTTTTAGACAGAAAAAAAATTAAATGATATAGTAGAACGATGCCTAAAATCAATGAATCAATTCTTGTCATTTTATTATCTATTAATACTCCAGGAGTTTTAGATAGAAAAAAAAACATTAAATGATATAGAAGAAGTATGCCCAAATTCAATAAATCAATTCTTGTCATTTTATTATCTATAAATACGCCAGGAGTTTTAGATAGGAAAAACATTAAATGATATAGAAGAATGATGCCCAAATTCAATAAATCAATTCTTGTCATTTTATTATCTATAAATACGCCAGGAGTTTTAGATAGGAAAAACATTAAATGATATAGAGGAATGGTGCCCAAAATCAATGAATCAATTCTTGTCATTTTATTATGTATCAATAATCCAGGAGTTTTAGATAGAAAAAGCATTAAGTGATATAGAAGAATGATACCCAAAATCAATGAATCAATTCTTGTCATTCTATTATCTCTTAAAACTCCAAGACTTTTAGATAGAAAAAAACATTAAATGATATTGAAGAATGATGCCCAAAATCAATTAATCAATTCTTGTCATTCTATTATCTATTAACCCTCCAAGAGTTTTAGATAGAAAAAACATTAAATGATATAGTTCTAAATTATCTTAAAAAGTTAGCTACATCTCCTTCATCAATATAAAAATGTTCCTAGATGGGTAGATTGCGAAACGGTCGGCCATTCTGAATTTATCGTTGGACATCTTGTATTTTATCCAATTTTTTCTTCGATTTTTTGCAAATATCGCGATAGCCGTAAATCTACATAAATATTTTGTTGGACTTTAATGAACGACAAGCAAAACTCCCACAACATACGTTCGAATATATTTTTGTCATAATGACCATTTTCGAGATATAGAAATACACAGGAAATGTAGATTTACGAATGGGTTAAAAATAAAATTTTGTGATAAAGTTTTAAATTTTGCTGAAAATGTTATAGGTATTAGACCTCCCTTGAAAAGTCCCGATGCTGGAAAGTTGTGGAACCATCCGCCATTTTGAATTTTATCGTCGGCCATCTTCAATTTTAAGAACATTTTTTGGTTTTCTGATAACATTTCGAGAACGGTTAATTTTATCGAAATGTCTGTATGAATAATTTGAACTACAATTACCTGAATTTCCCACAAACTAATCGCTATATATATATCGTATCGTTTTGGTTAATATACTGTTGTCGGTTTTTTTGCCGCTTTTCAGCGGTTTTCACGAATCCTGCCTAATAGGAGAACTTCAATAGCATGTACTGAATGCACATAAGTTTGGATGAAGACTTGTATATTGTTTGGCCGCTTTTTGGCGGCTTTCGGTTGCCGTTTTTAATTTTGCCCTAAACCGAAAACGGTTAAAACTACAGCTTGAAAATTGCTGCCAATATGTAATAATTTTATGCATGAAATGCTAAAAGACATATTTGGTTTAAATCAAATCTACCGTTGGGTGGTTTTCAATTGCTTTTTAGCAGTTTACTCGAATCTTGCATAAAATGAGAATGGTAGGAAAGCTTCAAATTTGATGTCAGAAAATATCAATTCACCCTTGGCGGTTTTTTCCGATTTCAGTGGTTTTCAATACAAAACGTTTGTAGCATTGAAAACTCCATATCAAAGATGTCTGCCCATTACAATATTTTCTTTTTTTAGTCGCATCAAAGAATAATAAAATTGAACATACTTCTTCATGCACGCTCCTCATACTTACGAAGTGTGTAACCATGATAGAAATAGTCCGGCACATAATCAAGTGTCCTAATATGGTCCACTATATTCATATCAATGTTAGGCCAAACAGTGGCTATAAAAAAGTGGCCGGCAGTTCTTTGACTTTTCTTGTTGACTCTGGACACCAAGTTTAGTGTTTCTTTAAAGGATCCTTGTCTGTCGAAATTTGGTATGAAATCATTAAAAAAATCTTCAAACCCGCCGTCCTGTTGAACAAAGCCATATCGTTTTCTTTGCGTGTATTTCTCATAAAAACTGTAAATTAAAAAAATAGCCAGCGTTCATTGTACGTTAAATATACTAGTTGCAATATTTTTAACTGGCACAACTCAACGTGTATAGTCGTAGTTCAACATAACATTATTTATTATTATTTTTTATTTTTTTCAACTTTTCTGGACACAGTTGTAGAGACGTTTTTAATATTGAAAAGTCCAACAAGAACACACATGTGATATATAAATGGTATAAACCCAAGAACAAATTTCAAGGTATAAAAGGCATGCCTGCCGCATTCTTCAGGTATATGCTTCGGATTTTTTTTCGAGTCCCCCGTATACGTTTTGCACCCAACCTACAACCATGATTTGTTCCATTTCTGGCTGAGTATGTCGGCAATTCTTTTTAAATAATGTTTATACTCATAATGCATCACTCCCCCAACTGAACATATCAGTGGTGTAAACGAGGTTCTTTTCTATGTCCTCGCTTAAATTCGAACCAACAGCATCCTGCTCACGAATCCGTCACTCTTGTAAACTGAGCTATTGAGGCTGTTTTATGAAGTTGTGTTCTAAAACTAAATATATGAGTTTTTCACATTTTTCTTTCTATATTTGTTCTTTTCTAATTTTCTCTTTTTGGACTGTAGTGTTCAATCAGGTTTAGTGTTCAATCATTTTTAATTTTTTTACGTTGTCCAGTTTGGGTCCAAATTTGGGAAGCATAGGAATGTGCGTCGGCATTTACAATGCGATTATTAAAAAACGCAACTCTTCCAGCTTCCCAAACACCAACCGCTTGGAAATCGGCGTAAAGTCCTGGAACATTTCTAGCAGGATCGGGTTCTTGTAACTCTGGTTCTGGTCCTACGTCATTCCAGCACAATTTTGCAATTCGGGCACAATGATCCCTGTGTTGGTCGTGGCCATGCTTGACTAGTCCACCTTTTTTACAATTTAAAGCATGATTCAATGTCATTGGTTCACCACACCCATCACATGAGCTAGGTAGTCCTCGTATCTGATGACCATATCTGAGGGCTAAAGCATCTCGGAATTGCGCAGGAGACAAATCAAAGTTAACCACAGTTGTAGGAATAACATTTAACCATTGACTAGCTTTATCTTGAGTGATGCATGTTAGAGGCCGTTTCTGATGATTTGGCAACAATGATATGAGTTTTTCACATTTTTCTTTCTATATTTGTTCTTTTCTAATTTTCTCTTTTTGGACTGTAGTGTTCAATCAGGTTTAACTCTTCGTTTGTTTTTATTGAATTGACTAGTTTTTCTGTACCTTTTCTTGAGATTTTATATGATCCTTCCGCATTTTTAACTGGGTTTGTGATATTGAGACCCCCATATTTTGTAGGATTTTCAAACAGTTCATGTTCAGTGTCACTTAATTCTTGTCCGAACAAAGAGGGAGTAAAAATCTGACGGATTGTCCTTAGTAACGGATTATATCTGTTATCAAATTTATCCTATGTGTTAGGTATAAATTAGGTTAGTTATTAGGTAGGAATTTCAAAGGGTTGGGTGGAAGAGAATTCCTCAGGAATTAACCCCGCCCTTTGAATTAACTTTTCTCTCTCTCTCTATCTCTATNTAACGGATTATATTCATTGGCCTCTGTTTGAACGACTCTCGGTGTGAATAGCTCTAATGTACATTGTACGTTAAATATACTAGCTCTAATATACATTGCACGTTAAATGTACTAATTCTAATGTACATTGCACGTTAAATATACTAGCTCTAATATACATTGCACGTTAAATGTACTAATTCTAATGTACATTGCACGTTAAATATACTATAGCTCTAATATACATTGCACGTTAAATATACTAATTCTAATATACATTGCACGTTAAATATACTAATTCTAATGTACATTGCACGTTAAATATACTAATTTTAATGTACATTACACGTTAAATATACTATAGCTCTAATATACATTGCACGTTAAATATACTAATTCTAATGTACATTACACGCTAAATATACTAGCTCTAATGTACATTGCACGTTAAATGTACTAACTCTAATGTACATTGCACGTTATATACAGGGTGTTT
>CM022881.1:23200495-23220679 GCA_012654025.1 Pachypsylla venusta | reverse complement strand
TTATTATCCAGGAGTTTGTATAACAATTTGTCCGAGTTCAGAACAGATTCACGCAATTGGCTTTATATGTTTCAATCCCATCACTCAGATCCAACTCGGCACTATAAACATTGAATAGTGACAGTGCTTTTATTATCCAGGAGTTTGTATAACAATTTGTCCGAGTTCTGGGTATGTGGAAGTATTTATTTCTTGCCCTTAACCTCGGATCTGGAATTTCAAAATTCAATATGTTCACCAAATTGGGAGCATCGAGTATATTATTTAATATTTTATAAATGAATATTAAATATATCATCTTTCTTCTATTCTCTAGTGTGATTAGATGTAGATTGTCACACATGGAGATATACGACACGGGTTCGGGGTAAGTGGGGTAGAATCCGTTCTCCTTATAAAAAAGCTGTCTTACAAATTTCGTTTGTACTTTTTCTATTTTTTTGATGTTTTGTTTTGTACCGGGTGACCATATTATAGCAGCATAATCGTGCTTGGATCTGACGAAAGAAGTATACAGGATTATAAATGTGTCTAGATTTTGGAAGTACTTGAAACTTCTATGTAGTAGACCCAGGGATTGATAAGATTTACTGATGACGTCATCTATGTGCTGATTGAATTTCATGTTTTTTTGGAATATCACACCTAGATCTTGTTTTTGTTTGATTGTTGGTATCTTAAAATTATTTATTTTATATTACACAATACTCCACTAAATTAGCTCCAATTCATCCATGTGATGATATGAAATATAAGAGTTTATCTGATCTCCAAAGAAATAATTAATAATGTCCTCTTGTTTAATTTTCTACTTCATCAGAGCTGGTTAGGTGTAGAATAGAAAGTGGGGGAAACATAAGAAAATAGTTATTTTAGTGTTTGTGTGTTCCCGAGATTGCTGTGATGATATGAAATACAAGAGTTTATCTGATCGCCAAAGAAATCTCAATATATAAATCAGAAATTTGTGTGTACCTTTGTACCTACCTATGTAGGTACCTATGTGGTAGGGGTTGTCTGTTACAATGCCCAAACCAGAGCGTATAGCAAAAATATCATGGGAATGCCCCCCCCCCCCCCCCNCCCCCCCCCCCCCCGAAATCATGGTTAGGTGGCCATGTAGTCCTTATTTCAGGACATTCTCTGCAAAGTTATGGCCAGCCATTCCGGAGTTACGAGTTTGAAAACGGAAAGGGGAAAAATAAAACTTAGAAAATACTAAAAAATCAGAACGGCCATGCCTCTAAGGTCCTTGCCGAAAAGGTTAAATCTTGTTTGTTTTTTTTAAAAAAGTTGCAATATACAGGGTGGACACAAACTCATACCCTCCCCCCCCCACCACCTAAATTCCATTCTCCTTGAAAACCAAAAATATCAATATAAGAATCGTAGCGAAGCACGGGCGAAACATCTAGTAATTAATAGTATTATCTTCTTATTTTTCCAGGAAAGCTTCTTTCCAATATTTTGTCAATATATGAACGTTGATCCGACGGATCTGATGTTAAATAAACTGCTCGGCTATAGACAAATGTTTGAAGATAAATATTTCCTTCCTCATTATAACAAGTTCGTAGTAGCAATGGAAAATACTTGTAATTTTCCAAAAATTGAGGAAACCAATCGCCAAAATACAAACCAAACAATACATCAAAATAATTTTGACTCAGCGTGGATTAATAATGAGTCCGGGAATGAGCCGCATCCCTCGGAGAATATGAGTCACGATACGGAGCAACAATTTCAGCCTTACATATTAGATTCTAATCCAAACATTCCAAACATGGAGGGGACTTCTTCAAGACAAAAGAAATGGAAACCCCCAAAGCAAGTAACTTCTTTTGATGAATTGATAACGAAAGGGTCGAGAAAAAGCCTTCAAGAGGTATATAATGAACAATTGAGAATCGCAGAGCAATCACCATCAAATATTGAACATCAATTTACAGGAAGTAGTTCTAAAGAATATCATTATGATTCTTTAGCAGATCCATATGCAAGTCAACGCCAAGATGAGCAACTGGAGGTTCAGCGAACGGAGAAAAAAAAAGAAAAAAAAGTTCGGAAATCGAAATAAAATCATGGTCGATTATCAAAAAGTAAAATATTAAATTTTAAAGCTCCTTTAGTCAGATTGTTCTTCAACATCATACCACCATGAGGACCCTGCCCAAAACCTTTTCATAAATTTGTTATAGGTGATCATTTTTTTCACCCGTGCTTTGCTTCGATTTTTATATTGCTATTTTTTTCTTCAACTACCATGGATTCGTGACCACACTTTCAGGCAAACCCGAGCATAACTCTAGGTTTCGTAAGATGTAAACATTTACAGGACAGTCTTTTATTCTTTAACTAGCAGGCTACGCCCACTTTGCTCGGCGCTTTAGAGACATGGCTGTGCTAATAATATTCTCTGATTTCTTCTAGAGAAATCGCCCTTAACTCGAAAACGGCTGAACATCAGTTTTTTGCAAACCATGTCCAAAATTAATGTTTAAAAGTTCACCTAAAACTTTTTGCTTAGAGTAAATATATGGTCGCGACCAATTTTAAGATTTCGGACCGTGACGGGCCAAATTTGGTCAAAAATCAAAAAATCGTCCGTAACTAGAAAACGAGACCGTAACTCTTACAATTTTGGCCAGTTAGGTACTATAAGAATGTAATGAGTATCTTTTTAAGTTTAATTATTATAGCTTTGAATGTTACTAGAATTCGGGCTCAATAAGGCTCTATCAAAACTTTAATTAATATTATGTGAGTGAGGTCTACATTTCACAAAACTACTGTATAGATATTAGATATATCTGTGCGTACCCGATCTTTGTTTCGAGAAGATGGGAGATACAATGAGAATAAACGTGACTTTTACAGTAGTATAGGTACTCATATCACTCAGGCATTACATACAAAAAAAGTTCCATACAAAAATGGAAAATGTGATAAACGAATATGACGAGAATTTTCAACTCTGAGGTCCCAGTTTTGGTTTGGAGGGGTTTATTCCCATCAATTGTTCTATACCTCTTAACCGTTTCTAATAGTATTCAATGATTTCTCATATAATTATAGTATTCAATGATTTCTCATATAATTATAGTATTCAATGATTTCTCATATAATTCAAAAATCGGCTGTACCTCGGCCGGGTGAAGAGTTGTGAATTCTGATAATTTTACTGAGGTCTCGCTCTATGTTTTTTGGAGGGGGATCTATTCCCATCATTTTCTCTATATCTCATACCGTTTCTAATAGTATTCTATGATTCTTGGTCTGGTTGTGTTCACGGGGTTAACTCTTGGAAAATTACATTTGGGAAGGGAAATTAATACTGCTCTGATTTAATATACCTATCCGATGAAAACAAAATCAGGGAAAGTTAGGAAAGACAACAAACTAACTTTAGGGGAAAAATGGGAAAACGTTTAATTGAGGGTGATTCAGTAATGGCCAAGAATTATAGTTTGGATTTCTGACTGTGTTCCTAAGCTGCTGTCTCCTGTAACTTATCTAAGTTTGGACAGGTTAAAAGACACATTGACCAGATGAGGAAATTAGCGGTACCTATGGGAGCCGGATGAATACCATAATTTTCGGTCGCATCCCTCTACCCGTATTAAATAATTATTCTACAATATACCTTCTGTTAGGAAGGAGCCAGATCCTGCCAGGACCCCGGAGACCCCAAGAGCTACTGCATCTTGCTCTTTTCCTCCTTCCCAGACTCCATCGAAAAATCAGAGCGATGCAAATATTGGACTTGTAAAGAGGAAGGACTGTAAAATATGTCGGCAACACCGCATTTTCACCCATTGTTATGATCACAGTACATACATAACAGGGAATGAATGTATGGGTTGAAATCGCTAGACACTTTTGAAATGAATTAGGGTCGCTAATTGAAATGTAGAGTGCTGGATCCTACAGACTTTTGGGGGAAAACATCGACCTAACGTTAATAATAATTATTTGCCTCGATATTTAAGTGGCGAACAAAACATTTTAAAAATGGAAACACTAAATAAAACTCCATAATTAGATATAAATTATCAATTGCATACGAAAAAATAATATTTAAGTAATAAAAAATAAAAAAAAAAAAAATGGGTCCATCTAGGGAAAAAAAAATTGTTGGCCATTCCAAAGAGGTGTTAAGCCATTATTTTTACAAAAAGTGTGGAACGATTTTTGTACAGAGCTGAGACCTTACATTCCTTCCTGTTATTATATATTGAAATATTATTATTATATAAATAATTCTCTTTTATATATATATAGATGTGTCTTGACTTTTGTTAACTTACTATATTGGAAAAATTAAATTAATACGCTGTACAACATACTGAATGATCCCCGTCGGCTTTAGACATTATTTTTATTTTAAAAAAATCATGTGAAATTACTGAACTGTTATCCTTTAAAAGGGATTTCCACTTTAAGGAGCTTGTTGGGACCCTGGCGAGGCTCCAGACAGAGATACGCCCGCGTGAGACCATTTATTTTAGATAAAAAGATCCCATAATTACTTTCAAATTTCATCACAATTGGTTAGGTGGTTTGAATTTTAGAATTTTGGTCCCAAACAAGCTATTTGGGAACCTAGGGGCGATATCGAGAAAAATAAAAAGTCGGGTCTGGCTTTTTACCCATATATGCCCTGTGCCCAATTTTTTTTTTTTTTTTTTTTTTTTTTTTTTTTTTTTTTTTTTNTTTTTTTTTTTTTTACACTTTGTTGAATTGTTCATTCAATAAGAATGAACAATATAACAGAAAGTTAGAAAGAAAGAATTAAGAAGAAGAAGGAGAGAAAGAATTATGAAGTTGGGCTAGTTTAATATAGTTCATTCAAAGGGCGGGGTTAATTCCTGAGGAAGTTCTATTCCACCCAACCCTTTGAAATCCCTGCCTATCTTTTACCTACCTAACAAAGTAAACCCTAAGGAAAATTCAAATAGTTTCTGAGGCCAGTAAATGTCTTCCTGTATGAATTTTGAAACCAGACCGACACTCCAACAATCTCAAGTCTGATGGCTATTGATTCCACAGTCTTGCAGCGCGGACAACTAATGAATGATTCATGAAGTTGGTGCGATGAGTTGGAATGGTGAGGAGATGAGAGCGAGTGTTGTGATGATGAAACTGATGTAATGAGGAAAATGATGAATGGAGATATGGGGATGACTCCTCATTCAGAATGCGCCATAATAGACACAATGTCCGTTGCTCAAGTCTTTTTTCGACCTGTAGCCATTCAAGTGATTTTCGATTTTGAGATACATGATCAAATTTCTTTTGTCGATAAATGTATCTAACACAGATGTTTCTCAATGTTTGGAGTTTGTTGCAGAGATCTTGGGACATGTTGCTAAGAACTACTCCAGCATACTCAATTATAGGAAATATCAACGATGTACAGAGAAGTTTTTTAATTTTAAAGCGCAGAAAATTTTTCAGACCGTTCAAAGGATGAAATGACCAGAAGACTTTTTGACAGACCCGATTGACATGAGATGCCCAAGAAAGATTTGGATCAAAAATGACACCAAGATTGTTTACAGTTTTCGAAAAGGGATTACTGCTGAATTAAAGATAACATTCGGGATATTTATTTGAGATAAACGATAAAGAAGACCAGGGAAACCAATAAAAATGCATTGAAACTTTTTGGGATTTGGAATTATACCATTAGAAGACGTCCAACCCTGAAGAGATTCTAAATCCTCGTTCATTTTTTTAATTGCGCCTGAGATAGAATCTACGGACGTGTGAATATATAACTGAAAATCATCCACGTACATAAGAACAGAACTTGAAAGAGTGCTGTAGTAGTGCTATGACGCGGTCGAAACCCAGATTGGAAAGGATTGAACAATTTGTGAGTATTATAATATTGAAGCATTTGAAGATGAACGACCTTTTCAAGAACTTTAGAGAATACAGGAAGAAGAGAACCGGCCGAAAGTCATTAATACAGGTTGGATGCGAGATTTTTGGAAGAAGAAGTACTCGACCAATTTTCCATTGTGAGGGAAAAGTACCCGAAGTAAATAGAAATTAATGATATGGGTTGCTGCTGTTAAAATTGAAGGTAAACTCAGTATGAGAAGGTTGTGGTTGCGATAAAATACTGATAATTTTATTGTTTTTAAGTGTGGGATGTAAAGTGTTTGGTGACGTTGAAAAGTGTTTGTTTAGATCAAAAAGACAAGATGCTATCCTCTGAGAAATATAAATCTCTATTGCATCACGAACAGTTCGGTTAAATTTATTTCGCAAAATTTTATATTTAGTAAAATGTTCTGATAAGCGAGTTTGTTTATATTTGATGTAAGCCCGATCTCTTCGCTTCATGAAATTCAATATCTCAGGGGTGAGCCATGGTGTAGGAGGGTATTTCACTCTGCCGTTCTTTAGGGGAGCGTGTTTATTGAAGAGTTGAATGACTGAATTAGTGAACTGCTCAACTTTCAAATCGATATTATCAATTGCCATCATTTGATTCCACTGACACTCATCTGCATCACTAATTAGATTTTCCGTAACCATGTTTCTGAAGTCTCTACACCTGATTTCTCTAAAAGTATACTTGATACTACCGATTTGGTAAGCTAAAAAAATCATATCATGATGAGAAAAACCAGGTGCAGAAATCACAAAAAAAAAAAATTATGCAGAAATAAAAAATAATTTCATCAATATCGGAGCATTGGTTTGACTTCCAGAGCTCTGCACACGATTCCGTACGTATACGTCCCACGCTATGCGGCAAACATATCGGTTTTTTGGACCCCATGTCTCCAAATATTTCCAAACTTTATAAATAGTGAAAATATGGCCCAAAAGAAATAAGAAATGACATTTATTTATTTTGGAATCCGGGTTCCTGTCAAACGATTTTTAGGCCAAAAAATGTTCAATTTTTCTGCACAATTACAATACTTTATCTTCTATATTTTTGGTAGTGTACGACTCCGAAAATCGAACACCCTACACATCGCACATCGTGAAGGGTACATTTGCAAATTAACATTGGCCAATTTTGACTGTGTGGGTCCCATTATTGGGCACCAAACATTTTCTTCATTATGAATCACATCTATAGAGTGTCCGTTTTTTACTTACTGAAAATTTCGATGTCGAGTTTGCAATGCCAAAACACGTTTTGGGGTCTCCAGAACACAAATCTCGAGTTTTTGTTTTGATTTATTAAAATAAAATAACAATTTATTGTATTATTTTTGTACTTTCTCACAAATATTAAAATACCTATTTAGTTTCGTTCATATATCCAACGATAATCCTTATTCCCTCAGGATATATAGTGGTCCTATTTTTAAAAAGCTCTTCTAATAATTATTGTTCGCCGTGGCCAGTATGATTTCTGGAGGCAGCTTTTGCCAGATTTTTGGTCACGGTCCCCTCATATGTTGTTCCTCATATAACTGGTATGATTTCAGTTTTCATTCCCCACACTTTCTGTATTTTTATCTGCAAGTCTTTATACTTTAGTTTCTTTCTACTTCTTTTTCTATTATGTTGCTGTCTAATGTAATAGCGACATCTATAATAAGGCATTGATCCTTTTGTCCGTTCTTATCTGTTGATCCCATAGTATGACATCATTCGTCTTCACTTCTTTCTATTGGTTTAGGTTCATGTTTATACCACGAGTCTGCTACTTGCATCTTGTAGTACTTTGATAAATTAGTGGAGCTTCTTGCCCACTTTGTTGTGTGCCGCTCTAAGTATTAATTTTTTGCCAGTACAGGACATCTGGATATTATGTGTCTGATAGTTTTATCTCACAAAAAAAAAAAAAAAAAAAAAAAAAAAAAAAAANAAAAAAAAAAAAATGTAAAAGAGGCCAAGTTCCAGTGCCCAAAAAGTTCTGCCTTTAATAGTACTGAGATCTAAAATAAGGACAAGCTTTTCTATTAAAGGCCAGAAATTATTGTACCTAAAATTATATGCCTGTAGTAAAAAATAGACATTTACTAGATGTTGGAATAAAGTTTATTAATCAACAAAATATCTCAACTATTTTGCAAAAGTAAAAATGAATTAAATGTTAGACAATTTAGAATGAGATCTGGCCAATAAACATTACCTAAAGGGATCTGGCCAATAAATATTACCACAATGCCCAACTTGTTTTCAAATAAACGCAAAAAATTTTAAATTTTACGACGGTAATATTTATGTACTTTTAAAAAAAATCAGTGAAAATTTTCACATTTACTTGGCAAGTTGTTGTTCTTGTTTGCGAAAATTTGATACACAAAACTTGCCAAGTAAATGTGAAAATTTTCACTGATTTTTTTAAAAGAACATAAATATTCCCGTCGTAAAATTTAGAATTTTTTGATAGTTGGACATCCAATATTTTAGATCATCAGACACAAACCAATAGAAAGAAGTGAAGATGACGGTTGTCATACTATGGGATCAACAGATAAGAACGGACAAAACGATCAATGCAAATAAACCCGACATTGTGATCAAAAACTTACTTAAAAAGAGTGCCTTATTATAGATGTCGCTATTACATTAGACAGCAACATAGTAGAAAAAGAAACAGAAAGAATATTTATAGAATTAAATTATTTTCGTGTACCCCATATTTTGTGTTAAGCTTATTTCTCTAGTTAAGGTTCAACTGCTCAGAGATTTTGAGCAGACTTCTTACCAGATAGTTTTGGACGAGTTCCGATGATACTCACTCTCCAATTGAGTAGGGCAATGCAATCAATTGAGAGGCTGTTTCCTCTTCCTCCCCACATAATGTACACAATGGGTTTTCCCTAAAGATTCCCATATTATGGTAGTGTTTTCTGAGACCAGACCACAATGTCCCGTTATTAGTCCAGTGATGTACCCCATATTGTACACCAGTGACTTCAAATACCAATTGACCATGGTTTGAAAGAAAATGGGTATCCATGGGACTGTCCGGTCCTATTCGGCCAGTATAAATAAGGACTATTATTATAATTTTTATAGAATTGTACTGCATTCGTGTACCCCATATTGTACACCAGTGACTTCAAATACCAATTGACCATGGTTTGAACGAAAATGGGTATCCATGGGACTGTCCAGTCCTATTCGGGCATTTGAATTTGCATTTTCGGACCCATGATTATTGAGCAAAATATTAGCTGTATTTGATATGTAGTTTTTTTTTTTTGCAAAATCCTCAATATTTTTCTGTGATATTACAAAAAATCGGAAAATTTCAATACAATAACACAATAAATAAAGGTATTCTAAACCTACTGAAATTTTCTCATCCCACTAGCCCTTCTCAGTTCCTCTTGTCATGACAATTCTCATTTTATTAAATATGTTTAGGACCTATCCTAGTTAGAACGGATCCCAATAAATGGTGAACTTACTCTAACCCTACCCGCCTAAATAATATTATCTACAGGGTACCCCATAAAAATGCAGATGGTATTAAAAATGATGTTACACATGCAATTTTTGAAATAGAACAACAATTTTTGTTTTATTTGAAAGAAAAGTAATAGGAAATTATTTTGATGTATGATTTATTGAATATTAGCTGTTTAGGCCGCTTAGTTCGCTACGATTCTTATATTGATATTTTTGTTTTTCAAGGAGAATGGAAAACAAGGATTTAAGGGCTTTCTCAGGGGCCTTAAAGGCATTTCTGACTTTTTAGTATTTTCTAAATTTTATTTTGACCGCTTTAGTTTTCGAACTCGTAACTTTGGAATGACTGGCCCCACCTTTGCAGAAAATGTCCTAAAATAAGGACTACACGGTCACCCAAAATTTTCTCGCTTTAAGTTGATATGTTTTCGCGACAAAATTACAGATATCGGACCGAAAACGGCTGGACCTATTTTAGATCTGATAATTTTTTCTGGTGTCGTAGACAATGATTTTGGGGGGGGGGAGGTCTATCCCCATAAATTTTTCGCTATCTGCTATCGTTTGGACTGCGGTATTGTAACAGACAGCCCCTAACATATAGGTAGGTATAGGCATACATAGGTACACATAAATTTCTGATTTATATTTAATTTTTTTAATTTAAATTTATTTATTTATTATTTATTCATATACGTACATAGGTACAAAGATAATTTTCCCAAGCTAAATATATGTATATTAAAATATTATGAATCATTTGTGGAAGACATTTGCAGACGGGCGTGGACACTGTAGTATTGCATGTCGCTCAGCTTCGACGTTCAACAGTTCATGTTCAGCCTAAAAACTTCTTTTCCAAAGCAGAAGCAGTCTTTCTGAACTTTTGGACTTATTGCAGAATGTTAATGCTTGTCACAATCCTCCTACGTGGCCTAATCCGGTTGTGCGGATTAGGTCACCTAGAGCCTTTTCATCTGGGCTCTAATTGTGCCCCGAAACTTTTTTGTGCAATCCAATAAAACCTTGGCGAGTTTTGCCGCTTTTTACCGGTTTTTTATTCGATTTTTGGATTATACGTACCTTGAAACTTATAATATCAAATTTTGAGAGGGGGTATTTTTTTCCGTGACATTTCAATAGGTTCATTATTGAAAATAATAAACCAAAATGTGTCTGCAACAAATGCACCATGCTCAGGCTCCATTGTAACTAAAGCCTAAAGCCCCTTCTGATGGAAAGAAAATGACATCAACGTCAACAATCTATGACAATAGTGATAGTTGATAGTGATCATGGGGCACACCCTGTTTAGGTGTTGAAAACTAATTAGTTAATACGTAATACTCTTTTGAAAAAAAAATATGACTACATTCATGAGTTTTCATTTTCACATTTTTCAATTTATCTTCTCAGTATTGTACAAGACATTATAATGGCGACTGTGCATAAAATGACAATTCTGTGGGGCTTTTTTATCACATTTTTCAATGTAACTTGTAAGTATTGCAAAAGACATTATCATGGCGACTGAGCTTACGACTATATTTCTGTGGGTTTTCATTTTCAAATTTTTCAATTTATCTTCTCAGTATTGTAAATGACATTATAATGGCGACTCAGCTTATAACAACATATCTGTGGGGTTTTAATTTCACATTTTTCAATTTATCTTGCAAGTATTGTAAATGACATTATAATGGCGACTGAGCTTATAACAACATTTCTGTGGGGTTTTAATTTCACATTTTTCAATTTATCTTGTAAGTATTGTAAAGGACATTATAATGGCAACTGAGTTTGTAACAACAATTCTGTGGGGTTTTATTTTCACATTTTTCAATTTATCTTGTAAGTAATGTAAAGGACATTATCATGGCGACTGAGCTAATGACTACATTTTTGTGTTTTTAGTTTCACCTTTTTCAATATATCATGTAAGTAATGTAAATGACATTATCATGGCGACTGAGCTTATGACTGCATATCTGTAGGTTTTATTTTCACATTTTTCAATTTATCTTCAGAGGACATTATCATAGCGACTGTGCTTCTGAGTACATTTTTGAGATTTTTTATAATGGCAACCAAGCAGCTGAGTAATTTTTTTTAGATTTTATTTGAATTTATATTTTTTTATCATAATCTTTTGAAAATGCAAGTTTATCGGAAAATCGAAAATTGGAAAAACTCATCTGTCGACTATGCTCCGTTAAAATAAACTAGATGAAAAACACTACGAAATTTCGAGTTAACCACAAAAAAGTTGTGGGTAAAAACAAACGGACGAGAAAACAGCATCTCCGTCACCAATTGACGATTTTAATAGTTTTACTAATTTACTTTCCTTATCCTATAAAAAGGAAAGTATTGTAATGGGCTGATGTCGAGTTTTCAAAAAAAGTGGGAGTGACAAAAACAATATGACCACATTCTGTGGGTTTTCATTTTCACATTTTTCAATTTATCTTCTCAGTATTGTAGAAGACATTACAATGGCGACTGAGCTCATAACAACAATTCTGTGGGGCTTTATTTTCACATTTTTCAATTTAACTTGTAAGTATGGTAAAGAACATTATAATGGTGACTGAGCTTATAATTACATTCTGTGTGTTTTCATTTTCACATTTTTCAATTTGTCTTCTCAGTATTGTAAAAGACATTATAATGGTGACTGGGCTTTTATCAACATTTCTGTTCGAGTTCATTTTCACATTTTTCAATTTAACTTGTAAGTATTGTAAAGAACATTATCATGGCGACAGAGATTACGACTACATTTCTGTGTGTTTTTAGTTTCACATTTTTCAATTAAACTGGTAAGTATTTTGAAGAACATTATAATGGCGACTGAGCTTATAATTACATTCTGTGGGTTTTCAATTTCACATTTTTCAATTTATCTTCCCAGTATTGTAAAAAACATTATAATGGCGACTGAGCTTATAACAACAATTCGTTGGGGATATATTTTCACATTTTTCAATTTAACTTGTAAGTATTGTAAAGGACATTATAATGGCGACTGAGCTTATAACAACATTTCTGTGGGGTTTTAATTTCACATTTTTCAGTTTATCTTGTATTTTTTTTAAAAAAAAACATCATAATGGCGACTGAGCTTATAACAACATTTCTGTGGAGTTTTAATTTCACATTTTTCAATTTATCTTCCCAGTATTGTAAAAGACATTATAATGGCGACTGAGCTTATATCAACAATTCTTTGGGGATATATTTCACATTTTTCAATTTAACTTGTAAGTATTGAAAGGACATTATAATGGCGACTGAGCTTATAACAACATTTCTGTGGGGATATATTTTCACATTTTTCAATTTCTGTTGTAAGTATTGTAAAGAACATTATCGTGGCAACTGANGTGTGATGTTCACGCCAGATTTTTTTTAAAAAAATCTAATGTAGTTTTTGCCGTAACTTCTTTTGAAGTTCTAATGTTCTGGTAAACGGAGTTCTCTTGATATTAATCTTTTTTCTTTTTTTGTGAACGTTAGTGGTTAGTGGACTCCACTTTTGACCCTGTTATACATCCTGAAATGCACTTTATGTGTATGTATAGATGTATCTATATGTGTATGTATGCTTTTTGTCACGCGATAAAAACCACAATTTTCATCCAATTTTGACGAAATTTGTTATAAATGTTTAGGACATACATGTATAGGACAAATTTGGTAAACATGTTTAGGATATGAAGGAAATGTACAGGCTGATGTTAGGGGCTTTACGATTTATGAAAAATTTGGAGGCTCTGCCTCCCCATCGGGGGAGGGGCCCAATATGTTTTTTTTTCAAGATGAGTTTTATCTTTTTAGCGGTTTGTTGTAGAAATGTAAAATTTTGATCTGCTATGGCTGATGTTAAGTGCTTTTCATAATAATATTTTATTTTTTGAAAATTATTTTTTTTAAATTTGATTAAGATATTTTTTTCTATAAATGAGTACAACACAAACGTGAACACCTGATCAGAATTGAAAAATATAACTTAGCTTGGAGGGTAATATATTGTTGGCCGCTAATTAGCGGTTGAAGACCGCTTTTTGAGAGTTCGTCCTAAAACCAGAATGGAAAGAGCTAGAACTTGAAATTTTGTGCCAATTCATATCAATTTCATATAAGGAATTGAAAAATACAACTTAGGTTGAATTGTAATATAGATTTCTTCTCTGGGACTTCAAAACGTGTTTTGGCATTGAAAACTCGACTTCGAAAATTTCAGTCAAATACTTTCTTCTTTTTTTATAGATAAGGAAAGTCGTGTGATGTTCACACCAGATTAAAAAAAAAAAATCCGATGTAGTTTTTGCCGTAACTTTTTTTGAAGTTCTGATGTTCTGGCAAACGGAGTTCTGTTGATATATTTTTTTTTTTTTTNTTTTTTTTTTTTTTTTTTTTTTTTTTTTGTGAACGTTAGTGGACTCCACTTTTGACCCCGGTATACATCCTGAAATGCACAATTTTGCATTTCGATATGTTTTTGATATGTTATGGCTGATGTTAGGGGCTTTTTGATTTATCAAAAATTTGGAAGCCCTGCCCCCTACCGGGGAGAGGGCCCAATAATATAGTGTTTTTTGAAAATAATTTTTATCTTTTTAGCGGTTTGTTGTAGAAACGTTAAATTTTTGTATATTATGGCTGGTGTTAGGAGCTTTTCGATTTATGAAAAATTTGGAGAACCTGACCCCACAGGGGGGGGGCCCTATATGGTATTTTTTGAAGATGAGTTTTATCTTTTTAGTGGTTTGTTGTAGAAATATAAAAATTTTTGATCTGTTATGGCTGATGTTAAGTGCTTTTCATAATAATATTTTGTTTTTTGAAAATGATTTTCTTAAATTTGATTAAGATATTTTTTTCTATAAATGACTAAAACACAAACGTGAACACCTGATCATCTTGATCCACTAGTTATATTGTGTAGCCTATAACACAGGGTTATGTAAAACGAATCATTACAATTTGTTTCCCTTAAAAAATTGTCTGGAAAATATTACCCCTAGCTTTAGCTCGGTTTATTTGTTGCGCTTGTAATTTACCGTTTTGCCCTAAATCTGATAATAAGGCATTTTTCTGACCGCTAATAAATTGATAGAAATTTTATCATTACTATTATTCGCAGGCTATGCCAAATACATAAACTTGATTTGCAAGTTTACCGCGACTGATTACGGCATTTCTGCACAGACCAACATAAGAGATGTCATATTCGCCGAAACTAAAGTCAAGCCTTACGTATTTCCTAATTATGAAGCGTATTTGAATTCAATGAACAACTATTTTAAGGAGAGCATCAATGAAATGTTAGAACTTGGCCATTTTAATACCATCGACTCAATGTTGGAGTAAGTATTTATTTATTACTGGGCCTTACTAGCACCGTCACATCCTGTTAAGTGATTATGCAATTTCAAGGGACAACATTTATCTCAACCCTAATATAGCCAAGGGGGGGGGCACAACAGGGGGGAATCTCTTCAGGCCCGGTATTTTCTAAGAGGCTTGGTGAGGAAATTATAATTTTCATGTTTATTTCTGAATAATAAATAAATCAAATTAAAAGTTTTGAAATATTTCAAACACAAAATCAGAAGTTGGGCAATAGTGGACTAATATGGGACAATGGCTATTGCAGAACACTGATTTTAAACTATAGTGCGACCATTCAGCTTGTACAGCAATCATAAATATTGTTACATTTCGTAAAAATTAACATCTGGTAATCAAATTATTTGCCAAGAATTCCTTACTTTTACTTTTATTGCTGCCCATATGATGATTTTAGATGAAAGAATAATAGAGGGACACTTTCCCCCCGGCCCGGATTTTCTGAGTACCCGCATTTTAGCAAAAAGCTTGTAGTAATTAAATTATGAAACTTATTTTAAATAGACCTTTAATAGTTGTCACAAACAATATTTTCCATCATAGAGTATAAAAATATGTATGTTCTAAGCCTTCTAAGGGATTATATTGAAGCCAAACTTTGGGCTGGTACTTTATGCCCCCCCACCCCTTTTCAATGCATGTACCAATACATTAATACAGTGATGTACGAATATATTGATACACTGATGTACCAATACATTGACAGATTGATGCATATACCAATATATTGATACAGTGATGTACCAATACATTGATACCAATACAGTGTGGTAAACATGTCAAAAGTAATTTGTCTGTGTTAGTAATGGACGCCAGACGAGAAATTTCTCGTCTCTAAACTTTCGAGACGAGACAAGGCCCTGTCTCGTCTAGTGAAAATACGAGAAATTTCTCGTCTCGGAAAAAAATAAGACTTTTCGGATGCTCTTTTCCCCTCATTATAATAATTGTACATAAGTATCTGCATTTCCATTTGTCATCATAAAATACCTGCCAACGGACATGAACGGTAAAATCAGCTTTTGGTGGAAATCAGTTATACCGTTGGTGGTTTTATGCCTCTTTTTAGCGGTTTTAGCATATCCTGCTTAAAATGGAAAGGGTAATAGCCAGAACTTTAAACTTCGTGCCTATTCATATCAATTTCATACAAGAAATTGCAAAATACAAGTTAGGTTGAAGTGTAATATATTTTTGACCTTTAATTAGCGGTTAAAGACCGCTTTTGGTCGGTTCCACCTAAAAGCAAAATGGAAAGAACTAGAACTTGAAATTTTATGCCTATTCATATCAATTTCATACTAGAAATTGAAGAATGTAACTTAGCTTGAAGTGTAAAATATTTTTGGCCGTTAATTAGCGGTTGAAATTCCGCCTAGAACCAGAATGGAAAGAGCTAGAACTTAAAACTTGGTGCCAAGTCATATCAATGTCATATAAGAAATTGAAAAACACAACCTATGTTGAAGTGTAATATATTGTTGGCCGCTAATTAGCAGTTAAAAACCGCTTTTTGGCGGTTCATCCTAAAACCAGAATGGAGCTAGAACTTGAAATTGTATGCCTATTCATATCAATTTCATACTAGAAATTGAAGAATGTAACTTAGCTTCAAGTGTAAAATATTTTTGGCCGTTAATTAGCGGTTGAAATTCCGCCTAGAACCAGAATGGAAAGGGCTAGAACTTAAAATTTGGTGCCAATTCATATCAATGTCATATAAGAAATTGAAAAATACAACCTATGTTGAAGTGTAATATATTGTTGCCCGCTAATTAGCGGTTGAAGGGTAATTAGCGGTCGTGTCCGTAGGAATAGTGGTTGAACGCTAATTAGCGACATAAGTCGAAATTTACATGTAAAATCCTATGGGACAACTAGAAAGCGGGAAAAGGCTTCTCAGTAGTCGAAAGCCCCCAGAATCTGTTTCTTAATACGATATGGTTTCTTGTTCGGTACACCTTGTGGATCATTTCGGCATTTAGTTTCATCGTGTACCTTATGAGATAAAATTTTGGCACAATTTCGATTTTTGGCGAATCTGTATATTCTAAACGCACCCGGTCTGGCAACCAAGAAAGCGGGTTTTGATATTAACCCACCGATGCACTTCAGACTTTTGTAGACTAAACTTATTGTTGTTCCAAAATGATGCTATTTGATGGGTCACACTTGTAATTTTCATTGACATGAAATGTATCGAAAATCCAAAATTCAAATTGTGGATTATTCAAATATGGAGGAAAAAATGGGGTTTCGTATTTAACAATTAGACGTTGGCACTCTGTATAAATTATGGTTTCCCCTAAAATCAATTTATATAATTTATATTTTCTTCGGAACGTTTTTTTGCAAACTTATGGGTTTTCGAGAAAATCTACCTTGATAATTTATGTGACACATCCTGTATAGGGACCCACGGAATCATCATGAAAAAAATCTCAAATGTAATATTTTACGCTTCAAGGTACGTGGTAACCAAAAATAGAAAGGAAAAAAAAAAAAATACGTACGAGACGCCGCGCCGTGAGAGGCTATTTAGCCACTTAGGGTTTGACCGATTTTAATNAAAAAAAAAAAAAAAAAAAAAAAAAAAAAAAAAAAAAAAAAAAAAAAAAAATCGGTTAGCTAGCACAGAGTATCAAGGATATAAATTGCGATAAAGAATTCATTATGGATGAATATTTTATACCATTTTCATGAAAAATTCGATTGCTATTACAATGGATCAAGGAGATAAATTTGGATAAAAAAATCGGAGACAAATATTTGGCTGAACAGTGGCCACTAAAACATGAATTTTGAAACATGGCAAAAGGTCGTACCCCACAAATGCATGTGTGGAAAATGTAAGTTCTAATATACATTTGGGCAAAAGGAAATATCCCAGAACCAGGAGCACAACACTAAAAGAGACAAAAATCGTTGGACTATCCACTTCATAACTAACCCTAACCTAATTCTAAAAACCTAAAAACCCTAATTCTAACCAATCCAAATAATTTCTTTTTTTTTAGATCAAAACAATAACACAAATCATCCTGTAACTTTGTAATAAAGGCTCAAATAAAAAATTCCCATTCATATATGAACATAGATATTTTTTCCGGGAAAAAAGTCATTTTTGTGGGAAATAATAAATGGACGTAAAAGCATATTATGAAGGAAAATAAAAAAATAAAATAATAAAAAAAAAAACGCGTACAAAGTCTTGATTTTTGGTGCTTATTCGTATCAATTTGGTGCTTATTCGGAGCGCAACGACAGTTTGAAAAAAAAAAAAATAGTATCTACGTTGCTTGTTTTTTTTGCCGCTTTATAGTAGTTTTAACAAATCCTAAGACGGAAACGATAAGAGATAGAGCTTCAAATTTGGTGACAATTTTAAACAATGAGCCACGAGATTTTTTTCATGATTTTCAATTTTCTGATATGGTCGGATTATACCCTTTATGGAAATGCTCAATCCTTCCAAATTATGAGAAAAAACAAAAACCGCTCACATCGCCAGGTGGAACACAAGGAATACCAGATCGTGGACTGAGCATTTTNATTTGTAGTGTGCGAAAAGCGTCAATTCAGCTTGTACCGACAAACACATTAAGAAACAGAACCTAATTCCACCCTATGATGATTCATAATATTAGAATGTTGTGTTTTTCTTCACGAATTTATCAGGCCAGGTATAAAAATTGTTTTTTCAAGCGACACTTTTTCTTGTCTGGATTCGAGGAATTCGTTTCAAACATCACACTCGAATTCTCATGACTCAGGGTGACATGATAAGGTATTTTTTTTAACAATATTACAATGTTTGCTGCAGGGTACATAATTTAAGTATCATAATAATCTGCGCAGGCTACCAGATTTACAATGCCCGAATAGGAATGAAGAGTCCCATAACGACGCCGGTTGAACCCCTATCCAACAATACACCACCAACCCATATAAACTTTCTACTACTATCTTCATATCGAAAGAATGGAATTAATTTCTGTTTCTTAATGTGCTTGTCTAGTGCAAGCTAAATTTACGCTTTTTGGAGACGACACATCCATCCCATTGTAGGGGACGGACTCAGGTATGCTCTGGAGTGTTCCAGCTCAAATAATGCGTGATCTAAAACAGTGGTTCATTTAAATAAACTCGCGCTCAATTTTGAACAAAAAACAGTACTATGTAACTAATATCCTTGTCAATAAAACCAACTAAAAACACAAATAAAATTGTGGGGAAACTTTGGAAACTTTATAAGACGTTAATACCTGGAGGGGGAAACTGTTAAAAAAATAAAATATAATAAACTGGTCATATCAGAAACTTAGAGAAAAAATTAAAATTGGCTTCTAGCTCTCACCGTTCCCTTCCAGGGCAGGATTCGTTAAAACCGATAAAAAAAAGAATCGATTTTTTTTATGTGTCTAACCTCAAAATCGCTCATCGAGCAAAAATAAAGACCTTTGCGATGTTTTATTTGCGAAATGCTCAAACGCTGAATTGTGTAAATTGTAAAACGCTCAGACCATGATCTAGAAGTATGGAAAAGCTCAATCCCCCAAATTATGAGAAAAAACAAAAACCGCTCACATCGCGAAGTGGAACAAAAGGAATACCAGACCGAGGACTGAGCATTTTGTAAAGTGCTCAAAGCCCGAGCTGCCACAAAGACATAAAATTAATAATAAATAAAAACATGAAGAAAACTAGTAGTTTTCTTCAGGGGGTAAATTAAATTCCCCTGGACTATTTGACATCCTCATTTTACTCTGTCATTCATTTCGATATTTTAAGCCATCCTATAATTTTTCCCTGAACGATCCAGGTGCTTATCTAAGGGCACTATAAGTTCTCTTTGAAAACCTGTTTCCTGTTTTTTCGGCTACCCCGTAATTTATCTAGAGTGATCCGGAGGCCAATCGAACAGCATTATTATGTTTAGCGAGAAAAACGAATTCTATTTAATAGTTCACACTTGTACTTTTAATTGTTTTGAAATCTATCAAAAAATGTGACCACCCTGTGTAATACCAATAAAANTTTGATCTTTATTTTGGCTTTTGGCTTCCCGTCAAACGATTTTTTCAGCCAAAATATCTCTAAAATTTCTGCACGAATACAATACTTTATCTTCTATGGAAGAGAAAGTAAAAATAGCTAGGTTAAATATTGTAGAGACATTACACATACCTACCTAGCGGAAAACAAAAAATGACAAGGTCAGGTTGAAATCGTTAAAACCCCTTCAAAATTGCATATCTAATACAGAGATTAAGTCCACTTAATTATACGTGAATGAGAAAAAAAAATGCAAAAAATACAGAACCCCACTGGAGTCGTGTGATTAGGTGGCCTTTTGAATATATCGAATAA
>CM022881.1:23169300-23181818 GCA_012654025.1 Pachypsylla venusta | reverse complement strand
CAGACCTATTACCAATAATTCTATTACCTAACATTGCCGCGCCATTGATTTTAAGGAAACAACACTTTGCCAGCAACATTTTGCCACCCGGAATATTGAGCAATAATTTTTGGTAAGAATTTAATCTACCACAATGTCGATTTTTTGCCGCTTTTTAGCGGTTTTGACAAATGGCTGAAACTCGAGATTTGGGCTGTGGGGACCTCAAAAATGTTTTTTGCCATTGAAAACTCGACATCGAATATTTTTTTCTTTTTTTATAGAAAAAGAAAGTCGTGTGCTATTCACACCAAATTTTTTATAGATACTTTTCCTTAAAATTTTACATGTAATGTAAAATTTTATGGAAAATTATGTAAAAAAATGTTGGTGTGAATATTACACCACGCGACGTTATTTATTATTGCTCCTTCGTTAGGAATTTTCCAACCTAAAGATGTATTTGGAGTGAATATCACACGACGTTATTTATCATTGCTCCTTCGTTAGGAATTTTCCAACCCAAAGATGTATTTGGTGTGAATATCACACGACGTTATTTATCATTGCTTCTTCGTTAGGAATTTTCCAAGCCAAAGATGAATTTGGTGTGAATATCACACGACGTTATTTATCATTGCTCCTTCGTTAGGAATTTTCCAACCCAAAGATGTATTTGGTGTGAATATCACACGACGTATTTATCATTGCTCCTTCGTTAGGAATTTTCCAACCCAAAGATGTATTTGGTGTGAATATCACACGACGTTATTTCTCATTGCTCCTTCGTTAGGAATTTTCCAAGCCAAGATGTATTTGGTGTGAATATCACACGACGTTATTTATCATTGCTCCTTTGTTAGGTATTTTCCAAACCAAAGATGCATTTGGTGTGAATATCACACGACGTTATTCATCATTGCTCCTTTGTTAGGAATTTTCCAACCCAAACGTGCATGTTTGACGTCTTTCTATATCAAATGCTAACAATGAAAATAAATTATTAGAAAAAAAAATCGAAATTCAGAGGCAGCTCGAACATTGCCACTCTTAACATTTTTCATCACCTTTTTTTTAGGAGGATATTACTCATTTTGTCTTCAATGTGTCCACCGAGTGGAGAAAACTAACTTCATTGATTGATGGTCCTAAGCCGGTGTAAATATAGAAGGTTTGGTGTTAGGAAGGGCATCCAGTCTTAAAAAAAACTCTGCTTCAAACCAATGATGAGATATAGGTAATCAGCAAAAAGCTAGTTGAAAAGTCCACGGGAAAAAAGATGAAGGTCCATTTAAAAAAAAAAAAATGAGTTAAGGGTGTCATTTAGTACCTACTATAACACCGAAAGTATCGATTTTTGAAGTCAAAAATACCAAAAAGAATGAGGGTACAGAGCTAGAACGATTTGAAAAAACCAGTAGCGGCTCGAGTCTACGAACTTAATAGCCACACCTCGTAAGATTACAAGAGTAACTGTTAGAAGATAAGATTACAAGAGTAACTGTTACAAGATAAGATTACAAGAGTAACTGTTACAAGATAGGATTACAAGAGTAACTGTTACAAGATAGGATTACAAGTGTAACTGTTACAAGATAAGATTACAAGAGTAACTGTTACAAGATAAGATTGCAAGAGTAAATGTTACAAGATAAGCTTACAAGAGTAAATGTTACAAGATAAGATTACAAGTGTAAATGTTACAAGATAAGATTACAAGTGTAACTGTTACAAGATAAGATTACAAGTAAATGTTACAAGATAAGATTACAAGAGTAAATGTTACAAGATAAGATTACAAGAGTAACCTGGGGGAGTCTATGTCATCACCTTATTTCAGAAGGGGTCTAACTCGATTTTTTTCAAAATGGGTTTTTTGTCCCATATACTGTAAAATATCAAAGCGCGTCTAATGGTATGATCAGGATTGAGATAGCTCTTACAATTTTCTCTAGGAAGCGCTCTTCTTCAGAGAGCCAATTTTATTTTCTTAGAAGCTATCAGGGGCGTACACAAGGGTGGGAGGCTGGCCGGCTATAGGCCCCCCCATTGGGGGGGGGCGCCGCGGTTTTAGGCAAAAAAAAAATGAAGCTAGGTAGCTTGAGAAAGAAAAAAAAAACGCCCAAATGTTTACTACATATGAANGGGGGGGGGGGGTCATAAAGCCCTATATATACACTTTGTTTACATTATCTCTCTGTGAAACTAATTGGGTTCAACACCACGACGCTGTTATGGTACCTACTTGGTTCCCCCCCACCCGAATAATCAGTTTAAGCTTAGGGAAAGTACCTTTGAATTTATAATTGTAAAAATAGAATTAAAAAAATTAGGTTAAAAAATAAAAAAATTGTTTCTATAATGCCTTTAATTTGTTTATAGCATGGGGGGGTCATTAAATAGACTTGACGTAATTTTGAACAAAGTTAATACTGCAGAGATACAATTGTGGAGCTGTAAAGAGCCAACTTTGATGATTTCATGCATTTCTAATGTATTCTTAAACACGTAGTCATCCATTTCAAAATAGATCTCTACAGTATTGATTGAAACGGTTCGTTATAGGTACAAAAACATGTATTCTTAAAGACGTAGGCATCCATTTCAAAATTGTATTGATTGAAATGCAAGGGCGTAGCCAGCATCTGGCCTAGGGGGGGGGGCAGCTGAGATTTTTATGTNAAGTGGAATAAAAGAGATTACAGATTTTTTAGAGGAAATAAAATATCCCTCCTTATGTCTTATGTTAAATGAAAATTGAATGAAACCTTAAATCCGAGCCGTCGGCAAAATATGAAAGAAACCGTAAAATATTTAAATAGATGTTGATATTTATCAACATATATATCACATCAATAGGACGTTAAAAATAATTCACATAAGTAATAACATCTCATACTCTGATACCATCACTTTTACTCTGAACATCGTAGAGTTAACATCGGCATGACGATGATAGTCTGAGTACTATCGAAAGCTTGCCACCTTTGTAATTAAGCTTTTTTTACTCTCCTTCTGAAATAAGGTAACTATGTATTTTTCTTGACTAAGAAAATCAGAAAAAAACAAGACTCAAGAATAATAAAATATTCATAGATTTTATTTTAAAGAATAACCCCGAATTAAATGAAGCACTAATGATTAATATGATTCAATTATTCGATTATGAATATGGGCAATCAGTGTTCGATAATTATTTAAGAAATATGGATCATCGAACATTTCAAATAGGAACGACAGAAAATCAACGAAATATGGTGGATGGTTTATAGTTTCCATCAGTCTATCGATTTTAATTTGGATTTCGTTCATCTGAAACAAAAACCAATATTTAGAATATTAAATAAAAAATAATTACTACTTGTCCCAGACTAATTCGAACCCCCAATGTGACTTTTATACAAAAAGTGTCAATTTCTCAACAAACTTAAACGGAATGGTGAACTATTTTTTTTAATTTAAAGTGGCAGTACAAATTAAATAAAGAATAAATGGTACGAAAAACTGTACTAGACTTTATCTTCCTTATCTGCTTTTTAATAAGTTATTAATTTAATTGGACTTGGCAGTTTCGGCTTTTATCACTGCTCTTTAATAAAATATTCATTGCATTAGATTTAGCAGCCTTCAGCTTTTGTCACAGCTTTTTAGTAAAATATTAATTTAATTAGATTAGGCAGCCTTGAATTTCATTTGGCAGTCTTCGGGTGTTGTCGAAGTCTTTAGTGCAAAGGCATATTTGAATTCCATTTGGCAGCCTTCGGCTGTCTGTTTTAAATTTCATGAAAATGGCAACTTTATGAGAAGTGACCCGAATTTGAGTTTTGTTTCCCTAAAGTGCTACCAGATGGAGATAGCAACATTTTGCCGAAAATTTGTGGATGCTATGGTACAAAGAGTCTCTGTTTAAAATTTCACCAAAATCGGGCTTGTCGTTTGGGTTCTAAAGGGTCAACCCAAAATGACACGTTTGACCCATAAATGGACCCCAGTAGGTGCTTTCTCCTATTTTAAGGTTTTGACTCAAATTATGGCCTCAAGGAATAATGCTGCCACATATCATCAAAATCAAACAAATATTAATAGGTTGTAGATGTGCGAACACGATTTTTTGGGACGGACGGACGCATATTTTTTCTAGACTCATTTTTGGAATGTAGTCATCATAATTCGTATAGAAAAGTAAAAAAAAAAAAAAAATACAACATCAAAAATTTCACCAATAAATATGGGGAGATAAGGTAAAAAAGATTAACGGCAGTGAACAGGCAACCTCCAAAAAAATTAAATTGGCATTTACCTTGGTCCATATTTCAATAGTGGTCTCCCTCTGGAGAGGAATCACTTCTCTCAAGTAAACCTGTCCTAGATCCTCAAGATTATATTCTACATAAGTGAACGACCTGTTGGGATTCAACACATCTACGCTCAATTCGACCACAGACTGTGTGTTAAAGTTACCATTTTTGCTGGGTGCAACAGTTCGAATTTTGAATTCCCTTACAGGTTTTAAAAGATCGTTAAATTTAACTATTTCTTGCATCATTGTACAATACGATTTACCAACATAGATTAAATTTTGTTGATAAGGTGGAATGGTAGATTGAGCGAGAACGTAATATTTTGAAAACATCTGATATTTGAAATTTCCTGAAATTTTTAAAATAAAATGGTTATTTTGTAAAATAAATCTCGCATAAAAAGTTTCATTGAAAAAAGGAAAAGAAGTTCAACCACTCTTACAAAAAAAAAAAAAAAAAAAAAAAAAAAAAAAAAAAAANGACAAATTTCAAGAAAGAATGTCATTTAAGTCGAAAAACGTGAACTTTTTTGCTGTCACCCATCCATTGTTTGTCCCTACTCGAGTAAGATGTCACCTAAAACTTTCTCGCTTTGANCTTCCCAACTTTCTCGCTTTGAGTTGATATATTATGTCGTCGCGACAAATTTCGAGAAAGAATCGAGAAAGTCGAAAATCGTGAACTTTTTTGCTGTCCATTGTTTGCCCCTACTCGGTGTAGCTTAACATTAGAGTTGCAAAATATGTCCTAAATGAAGGAGTAAGATGTCACCTAAAACTTTCTCGCTTTGAGTTGAGAGAGAAAAAATATCATTTAGGTCGAAAAACTCGAACTTTTTTGCTGTCACCCATACATTGTTTGTCCCTACTCGGTGTAGCTTAACATTATAGAGATGGGACCTAGACAAAAATCTTCCCAGGAATGCACCCATCAACTGTGCCAAATAGGTCGTCGCAAAAAATTTCGAGAAAGAATGCCATTTAAGTCGAAAAACGTGAACTTTTTCGCTGTCACCCATCCATTTTTTGTCCCTACTCGGTGTAGCTTATCATTTCAGTTTCAAAATATATGTCCTAAATGTAGGAGTAAGATGTCACCTAAAACTTTATCTCTTTGAGTTGATATGTCTTCGCGACAAATTTCGAGAAAGAATGTCATTTAGGTCGAAAAACGTGAACTTTTTTGCTCTCACCCATCCATTGTTTGTCCCTACTCGGTGTAGCTTAACATTATAGGGATGGGACCTAGACAAAAATCTTCCCAGGAATGCGCCCATCAATTGTGTCAAATTTAATTGCAATCGGATAAGGAGTTTCAGAATGCATACATCACAGAATTTGCGTGACGCTTTCGTGTCACGCGTGACGGTCTCGTGTCTCGGAATTTGCTTGACGCTCTCGCGTCACAAAAAAATAAAATTTCACTCTCAACATATTTTCATAACGTGCCTAAAGAAGTATAACTTCAAAAATCGGCCATGAATGTTGTGATAACCATTTTTGGAGCCAAGTTTATTCGTGCTGCTGTACAACGCCCAATTTATTGTTGCACATTCCTCTGTCTCAATTCTCTAAAAGTAATACCGTCTTCAGTTTTTTTCTGGGGAAAACCGTAAAATACTACCGTCTTACAAATTATCGGATATTTCCCTTTACTTGGATGTCAATTGCTAACTTCATGCAACATTTTGGCGCTGTAGATATACGTGAAGTCCCTAAAACTTTTGAATGAATCAGTCAGTCAGTCTGTGAGTATCCCAAAAGTGCATACTTAGAAATTATTTATCTCCTGCCCGGGCTAATATGAACTTTTGAAATGTATCCCGTAGTATTGCACAATACTACTGGATTCATCAAAAATTTAATGACCATCCCTTGTAGAACCAAATATCTGACGGTGTACAAAACCCGGTGAATTGCTTCGTATACATATACACTGGTGCTTTCTGGAACTTGGCCTGGCGCACTGNCTTCGTATAAATATACACTGGTGCTTTCTGGAACTTGGCCTCTCGCACTGCTGTTCGCTCAGAAAAGTTATGTTGTTATTTGGTAAAAAATAGTCATGTGGTAACAGGTAATTGATAAATCCAATCAATATTATTTTCATTTTTGGAAAAGACGTCTCCGTGGCAGAGTGTTCGATTCCTGAGGTCGAAAATTCGAAAAAGTTTTTTCGACTTTTCTACTTGTTCTGGTTGTGTTTAGGGGTAACTCAGCCTCCTGATCTTGAGGACAATTGAGTAGCTATGGTAATAGCGCCAAGTGGTAGCATTATAAGGTGAGAATTGTTAAAAGTGTAGCTTAAACTTAGAGATATTGGAGTGAATGCTGAAAATACCTTGTAATGCTATGATGCCCAAAAATATTATGACATAATATCACAAAGAAAAAAAAAATCTTTTTTACTTTTGGAAAAATATTACTTTCTAGGGAATGCTGACGACTGTTGGCAATATTTTCCAACAATAGTTCGGTTGATAAACCAAATAAATTTTATTTTAATTTTTGGAGAAATATTACTTTCTATGGAGCGCTGACGACTGTTGACAATATTTTCCAACAATAGTTCGGTTGATAAACCAAATAACTTTTATTTTAATTTTTGGAGAAATATTACTTTCTAGGGAACGCTGACGACTGTTGGCAATATTTTCCAACAATATTTCGGTTGATAAACCAAATAAATTTTATTTTAATTTTTGGAGGAATATTACTTTCTATGGAACGCTGACGACTGTTGGCAATATTTTCCAACAATATTTCGGTTGATAAACCAAATAAATTTTATTTTAATTTTTGGAGAAATATTACTTTCTAGGGAGCGCTGACGACTATTGGCAATATTTTCCAGCAATAGTTCGGTTGATAAAGCAAATAAATTTTATTTTAATTTTTGGAGAAATATTACTTTCTATTTAGCGCTGACGACTGTTGGCAATATTTTCCAACAATGGTTCGGTTGATTTAGTAGACACTTATCGCCAGCTTCACTTACCTAAAATGTGTTCTGAGTCGTCAAATTTGTCCGTAAGCACAACAGGATCAATTCCATTTATTGGGTCTATAAGTGTAATTGTGTTCGTGGTTTTAAAAACACCTAGAAAAAAAATTGTGCAAAAAGCGATCACAAACATTTAGGGACGTGTTAGCATAAATGCTGCACGCTACATAAAAGTGGAAAGAACATGTTAAAAAGAAACGAGTTCAGCTGGTTTTGTAATATCAGAATCTTTACTGGTTAATGAGTAGATACTAGGTACCTACTCTTCATTGCCAGTCGAAAAAATGCTTCGGATTTTTAATCAAGAACTAAAACATATATAGACCTACGGAATCTAGCGCTCGGGCTGTTTCAGTTATTCTAATAGGAAAATACCTAATACAAGTATTCCAGATTTGAAGGTTAAATGTACTATATCAACACTTGACTGAAAATTAATAGATCTTAAATTGAGCAACTAGTTTCATGTTCTCCTGAACACAATATATCATCAAAATAAAAGAAAAAATCAAACTTATTAGATAATAAGCCGATAACGTTGAATACACCAGTTCCCGTCAGATCACTGAAGTTAAGCAACGTCGGGCGTGGTCAGTACTTGGATGGGTGACTGCTTGGGAACACCACGTATTGTTTGGCTCTTTTTTCCGGCCCAGCCCAGGCTCGGTGAGGTCAATGTCGGTAGCTTGTTTGCAAGTTTCCAGCGAATGGAGGATAAAACCCCCGTCTTTAATGACCAATAGATGTTAAAGAGACGTTAAGCCAAATTTAAAAAACAATAACTAAATCTAATAACCAAACATTAAAAATTATTATCTAAAGGTACTTATACCTATTATATATATACTAGCGGTTTCGCCCGTGCTTCGCTACCGTGTATAGCTTGGCGCCTTAGAGGCATGGCCGTTCCCGTGCTAATAGTATTCTATGATTTCCCTTTCAAAAATCGGAAGCTCATATTATTCTATGATTCCCCTTACAAAAATCGGAAAAAATGCCATAACTCGAAAACGGTTGAACCGCTTTTTGCAAACTATGTTCCAAATTAAGTTTAAAAAGGCCACCTAAAACTTTCTCGCTTTGAGTTGATATCTTGTTGCGACAAAATTTAAGATATCCGACCATGACCGGCTAAATTCGGTCAAAAATTGAAAAATTGGTCGTAACTCGAAAACCGTTTGACATTTTTGAATTCTGATAATTTTTCTGGGGTTATAGCCTATAGTTTCGGGGGGGGGGGGGTTCTCATCAATTTTTCGATATCTCTTACTGTTTTGGCTAAACACGACACGATACTTAATCCCACTTCTGACACCAATTTGTTGTAGACTTAGGGTTCGTGGATTACGTTGTCGTGGATTAAAAACGCATTAACTAACTTTAAAAATAATTAGAATAAAACTTAAAATAATTTATTAAAAAAAAAAAAAAAAAAAAAAAAAAAAAAAAAAAAAAAAANTGTTCGCAAACACCGTATTTAAAACGCTCGAAAATACCCACGAATTAATCACTCACTATCACTTAAAAAAAAAAAAAACGATATCGCTTCTAAAATTATACTCGCTCCGTTTATCACTCAAATAATACTGACTCGTTTTCTACGTGTGTCTCCTATTTATACCTACTCAACAAAATACCTGGATCCTTCTCGAATGATCCAGAACGCGAACCCTCTACGTGGTTCTCGAATCAATGAGAAAAATAAAATAATACGTCATTCAACTCATTCATGTTTCCCCCTTCACCCCGACCACCCTCCTACAAGTCTCATTCATTTTGTAAACAAATCTAAAACTGGAAATGAGAATATACAGGACGTTTCATAATATCCCAAATACAGGTCGTTCACTTCAATATTTATCGTTACATTGAGTTTTATTATTATAGAAGATATAAACCTCTCTCTTTCCCTCCCTATCTATAGACACTCCAATAATTCAAAATTTGATTTCTCGCACAGAATGATGTGTTCAGGAGAACATGAAACTAGTTAGCTCAATTTAACATCTATTTAATTTTTACTCAAGTGGAGATATAGTACTTCCTTCAATATGGTTTTACTTGACATAGTATCCCAATTTAATGAATATATTCCAGAATGTTGTATAAATGCTCCTTGGTACATTCAGAATGGAAACATACATCGCGATTTGGATTTAGAACTAGTAACAGAAGTATTTTTTTTTTGTTGAAAAAAAATGCCTCTTCCCACCAAAAAAGGTTTCGAGCTCAGGGCCGAATTAACCTTCCGCGGGGCCCGTAGCACTTTCACAAAGCGAGGCCTCCTCCACCCCCGCCGGCGCCGTCTAAGTAGTCTACTTTTTGGAGCCAGTACAAAAGTTGATTATCTTTTGGTCTAGAACCTACAGCTAATAGAGAAAAGCGAAAATTTTTGAGTATACCAACATCGATAAAACATTGTTACCGCCCATGCTAAAAAAAAACAATTTGCTTTAGTTGCAACACTCGTTTCTTTATTAAGTTCCTGTGTAGTAGGTACCTAAGGTACTTGTACTTTTCTAAATTAGATTTTACTACATACTTTAAAGAGTTGGGGCCCCGCCTAAATGATATGTTTTTTTCAATGGTCAACCAAGAAATGTCGAAATATTTAGTGTAAGTTGTAAAAGCGCGGGGCCCGTAGCACGTGCTTTAGAGGGCCCTGCGTTCGAGGTCATGTCAATCCTAATGCCCCTTCATCCTCATGCACCAGAACCGGTTTCAGTAGTGTCTATCCATTGACTTTAAACTCATTTTTGTCTTGCCTGTCTAAGGAATACTTGCTTTGTAAACCTCATTAAATATTGTACCTATTTCGAGATATTTACCTATGATTTGTGTGGCCACGAATCCTGGAACTCTCCTATTTTTTCCAAAACTGTTTTTCCACAGGAAATGTGTTGGTACATTGGTATAAACGGCTGCTATATACACACTCTCATTATATTGCGGATAAAAATAAACAAATTCTCGTAATGCTGTAGTTACTAGTCCAACACTAGATGAGTAAGGAATGAGGTGTGGTTTGTGGTTCATGTAGAATTCCGTAAACTGAAGGTCCGAAAATTGACTTCGGCGTTCAATGAGGTATTGCTTATATAATCTGAAGGAACAAAAACATCTGGTGTGAAATCCACATAGCCCAGTAAAATTAGATCAAAAAGAGCCGAGCCAAGCGAAGCCTGGAATAAATTCGTAAAAAACGGGAGACGATTTACGTTGGACATTCCCAATAATAGTAATCAAAACTTGTGACAGTTATTTTTACTCATACCAGAATATCTGGACGAGATTGACTAAAATGATTATTTATATGTAGGCATTTTTTTTTTTTTTTTTTTTTNTTTTTTTTTTTTTTTTTTTTTTTTTTTCAGACAAACAAATTTTTTATTTTTTAGTACATTGTGTGGGAATTATTTTTTAGTACATTTTTAATTTACAAATCTATCCGTGTCAATACTTAATCTACGGATGTATCCATGTCAATTATTCATCTACAAACATATACATGTCAATACTTACTCTACGAATGTATCCATGTCATTTCTTCATCTACCAATGTATACATGTCAATACTTACTCTACGAATGTATCCATGTCATTTCTTCATCTACTAATGTATACATGTCAATATACTTACTCTACGAATGTATCCATGTCATTTCTTTATCTACCAATGTATACATGTCAATACTTACTCTACGAATGTATCCATGTCATTTCTTCATCTACGAATGTATCCATGTCAATACTTACTTATATAATGTATCTACTGAATTGTATGGAACTGAGATTACAGTATTCACTACGATATTTTTGAGTGCAGTTGTAATCGATTCATCTTCACTATCAACTTGGGCCTCTTTGATCATACGCCCTTTTGCATCTGCTTTGATATTTTCATAAGTTTTATCATTGAGAAATCCACAACAGAATTCCGTAATATGGCCATGACCTACATCGAACAAACAAAGGCCATCATTATATCAATTAACACCTCATTAACTGTGGACCTGAATTTGGTGTCATATTTATTTATTATTCAGAAAAAAATTATTCTGACAATTTTCTCATCGGGCCTCTTAGGAAATCCCAGGCCTGGGGGGGATTCCCCCATCCTCCTCCTTTTCGTAGGGCCTGCAGTTATTAAGAATTATTAATTGAAAATAGCTCGAAAGAACTCGTTTTCAAAATTTTATCCAAATCGGTTAAGCGCTTAAGGCGCTAGAAAGTGACCAAAATTCGTCGTTGTATAAACAATCGTAAGTAAGAGTTATTTTAAATTGAAATCTATTTATATAAAAGGGAAATATGTTGTATGTGCATGTGTATGCATGTTTGTTTGTCTGGAATTATTTGGGCAGAGGGGTAGGAGTTATCGAAAAATTGATGGGAATTGACCCCCCCCCTCCAAAACCATAGACTACAACCCCAGGAAAATTACCAGAGCTTCATAAAGTTGAGCCGTTTTCAAGTTACGGCCAATTTACCGATTTTTGAAAAAAAAATCAGAAAATTGGCCAATAGTCACGGTCCAATATCTCAAATTTTGTGGCGACATATTAACTCAAAGAAAGAATGTATTAGATGACTTTTTAGTACTTAATTTAAGGCATAGTTTGCAAAATTATGACTAGCCGTTTAGTTACATAAGTTTGAATCCGGGATTGGGCAAAATAAAATTACGAAAATACTAATTGTTTACCCAAAACAATATGAGATATCGAGAAATTGATAGGAGTGGACCCCACCAAAACCATAGGCTGAGACCCTAGAACAATAATCACAATTCAAACCCGTCCAAACATTTTCCAGATATTTATATGAGTAACTCTTTAACTAAAACGGTAAGAGACATCGAAAAAAAAAAAAAAAAAATCCCAAAACTGTAGGCTGAGATTACAAAAATATTATTAAAATTATTCAAAACTGTCCAACCGTTTTCGAGGTACCGCCGATTTTCCGATTTTTGGTATCACTAAATTTTTAGCAAAGGACAGTAAGATAAATCAAAAAGTAGATGGAATAGATCCCCTCCCCCCCCCCAAGAAAAAAAAAAACTATACGCTGAATCCCAGAAATATTATCAAAATCAAAAAATGTCGAGCCGATTACGGCCGATTTACGATTTTTGTATGTAATTTAGAAAATATTAATTCTCTAGCTAAAACAGTAGGAGATATCGAAAAAATAATGGGCATAGACCATTATCTATAGAATATAAAAAAAAAAAAA
>CM022881.1:23124160-23140654 GCA_012654025.1 Pachypsylla venusta | reverse complement strand
ACCAGCTACCCACATTGACCTCACCCAGCCTCGGTTGGGCCGGAAAAATGAGCCAACGATACGTGGTGTTCCCAAGCGGTCACCCATCCAAGTACTGACCACACCCGACGTTGCTTAACTTCAGGGATCTGACGGGAACTGGTGTATTCAACGTGGTATGATCGTTGGCTGAATAACCTATACGAAATCGTTAATCAAACATATACCTACTTACCACCATGGGTGAACATGAACAAAAGGAATAGCACCAAAAGAACAGCACACCAAACTGTTGACCTATCTTTAGTTGAGAACCACATAGTTGACGAGGATACAACTTTGAACACTCACAGAACAGAGGAAGATGGAATACTAAATTGCCTATAAATTATGAAACTACAAATGGAATAAAGAATTGCACCCAAAAAGAATGAACAGTGTTGCACCAGACTTGAAATTCGGTATGTATGTTAATTACCTATATATATAAGGGGTGAACCAAATTACCAAATAGAAGTTTTTCTTAATAATGAATGAAGAAAAATCTCTTTTTTTTTCAATTATATTGACTTTATTGGATTTCATATACATCGCAGTAGCAAATTCTGTCGACCTAATTTTTCAACACATTGTTGACAGTTTTGGGCTGTATCTGACGAATGGCTCGTTGAATATTCAACTTAATGATAGTAAAATCCAGGTTTGATCCCCGAAAAATGGCATAAGGTCCTGAATCGTATGCGTTTTGTCCATAGCAAAAGATTGATTTTTTACGGTGCCGCACAAAAATAAATCTAATGGCGTTAAGTCACACCTTCGAGGAGGCCAATGGACATTACCACGGCGGCTGATTACACGGTTATCAAATTTGGTGCGCAAAATATCGATCGTTTGATTAGCTGCGTGGCATGTGACTCCATCTGGTTGAAACCAAAGGTCGTCTTTGCCCATGTTCCTAATTTCTTGCCATAAAATGTCGGTAATCATGCCGCGGTAGCGCTTTCCATTGATCGATGTTGGTGATCGACGACGAGTTGATGTTCTGTGATTAAGTTGCACACTTTCGGCTACAGCAATCACATTGACGACTGTGCGCACCGTGCGAGTATGTGGACCGCGAGTATTGTCCACGAGTATGCCCGTCTTACGAACTTTTTGCACAAATTTGCGTACAACAGGCGCGGTGGGTGCCTCATTTCGGCCAAAATTTCTTTTCAAAATTCGCACTGTTTGACGTACACTGCGCTGACGTTGAAAATAAACTTTCAACATTTCCCAACGTTTTCAAGTGTAAAAAGATTCATTTCATTCCACGGAGGTATGCTACTGACCCTTTTTTAATATGGCGAGCAAGGGAGTATACTGTGAAATTAAAAAGAAATCACTAGATGGCCCACCCTGTACATGAAAACTACTCAAACTATAAATTTTACTGAAAAATTTCGTTTACATTTAAATTTAAAATTCTTGAGAACTCGAAACTGTTGTTTAAATAATGCCATTTTCCGGGGATCAAATCTGGATTTTACTATCATGATCATGGCCCCTTTTCTAACCCAGGGATGAATTAGAATTCAAAAATACCAAGTCATTCTAAAGTTACAGGGTTTCCGCTAGGACTTCTGAAACATACTATATATCTTTAATTATTTTTTTCAATAATGAGCTTTGTCATCGGCACGAAAAAATTAGTAGATAATTATATTCGTGACCTATGTTCCTTTCAGGGCCTTTCAAACCTGCACCTAATACTCAGCTGGGCTTTTTGAACCTTCCGCCAATGTGAAACATGGGTATATTTTTTTACTGGCTGAAAAAAATATCCTCCCCTAACACACACAAAAAAAAAAGTTGATGGTCTATTGAAAATTCCCATGTGTCACATTGGCATTTTTCTGGTGCTAAAAAAACACGTTTGAATAAATAAGCGAGCGATATTGGTGTCATTAAACAATGAGTACTTGCATATTATTCCAGATTACAATTTTCATGGAAAATTTCAGTGCAAAATATCGAAAATTTTATTTTTCCGAAAGATTTTTGGACTTATGCTCTAAATAGTACGACAAAATATTTTTCTCATAAAAAACATGGGAATATATTATTATTCTAATTTTTTTTTTTTTTTTTTTTTTTTTNGTTTAACGTCTCTATTGGTCATTCGAGACGGGTGTTTTACCCACCATTCTCTGGAAACTTGCGAACCAGCTACTCACATTGACCTCATCCAGCATGGGTTGGTGGGGAAAAAAGGCCAGCATCACGAGGGGACAAACCCACGCGGACACCCACATGGTACAACCTCGCTGGACGTTGCTTAACTTCAGTGTTGTGTTATGTTATGGTAGCTTTAGACAATCAATGTATTGTTACATGCATTGCCAAGGGGGGGGGGCATAAAATACCCCCGTCCAAGGTTTGGCTTCAATATCATCCCTTAGAAGGCTTAGAACATACATATTTTTATATACTACGATGGAAAATATTGTTTGTGACAATTGTTAAACGTCTCATTAAAATAAGTATCATACTTTAATTGCTATACAAGCTTTTTGCTAAAACGAGGGTATTTTATACCTCCCGCCCCTTGGCAATCCTAGGGTTAAGTAACATATTGTCAAAAAAATAACAAACATTAACCATATCATTTCTTCCATATAAGGGCCAGAGGAATGGGAACTTTTCAATACAGTTACATAGTAAATAACTCGTAAACTAAATCTACAGTATCTACATTGAAAATGTCTCATACCTTTGGCACCCATGTAAAGTAAAAAAAAAAAAAAACATTAAATAGGCATTAATTAGCCGTACAGAAACACTAATTAGACTCGTGTGATAAAAAATCACTTATCATTGTCAAACTGGCAATATAGCCATTCTTTTTGGGTGCCACTTGTAGTTTCAAAATGTTTAGGCAATTTAGTATTCCATCTTCCTTTGTTCTGTGAGTGTTCAAAGTTGTATCTTCCGCAACTATGTCGCTCTTAACTAAAGATAGTTCAACTGTTTGGTGTGCTGTACTTTTGGTGCTATGTCATTTGTTCATGTTCGCCTATGGTGGTAAGTCAGTATCTTTATTTATTCTATCTTCCCGTGTCTTCTGAGTGTTCAAAGTGGTATCTTCGTCAACTATGTGGTTCTCAACTAAAGATAGGTCAACTGTTTGGTGTGCTGTTATTTTGGTGCTATGTCATTTGTTCATGATCACCTATGGTTGATTAACGATTTCATATAGGTTATTCAAAAAAAGTCATTCAGGGAGCCCTCTATTCAGGGAAAATTCCGGCTAAAAATATCCGGAGGACGAAGGTAGGGGAATATTATTTCGACCATCTAACCGTATACGCCAACCCAAATAACAATTTTAACACATCTGACATAAATCTCGTTGGACAATTAAAATCAATATTAAAAATTCGACTTTATTCATCAACACAGTCATCTTAATATATATATATATAATACAGGGTGTTCCAAAAATCCGAGACCACTGAATATGTTTTGAAAGGCTTTATGTAGAGTTTTGCATGGTATTATATCCAAAATTAAACCACCTGATTGTGTAAACAATTTTTCATGGGCGGGTCCCATGTGGCCCGCAGGGTGTCCAACTTTTGTTTTTAAATACGAACTTCCATATTAAGATACATTTTCAAAAAGACAATAGAATTAGAAGTACTTTACAAAAAAATTACAAGTCTAGCGTGTTTGGTTTCAAAATGGCGGCCATTTGAAATTTCCAAGATTTGCAATTGGGTATTGAATGATTGCATAGGACACCAATGTCGAGGAACCTGTTTTTTAAACATAATTCACCTAGTTTTAGACATTTCGTCTACTTTTAGAAATAATTCACCTAGGTTTAGACACTCTTGGAAATTTCAAATGGCCGCCATTTTGAAAACAAACACGCTAGACGTGTAATTTTTTTGCAAAGTACTTCTAATTCTATTGTCTTTTTGAAAATGTATCTTAATATGGAAGTTCGTATTTAAAAAAAACAAAAGTTTTCCCCGTGGGGGGGCAACATGGGACCCGCCCCTGAAAAATTGGTTACACCATCAGGTGGTGTACCTAATTTTGGAACCCATTCAAAAGATGTTCAGATGGTCTAGGACTTTTGGGACACCCTGTATATATATATATATATATATATATGTTTTGTTTTCTATCTATCATTGTAGAATGATAGAAAATATTTGGGTTGCTCTTCGACTCATGCTGACTGTGCCCGTGACTTTTGCTGGTGGAGACCCAAGTTACATCAAGACGTACTTGAGATCAACGGTGTCCAACACAAAACTTAAATTGTTTGGCGTTGCTTTCGATCGAAAACGAAATTGGAACTCCATAATAAGAAAACGAAATTGGAAATATTTTTCTAGCAGTTTCAGTGAACATTTTTAAATATTAACAAATAGTGTGTAAATTGACAATAAAAGAAAAATTGTTCTAACCTGAATGTAGAATGATCAATAAGTTGTTCATTCATTCAATAGTGGCATCATCGTATCCGATAGTAGCCAGATGTATGAGACAGCGGCTCTAGATAAGTTGTTTTTTATAGTTGTTTTTTACTGCCCATGTTTTTAATTGTCATCATACATCCGTTCTGGGAGGCTGATAATTGACATGGGCCCCCAGAACCATGACAATCACTGGAATATAATTACGTCAGTAACATAAAATTTATAAAGATAATGATATTACAGAGTTGCTTTCTGCATTATTTTACACCATCAGCTCAGGTGGACACGGCCCGTGAGGATGTCACCCTCAAGTAACTTCTTACAATCTCAAGTATGATTTACTTTTCTTCATGGAAAGTTAGCAAGTCATATATGGATTGGAAGAAATTACGGCTTCGGTAAATAAGTTTTGGCGACCTCAAATATAACCAATGATAATTTAAAGAAAAATCTATGAAGGGGTGAATTTTTTGATACTCGCGCCGGTCGCTATCTCAAAAAAGGCCGGCCCTGTTCAAGAGTAATAATATATGTACTCCAACGCTCCTATAACTTTTCAATACATTTCCTGTTGTCTTTGCTTTCAAAATACACTTCAACCTCGGCAATTATTTCCTCGTTGGAGTCAATCTCTTTCCCCGAAGGGTCTGAAAAAAGTCAGTAGTTCATAGCAAATTTCAAGTCTCTGGCTCTAAGCATCCTCTTCTTAGACAGGATTAATGAAAGCCACTAAAAACCGCCAGAAGTATATTTGATCGCACACAGGAATTTTTAAAGCTTATTGGTATATTTGATTGCAGTTTCGGGGCACAATAATTAGACCCTAGATACCAAATTTCATTCACAGGAAAAAAAACGGATTAACTTTTTAAAGAACTACTTTAAGGGGGTATTATTTTCGTGACGATTCCAAAGGTTCATTTCGATACGATTTTTTAAAGGGGTAGGTACATAACCCCTAAAAGAACTACTTTAAGGGGGTATTTTTTTCGTGACGATTCCAAAGGTTCATTTTGATACGATTTTTTAAGGGGGTACTTTAACCCCTTAAAAAAATACTTGAAGGGAGGTATTTTTATTTTTTTCGTGATGATTTAAAAGGTACACTGATTCGATTTTTGGATTTTACGTAAAGTTGAAAAGCAAAGTATCAAAATTACATAAACATAGTGGAAAAATAGTTGCAAACAGGTATTCAATTCACCCCCGTTTCAGTACATACCCCCCTCCCCCCCATTGTCTGATACATATAAGTATATGCAAAAGATACAGTTAGATACAAAGTTTAAATACAAGATTACATAAAAATAATTAGAATCTAATTCAAATTTCCCCTCATTTCAGTACATCCTCCCCCCCCCCATTGTCTGGTATATATAAAGGTTCATTATTGAAAATAATAAACCTTCATTAGCTTAGTCCCTAGAAATTCTCGAGAGTATGCAGCACGGAAGGGGCAACTTAAATTTACATTAGATAAAATGATTTTTGGAAGCAAAAAAGTCATCAAGNTTTTTTTTTTTTTTTTTTTTTTTTTTTTTTTTTTTTTTTTTTTTTACAGCTCCACCACCTCAGACGCCATTTAATTGCCCTTTTGTGGACGAAACGTATGTGCTAGATGAACAATTGAGTACAAATATTCCCTTACTTGTTGAACCGCCCAACATATACTGTTTCGAAAATTTGACCGTGTTACAAGAGATATTGCCGATTATACAAAATGTTCTTCAGATAGTGGTAGGAAACGCGATTCAAAACAATTTAGACGAGTTTTTAGAGTAAGTTATTCATAAAAAAATATTGTTAATAGTCACGTGATGAAATTGCAATGAAATACTTCATGGTGAAATAAAATTTCCCGGAGAAACTGGCGTGTCCTGATTTTCACGCGGCCAATTATTTTCAAATTTTAGAAGTTTACCTCTCTCGGATATCGGGATATCCATTCAAAATTCCCAGATTGAAGCAGTGTCATCATTAAAATTTCTAGGACTCCACCTCAGCAATAATCTGAAATGAAAAAACCACATAGAAACTTTGAAACCTCGATTAGGATCTTCTATATTTGCAATCCCCCCAAAAATAATACTGTGTGCTATAAAAATTCCCCGCCAAGTCATCACCCCGAAAAAGATATGAAATCTATTTTGGCCCTCGCTATCCACTCTTCTGTTCTTCGAAATACCTACTGACTTTAAATTCCGACCCCACCCCAAACGATTTTAGAATTTTAGTCTGATTTCCTCACTCTCTTCACCAGCACGCAATCTTGGTGGGGTACCTCGGCTCGTTTAGCCACTAGGACATAGGGACCACTCTGTTCCTCTGTTCTACTTTAGCGGTTCAGAAATTTATTACGTTTAATAATAATTTTAGAGGTACCCCACCAAGACTGCGTGTTTTTTTGATGATTTTTGAAATTTGGGGCTGAAGGACTCACTGAAGGACAATATAAGTAACAAAAGGCACATCTGCCACTCACGAGAAAAAAAATGAGCTATCGTTCATCAAAATCGTTCCAGTAGTTTTGGCTGTAGGTGCGTCAACATCAAAGAAGAAGAAGCAGCAGCAGGAGCAGACGATGAGAAAAAAAGTGCACTTTTCAGAAGCCCATATCTCCCATTTGACTTAACAGATTTTGTTGAAACTTCATATACTTTGTCTCTGAGTTCGCCCCATACGTAGGCAATAATCATTTTTATCCTGAGGTGTGTGTTTTTTCTCTGGAAGTAGCTGAAATCTGTAATGTAAGCTGTGGCGTATAGTATACTCTTGGTAGCTACCGCATTTTTTGACTTGGCGGGGCGGAGCGCTACCGCGCTCCTTAATAAAATCAATCAGAAGCCATCTTGGAGAAAATTTAGCTCGCATCACCTACTTTTCATATTTTCATTCAATCATAAGTCATTCAATCAAATTTCTGGGGCCCTTCTCATCAATCTCAGGAAATATTCATTCTTTAGACAAGAGCTCTTCGCGCTATCTATGGTCTTCAGGACATAGCAAGGAATATTTCATTGAAAAAACTCTACCAATGTGACACATGGGTTTATAAATTTTCTGGCAATAAATAATAAACCTCCCCCCCCCCCAATTAATTTGGGGGGAATTGAGTGCCGGGTTCTCGTGACGATTACAAATCTGGGTGGTAATTGGACCCTAAATTTGACATATACCTACTAAATTTGAACTCTCTGGCTCTTACCATTCTCTTTTTAGACAGGATTAATTCAAACCGCTTTAAAGCGGTAAAAACCGCCAGCAGTATATTTGATTGAACCCAAATATTTCGGAGCTACTGAGACCCCAATGACATAGGTACATACAAAATTTCAAATCTCTAGCTCTTTTCCTTTTAGACAACAATACTGACTAAAAAGCGGCAAAAATCGCCAAGGGTGTATTCGATTACAACCAAAAGCTTCGGGGCACAATTAGAGCCCAGATGGGACCTATATGCCAATCGTGTAAATCGGTCAACGCTAAGTGGCAAAAGTGCCCATCATGGCGGACGGCGCGGTTTTCCTTTTTGGGCGGAGCGAAGCGTAGCCTTATACTCCCTACAAACTGCAAACTTTTGTTACCCTACTCCTCCGAAACTACTCAACCGATTTTTACCAAATTTTTTTCTTCATATTCTGCATAAACCCAAGGGTGCATATATCTATTTTCAGAACGATATCTTTAACCGTTTCCGATTTTTTGGCCGATTTTCCGATTTTTTACCAAATTCAGAGAGTCATGATCCGATATCTTAAATTTTGTCGCGACAGCATATCAACTCATAACGAAAAAGTTTTAGGTGGCTTCTCAATACTTAATTTAGGACATAATTTACTAAATTTTGACAAACCATTCCAGAGTTACAAGTTCGAATCCGGGATCGGGCAAAATAAAATTTAGGAAATACTAATTGTTTAGTCAAAACGTTGAAGGATATCGAATATATATATATATATATACCCCCAAGGGTGCATACATCTATTTTCGGAACAATATCTTGAACCGTTTCCGATTTTTCGGCCGATTATTTTGCGTTTTAAATAGGACCTACTACTCAACGGCATGATGCAATCAAGAAAGGTGCGGTATTCTCAAAAAATCTTGTTTTAACGGAATAATGGAGCAGTATGCTAAAGTTTATGTGGTGCCCGAAAATTCGAGGTGAAACGGATGGCTCCGCCCGTTTTTGTCCACGGACACACCTAGTTTTATATATATATTATTCGATTTTTGGATTCTACGTACCTTGAAACGTATACTATCAAATTTTGAGGGGGGGGTAATTTTTTTTTTCGTGACGATTCCAAAGGTTCATTATTGAAAATAATAAACCAAAATAACACTAACATTATACTCGTATTATCAGGTAATATTAGACATGTGTCTCCTGATACAGAAAAATAAACATTGGCACATTCGTATAACACAAGAAATTCCAAAGATTTATTTCACTCAAGATTATCAATTTTTTTGGAATCAGTTTTGGATAATGGAATAAGACTACAAAGATTTTAAGTTGTACTTAAAAAATCGTCTCCCAGAAATCGCTCCATATAGTCTAGAGGAGTTCCACAACTAACCCTTCCTTTTTTTCAGGTACCTACCAGGGCCGGCTCTACCATATAGGCAAACTAGGCAACCGCCTAGGGCGGCAAAATTTAGGGGGCGGCAAAATCATAATGGAATTTTATTTTCAGCGGGATATGAAAAAAAATGTACACATATATAGACGTGCATTTTTGTGTATATGATTGATAATTCATAACAAGAATTATCAATCATAATAACCATCTTAAGGCACGAAAAATTGGGACATATTTGTGATTTGTTATGTTTAAGCTTACAGTTACATGATTAGGTTAGTTATAAATACCGACATTAGCCATGATCTAGTAATAAGTATATCCTGTGATGTCGTTGATTTAAAAAATGTGTAATGATTCTAATTTTTTAAATGTATAGTGACTTAATTTTATGTTACATTCTTGAGTGAAAAATTCTAATTAAAATTGTGTGGATTTAACAAAAAGGTTTAGTGTCCATTATTTCTGTTGTAAATATATGATTCTGAATTGTTCAATATTAACCAGAGGAAAATCAATGCCAGATTTTGATTGAAATTTGTGCAAAAATCATGAATTTCACTACTAGGAGGGATTATTACTTTTACTATTTTATTAATTAACGAACAAATTAAATATTATATTCAGGGGGCGTCAAAATTAATTTTACCTAGGGCAGCAAATTCTCTTGAGCCGGCCCTGGTACCTACTAATAACAAAGTCAATTTTCTTTACAGACCCTTTTAGTTTTGAAGTTCGTTTGTTCTAATTTTGTATTATCCTCTTTTTTTTTTTTTTTTTTTTTTAATATGGGGGATTGGGTAATCTAGTTCCCAAATTGTATAGCTACACTTTCCGATTTCAAATTGTATAGCTACACCGACATCTGCTTGTATAGCTACACTTTCCGATTAATTCCATTACAAACTACCCTACTTGTTGATCGTATGAATGTTGCACCACAGTTTGCCGTACGGCCGGTCGACGGAAAGTGTAGCTATATTAATTCGGTTAAAAACTACCTTACTTGTTGATCGTATGAATGTTGCACCACAGTTTGCCGTACGGCCGGCCGACGGAAATTGTAGCTATATTAATTCGATTACAAACTACCTTACTTGTTGATCGTATGAATGTTGCACCAGATTTTGCCGTACGGCCGGCCGACGAAAAGTGTAGCTACATTATTTCGGTTACAAACTACCTTACTTGTTGATCGTATGAATGTTGTACGACAGTTTGCCGTACGGCCGGCCGACGGAAAGTGTAGCTATATTATTTCGGTTACAAATGACTGTTTGCCGTACGGCCGACCGACGGAAAGTGTAGCTATATTATTTCAGTTACAAACTACCTTACTTGTTGATCGTATGAATGTTGTACGACAGTTTGCCGTACGGCCGGCCGACGGAAAGTGTAGCTATATTATTTCGGTTACAAACTACCTTACTTGTTGATCGTATGAATGTTGTATGACAGTTTGCCGTACGGCCGACCGACGGAAAGTGTAGCTATATTATTCCAGTTACAAACTACCTTACTTGTTGATCGTATGAATGTTGCACCACAGTTTGCCGTACGACCGGTCGACGAAAAGTGTAGCTATATTAATTCTGTTACAAACTACCTTACTTGTTGATCGTATGAATGTTGCACCACAGTTTGCCGTACGGCCGGCCGACGAAAAGTGTAGCTCTATTAATTCGGTTACAAACTACCTTACTTGTTGATCGTATGAATGTTGCACCACAGTTTGCCGTACGGCCGGCCGACGAAAAGTGTAGCTCTATTAATTCGGTTACAATCTACCTTACTTGTTGATCGTATGAATGTTGCACCACAGTTTGCCGTACGGTCGGCCGACGGAAAGTGTAGCTCTATTAATTCGGTTACAAACTACCTTACTTGTTATAGAGTTTGCCTATTCGTTCTGTATATTTTACTTTCTCTTTCTATAGAAGATAAAGTATTGTAATCGTGCCGAATTTTTTAAAATTTTTTGGCCTAAAAATATCGTCTGACGGGAACCCAATATAAAGATCAAATATATCATTTCCTATTGCTTTAGGGCAATATTTTCACTATTTTTGGTCATTTTTTTGGGTGGGGGCTATGGTTTTTTTTCCATCCTGTATATTGCAACCTTTAAAACACAAGTATTGAACGTTTCGCCAGGCACCATAGAATTACCGATTTCGAACTCGTAACTCTGGAACAGCTTTGCAGAAAATGTTCTAAAACCTACCTTTGCAGAAAATCCTGGCACCTTGTGGGGGGACACTTTCACTAAGAGCTGGAAAACATTGATTATAATGAGTTGAATAATCCCTTTAGGCTCATTTTTTTTTCATAAAAGATGCCATAGTTACCCATTTTAAATTTCATCAAAATTTGTTATGCGGTTTTGATTTTAAAAATTTGGTCCAATTGCGATGTTTTTGGTCCAGAAGTGAATAAATTTTTTTTAAAAAAAATTCATGTGAAATTACTGATCTGTTTTCTTATAAAAGGGATTTCTATTTTAAGGACCTTCTTTGGCCCCTAGTGGCGTCTCCGACAGAGATACGCCCGCGTGAGACCATTTATTGTAGATAAATAGTCAGTACTTATGATTCCATAATTACTGATTTTAAACTTCATCAAAATGGGTTATGTGCTTTGTATTATAGAGATTCGGTCCCAAAAAAGATGTTCGGTGCGCTAGGGGCTCCCCTGGGGCGATATCGAGAAAAATACCTGTGCCAAATTACATCAAAATCGGACCAGCGGTTTGGCGCCCAGAGCAAACGATTCCGTACGTTCGTCATACGTGGAACGTCGGACATATCGATTTCTTGGACCCCATGGCTCCAATTATTTCCAAACTTCGAAAACGACCCAAAATAGTGAACATATGGCCCAAAAGCAATAGAAAATGACATATTTGATCTTTATTTTCGGTTTCGGGTTTCCACCAAACGATTTTTTAAGCCAAATTTTCTGCACGATTACAATACTTTAACTTTTATAGGAAGAGAAAGTCAAAAATTCGTCTTTGTTTCAAGATATATGTATATAACTTTACGATAAGTATCTTAATTGTTTCAGGTTTCACGATACTTTTATTCGCCCTGGTAAAAAATCTGCAGTATGCAGATCTATGACTGCAATCAGAACTTCACTTCGAAATTACTATCCAAAATTTAATGCACAGTCAACTTCGTACGGACTGATCATCAATACTTTAAGCATACTATCCCATCACGAAAATTTAATCGTCAAATATATGGGCCTTCTATCCTATGTGGCCACGGTTCACCCTAAAATCAATCCAGAGATTTATGGAACTCTGCAGGATAGCATTGGTCTCCCATCTGGTTTTATCCATGGTCGTATAGCAGGTAGAGTTCAGTAGTATATCGATTGTAAATTTTTAAGCTATAAATTAAATAAATCGCTAATACAGAATATGGGTATACACTATTCAGCGTGGCCAGAGAATGAACGGTCTGCCCCTTTAATTTTTGAAAGGCTTGGAATTTTTGAATTTTGAAAGGTCCTCGGGATAGGAATAGGGCTCTGCCCAAAGAAAAGTTTATGATGAGATTCAGCTTCGAATTCTATTTCATAGGAAATAACATGTATCTAAAGCTGCTTTCCCACTGCAGACAACATTTTGTTGCGCAACGTTCCGCAACGATGCGCAAAGTTTCATGCTCCGCTGTTCCTACAGAATCAAATGAGATCGAATCCTACTGACTGCAACATTGCCTCTCAGCGTTGCGAAACAAATGGGCGATGCTGCTCTACCGAGAACCTTGCAACATTTCGAGGTGACAGTGTGTTAATTATTTTAAATATAATAATTATTTTTCATTTCTATTATTAAAGACGTTTTGGAATTATTATTTTAAATACCATGCTAATATTACCATATTTCTTCAGGTAATTTACAGAGAACCAACCATTAAATAATTTACAATATTTTTTTTTTAAATCTTTTATCAAGTTAATTCCGTCAGGTTTAAAAGTTTGTCAAATGTGTCTAACGGCCATTCGGCAATAATTCTTAAATTTTCGCGGATATTTTTTTAGTTCACATATGAAAATAGAAATAATTCTTTTTTCATTAATTGGAGGAACCCAAAATCTTCGCTCTTGACTGTCTTTATCCAGAAACTCCAAAAAGTGCCACATCATAACCACAACTTCTGTTTCTCCACTCTTTGCGTAACAGAAATTAAAATATTATATTGAAAAAGACAAAGACAATGCGTTCGATCTCTATTGAAAAACTTTTAAGAACTGACACGGAATTTGTTGCAGTGTGTTTCAAAAGATAATAAGGAAATAACACTGGAGTTACTTGCTTTCCCACTGCACGCCACATTTTGTTGCACAACAAAATGTGGCGTGCAGTTGGAAAGCAGGTAAATAGTGTTATTTCCTATGTGATTAAAAAAAAAATCTCATTCCTGTGGCACCGCCGTGAAAGAATTGAGAAGGTGATTAAGTTAGTTATCACTCACTGTTTGTCCCAAATAACCAACTTACTTCAAGTTGCCTAAACGGCCTATTTTTAACTTCCAGAAGAAAAATAAGATTATATGACTTTGTCCTCTTACGACGCTGATGAAATTAAAAATGTACACTTGTGATGATTTAGGTAGATGAGAAACCTTTTTCGGAACACACCAATGGAACTTTTACATCAAAGCTTAAAATAAACACCGTTATACAGGGTGTAACAAAATTAAAATTTAGATCCCTCTAGCTCCGCCCCTGATTATGAAAAGGAATGTTTATCCTGATTTTATTTGTACTTTTATTTGAACAAAAAAATTGTACCATTCCATTTAAATTTCTTGAAAAATCTACACTTTTTGTTAATAATAAAGGTCACTTTCCCGTGTCGAACCTGGATATTACTATAATCATTTGAAAGCCCATGGCCCACCTATTGTCTCTAGAGCTTTTCAGCCGTTAAAAATTATGGCAACTCCTAATAATTAATTTTTATGTTTCAAGATTCGTAGAATCCATTCATTTTTTTTTTTAAATAATGAATGTGGCTATCAACTATGGCACGTTAAATACAGCAAATCCCTCTAGATTACTGAAGTTGTGCAACGTCCATTCTTGAAAATAATTAATGTGGCCATCATATATGGCACGTTAATTACAGCAGTTCCCTCTAGATTACTGAAGTTGTGCAACGTCCATTCTTGAAAATAATGAATGTGGCCATCATATATGATGGCCACATTCATTAAATACAGCAGTTCCCGTTGGATCACAGAAGTTATGCAACGTCCATTTTTTATTGAAAATAATGAATGTGGGCATCATCTCTGGCACGTTAAATACAGCAGTTCCCGTTGGATCACAGAAGTTGTGCAACGTCCATTTTTTATTGAAAATAATGAATGTGGCCATCATCTCTGGCACGTTAAATACAGCAGTTCCCGTTGGATCAACGATGTTATGCAAAGTTCATATTTTTATGCTTTATATTTTGTATTTTTTTTTAGCAAAAGGGCTCGGGCTGAGCCCTTTTGCCCTTAAGGAGCTTCCCCTGCATAATACCCGTAGTATCACTACAGATATCAAAATAAATATTTTAATCTATTTTATTTTTTATTTGTCCACCTTAATACCTACTTCAATTTTGATTTTCTTTTAACAGGGATAATCAATATTAATGTGAATCGTCGGCCAGGTACTATAATTTTGGATCCACATTTTGGAGTTATGGAGCCTATACTTGTTTGGCACAATGAAACCAGTAAGTAGATAGGCACTTTTTTTACGAAATTCGTTAGTGAGCCAGACGAAACATAGCCGAGTTGCAGGGTGGAAAATTTCCGTGGTGGGTTCCGTGTGACCGAACAAAAAGAAGGTGGGCACTAAATCCTAGTTTTTATGGCGGTGATTTCAAATATGCCATCAAAAATTTAAAAAACAAAAGCAAAATGGGGGAAAACCTGAAAAGTGATCAAATTTTTTTGTCTGTTCTTAAATGTGATTCAACTTATGAAAAGAGCGTCCCTTTCTAAGACATTTTGTGAAAAAAAAAATTGAAAAATCGAAAAAAAATTCAATTCCCATGTTAAGAGAGAACCACGAAAATGCCGATTAATATAAAATTTTAGAAATAAGCTTCAGTTAAAGTCCTGGACACAACTGTCAAATTAGAATTTCGAAAAAAGAGCGTGAACCAAAATGGCAGCCTTCCAAAGTCCAAAAAATATTCGATTAAAGATATTTTTGTCTTTTTTTCTCGTTTGATTTTTGAGTTTTTTTTTTCTCGTTATGACAGTAACTGAGTATAACAAATAGAAGTATGAGTTCAGATTTTTTAAAAGAATATCATAAAAAAAAGAAAAAAAAAACAATTTGTGAATTTTCTCATTTCCTAGAATATTTTCTGATGAATGTTATCATGATATTGTTTAGAAGACTTTTTTTCCGATTTTTTTTCTTTCTTAATCTGGTTCAGATTACATTTGCCATGATCAGGTACTGTTAGAGTTCAATTTAACGGTGTTCTCAAGAGGAAAAACGAAAAAGAAATGTATTGAATGGAATTTTTTTTGGACTTTTGAAGGCTGCCATTTTGGTTCAAGCTCTTTTTTCGAAATTCTACTTTAACAGATGTGTCCAGGACATTAATTGGAGCTTATTTCTAAAATTTTATCGTAATCGGACCATTCTCGTAGTTCTCTCTTGACATGGGAATTGAATTTTTTGTTCGATTTTTCAATTTTTTTTTTTGCACAAAATGTCTTAGAAAGAGACGTTCTTTTCATAATTTGAATCACATTTGAGAACAGACAAAAAAAATTGATCACTTTTCAAGTTTTCCCTCATTTTGCTTTTGTTTTTTAAATTTTTGATGGCATATTTGAAATCACCGCCATCAAAAACTAGGATTTAGTGCCCATCTTCTTTTTGTTCGGTCACACAGAACCCACCAAGCGACGTTGAAAGTTGTCCAAAAATGACCTTCTCCACCCTGTAACTCGACTACGCTTCGTCTGGCTCACTAATGAATTCCGTAAAAAATGTTCTATATTCAGGGGTCCCATTTATAGCCAAACACCCTGTATATTATGTATATGCATTTCTATTTGTTACGCGATACAAGCCACAATTTTCATCAGATGTTGAAATTTGGTATACATGTTTAGGACATGAAGGAAGATAGCTGAATATTTTTTGGGGTCCTTGGCCCCGGGGGCACCAGGAGGCCAAATATTGTTTTTTTGATAATGATTTTTATCTTTTAAGTGGTTTGTTGTAGAAACGTAAAATTATGATAATATGTTATGTCTCATGTTGGGGGTTTTCAATTTTGAAAAATTTGGGGGCCCTGCCCCCTCGGAGGTCCCAATATTTTGTTTTTTAAAATGATTTTTTCAATTTTATTAAGATATATTTTTTTCTATAAATGACAACAACACTAACGTGAACACCTGATCATCTTGATCCACTAGTTA
>CM022881.1:23102267-23114456 GCA_012654025.1 Pachypsylla venusta | reverse complement strand
GATAGAATGGACAAATGCAGTGATAGAATGGACAAATGCAGTGATAGAATGGACAAATGCAGTGATAGAATGGACAAATGCAGTAATAGAATGGACAAATGCAGTAATAGAATGGACAAATGCAGTGATAGAATGGACAAATCCAGTGATAGAATGGACAAATCCAGTGATAGAATGGACAAATCCAGTGATAGAATGGACAAATCCAGTGATAGAATGGACAAATGCAGTGATAGAATGGAGACCAAAGGAACTTAACAGACCTGCTTGTAGACCACAAGCTCGCTTGGACAAAGACTTGAAGGTAGTAGCGGGTAAACACCGCGCAGAACAGAGAACTTTGGAAAATAAAGCTACGGAATTACTCCATCATATAAAAGTCGTAAAAGTGGAACTAATGAGACCTTTACCTTCATTTTTTTCTATCTCTTTTCTTCTTAAAGCGTTTCATCTTTACTTTGACTTTATCTTCAATTCTGTTGGGGAATCCCCATGGCTAGGTTTTAGTTGTCATCTGTCAATATGCTGTAGGTTACTTTCGCACAAACGAAAACGTGTGGTTACATGGATGGATCCACGTAACCTCGGACAACGCCTGCTGATGGAATAGTGTGCACCAAAGGGCCACTTTGGTGTACCACATTTCTTTCAGGACGGCTGGGGTATAGGAAGGATTGCCTTCCCTGCGCGAATCTCTCAGTAGATTTTTCAGGAGAACTGTCCATGGGAGTGTACATCACACTCGGCTTGCACCAAGGAGGTACCGGCTTCGATTTCTGCTCACGTCAAAAATTTTAAAAAGGTTTTTCTAAATTTTCTCCTCGGTTTGGTTGTGTTTGGGGGTAGCCTCCTGAAGACGTGTCAGAGCCATCATTGTGAGCTCACGGTCAGGGAATCATTGTCACGGAACTGTCCCTGTCATTGCTTAGTGTGAATTGTAAGCTCGGGATCAGGGAATCATTGTCAGGGAACTGTCCCTGTCATAGTTTAGTGTGAATTGTGAGATCGCGATGAGGTAATCTTTGTCACGGAACTGTCCCTGTGTTTACTTATTGTGAATTGCTCGCGATCACGGAATCATTGTCACGGAACTGTCCCTGTCATAGTTTAGTGTGAATTGTGAGCTCGCGGCTCGCGATCAGGGAATCATTGTCACGGAACTGTCCCAGTCATTGCTTAGTCTCTTTAAAAAAGGTAAGCGCACCTCCATCGAAAACTATCGTCCTATCTCCCTAATTTCATCTTTCTCAAAGCTTTTCGAAAAATTGATGGAGTGCAGGCTATCACAACACCTTTCAGCTAACAACATCTTGCTGAAAGAGCAGTCTGGATTTGTCAGACTTGTCCACATCGGACGCAGTGAGCTTCTTTCAGGGACGTGCACTCTTACAACACAAGGCACTCCAGAAATATAGTCGCGCCGGCGCATAGGGTTTGCCCCCGATCGTTTATTATCGGTGGTGTCCGATTATTCAATCAAATACCCATATCAATTCGCAGCCTGAATTACAAACTTTTCAGGATCACCATCGCCAATTTCCTGGTCGGGGTTGAGCCCTATGCTCTGACAGATATTAACTGGGGTGCCTTGGTAACTTTTGCCTCCCCTTCCGAGGGCAGGGGATAATATTATTGGGTAACGGAATTATTTTATTTTGTTTATTTGTGATATTTAAATTTGTTATATTTTTATTTTGTATGACGTCATACACACACCTTTGGTGTATTATGTATGTTAAATTTAATAAATAAATAAATAAATCAGGGAATCATTGTCACGGAACTGCCCCTGTCATTGCTTAGTGTGAATTGTGAACTCACTATCAGAGGATCATTGTCACGGAACTGTCCCAGTCATTGCTTAGCGTGAATTGTGAGCTCACGATCAGGGGATCATTGACACGGTACTGTCCCTGTCATTGCTTAGTGTGAATTGTGAGCTCACGATCAGGGAATCATCGTCACGGAACTGCCCCTGTCATTCCTTATTGTGAATTGTAAAGGAAATACCTAATTTTAGGTTGCAAATGTCACAACCAAATTTGATACAAAACAATTTTAACATACTTTTAGGTAATGTTGCTAAAAAGGCACATTTACTTTGTGAAGAAGAAACAGAAAAGAGGTTCTTGGACTATTCCCACCAAATTTTTGGGACTTAGGACTGTCGATGTGAAGTACTAGACAAGATCAGTTGAAAAAGTATAATTATTTGTCCTCCATGTATTAAAAAAAAAAAAAAATACATCGCTTATTCTAGTAGCTCTGAGAGAACATTTTTGTATTCATTCTAATTTTATCATTTAATAAAATTGAAACTATCTTTAAATACATAGCCAAGGATTTATTTAATTCTTCAGCTTATTAGACCTCTAACTAGGCGCACCGACTAGTTAGACCCAGAAAGAGAGTCCGGAGTTTGCCATCACCCACCCACCATCAAACATCCAGGTTCAATGCAAAAATCAACCTTTAGAATCAGTGAAGCTACCAAATATAAGTAACGGTTAGTTGTTGAATATCCCTTGGAACGCTGAGCCGAAATCGACCAATGGCACACCGTGGATATGCTCTACCCATAGGACAAGTTATTTGCATCTTTTTTACTTTCTCTTCTTATAGAAGATAAAGTATTGTAAATTTGTAATCGTGCAGAAATTTAGAACATTTGGCCCAAAAAATAGTCTGACGGGAACCCGAAAGCCAAAATAAAGATAAAATATGCCATTTTCTATTGCTAATGGCCCATATTTTCACGATTTCGGGTCATTTATAAAGTTTGAAAATATTTGGAGACATGGGGTTGAAAAAACCGATATTTCCGACGTGCGTACGGAATCGTGTGCAGAGCGCTGGAAGCCAAACCGCTTGTCCGATTTTGCTGAAATTTGGCACACGTGATCTATGGACAAAATGCCAAACTAATTTTTTTCTTTTTTTCGATATCGCCCCAGAGGCGGTCCTGGCCCCCCGAACTAGTTTTTTTGGACCAGGGCTCAAGCATAGTCCATAAAATGGAAATCCCTTTTAAAATAAAACAGATCAGTAATTTCACATGATTTTTTTTACAAAAATAATGTCTGGAGCCGACAGGGATTATTCAAAGTATTGGAAATTATTTAACCACTCTTTTTAAGCTTTCATTGAGAGCCCCACCCTCATCGGTTTAGGACTACGAACGTCGGAATAAGACCAAATCACTAAAATGAAAACCACATAACGAATTTTGATGAAATTTAAAATGGAAAAATATGGCATCTTTTTATGAAAAAAATATTGGGTCCATGTGGGTGCGCCTTTATTAGAGCCGCCCCCCCCCCTTAGGCCCAATATGTTCCTTTAATTGACTATCGCTTTTAAAAGGAAACGGCCCCACATATTCACTTAAAATTCAAAACAATGGAGCCTAAAGAATTATTGGACTCATTATTCAATCTTTTCCAACTTTTAGTCAGAACCCCCCCCCCCCCCCCCNNNCCCCCACCGTTTAGAACAATGAATGTCGCAATTGGACCAAATCTCTAAAATCCAAACCACACAAACAAATTTTAATGAAATTTAAAATGGGTAGGTAAATAGGACATTAGTTTATATAAAAAAAAATTGGCCCATCTGGGTGCGTTGTTGACAGGGGCACCGTCAGTGCGCCCCGGTAGGGCACCAAAAATGGAAAAAAAAAATGAATTCCACTGATTTTGATAAAATTTGGTAGTTGCCCAAGTATTATAATTGACAACTTTTGGTATTTTCTAGTAATTTTGGTTTTGGGGCCATACAAATATAATAAAACATAAATTTTGTATGATTTTGATAAAATTTGGTATGCGCAGTAATTTTGATTCTTTGTTTTCCCCATGACATATATCATTTTATGGTTTTGGTAGCAGCAGCAGATGATTAACATTGATTCTTTGTTTTCCCCATGAAATATATCATTTTATGGTTTTGGAAGCAGCAGCAGATGATTAACATTGATTCTTTGTTTTCCCCATGAAATATATCATTTTATGGTTTTGGAAGCAGCAGCAGATGATTAACATTGATTCTTTGTTTTCCCCATGAAATATATCATTTTATGGTTTTGGAAGCAGCAGCAGATGATTAACATTGATTCTTTGTTTTCCCCATGAAATATATCATTTTATGGTTTTGGAAGCAGCAGCAGATGATTAACATTGATTCTTTGTTTTCCCCATGAAATATATCATTTTATGGTTTTGGAAGCAGCAGCAGATGATTAACATTGATTCTTTGTTTTCCCCATGAAATATATCATTTTATGGTTTTGGAAGCAGCAGCAGATGATTAACATTGATTCTTTGTTTTCCCCATGAAATATATCATTTTATGGTTTTGGAAGCAGCAGCAGATGATTAACATTGATTCTTTGTTTTCCCCATGAAATATATCATTTTATGGTTTTGGAAGCAGCAGCAGATGATTAACATTGATTCTTTGTTTTCCCCATGAAATATATCATTTTATGGTTTTGGAAGCAGCAGCAGATGATTAACATTGATTCTTTGTTTTCCCCATGAAATATATCATTTTATGGTTTTGGAAGCAGCAGCAGATGATTAACATTGATTCTTTGTTTTCCCCATGAAATATATCATTTTATGGTTTTGGAAGCAGCAGCAGATGATTAACATTGATTCTTTGTTTTCCCCATGAAATATATCATTTTATGGTTTTGGAAGCAGCAGCAGATGATTAACATTGATTCTTTGTTTTCCCCATGAAATATATCATTTTATGGTTTTGGAAGCAGCAGCAGATGATTAACATTGATTCTTTGTTTTCCCCATGAAATATATCATTTTATGGTTTTGGAAGCAGCAGCAGATGATTAACATTGATTCTTTGTTTTCCCCATGAAATATATCATTTTATGGTTTTGGAAGCAGCAGCAGATGATTAACATTGATTCTTTGTTTTCCCCATGAAATATATCATTTTATGGTTTTGGAAGCAGCAGCAGATGATTAACATTGATTCTTTGTTTTCCCCATGAAATATATCATTTTATGGTTTTGGAAGCAGCAGCAGATGATTAACATTGATTCTTTGTTTTCCCCATGAAATATATCATTTTATGGTTTTGGAAGCAGCAGCAGATGATTAACATTGATTCTTTGTTTTCCCCATGAAATATATCATTTTATGGTTTTGGAAGCAGCAGCAGATGATTAACATTGATTCTTTGTTTTCCCCATGAAATATATCATTTTATGGTTTTGGAAGCAGCAGCAGATGATTAACATTGATTCTTTGTTTTCCCCATGAAATATATCATTTTATGGTTTTGGAAGCAGCAGCAGATGATTAACATTGATTCTTTGTTTTCCCCATGAAATATATCATTTTATGGTTTTGGAAGCAGCAGCAGATGATTAACATTGATTCTTTGTTTTCCCCATGAAATATATCATTTTATGGTTTTGGAAGCAGCAGCAGATGATTAACATTGATTCTTTGTTTTCCCCATGAAATATATCATTTTATGGTTTTGGAAGCAGCAGCAGATGATTAACATTGATTCTTTGTTTTCCCCATGAAATATATCATTTTATGGTTTTGGAAGCAGCAGCAGATGATTAACATTGATTCTTTGTTTTCCCCATGAAATATATCATTTTATGGTTTTGGAAGCAGCAGCAGATGATTAACATTGATTCTTTGTTTTCCCCATGAAATATATCATTTTATGGTTTTGGAAGCAGCAGCAGATGATTAACATTGATTCTTTGTTTTCCCCATGAAATATATCATTTTATGGTTTTGGAAGCAGCAGCAGATGATTAACATTGATTCTTTGTTTTCCCCATGAAATATATCATTTTATGGTTTTGGAAGCAGCAGCAGATGATTAACATTGATTCTTTGTTTTCCCCATGAAATATATCATTTTATGGTTTTGGAAGCAGCAGCAGATGATTAACATTGATTCTTTGTTTTCCCCATGAAATATATCATTTTATGGTTTTGGAAGCAGCAGCAGATGATTAACATTGATTCTTTGTTTTCCCCATGAAATATATCATTTTATGGTTTTGGAAGCAGCAGCAGATGATTAACATTGATTCTTTGTTTTCCCCATGAAATATATCATTTTATGGTTTTGGAAGCAGCAGCAGATGATTAACATTGATTCTTTGTTTTCCCCATGAAATATATCATTTTATGGTTTTGGAAGCAGCAGCAGATGATTAACATTGATTCTTTGTTTTCCCCATGAAATATATCATTTTATGGTTTTGGAAGCAGCAGCAGATGATTAACATTGATTCTTTGTTTTCCCCATGAAATATATCATTTTATGGTTTTGGAAGCAGCAGCAGATGATTAACATTGATTCTTTGTTTTCCCCATGAAATATATCATTTTATGGTTTTGGAAGCAGCAGCAGATGATTAACATTGATTCTTTGTTTTCCCCATGAAATATATCATTTTATGGTTTTGGAAGCAGCAGCAGATGATTAACATTGATTCTTTGTTTTCCCCATGAAATATATCATTTTATGGTTTTGGAAGCAGCAGCAGATGATTAACATTGATTCTTTGTTTTCCCCATGAAATATATCATTTTATGGTTTTGGAAGCAGCAGCAGATGATTAACATTGATTCTTTGTTTTCCCCATGAAATATATCATTTTATGGTTTTGGAAGCAGCAGCAGATGATTAACATTGATTCTTTGTTTTCCCCATGAAATATATCATTTTATGGTTTTGGAAGCAGCAGCAGATGATTAACATTGATTCTTTGTTTTCCCCATGAAATATATCATTTTATGGTTTTGGAAGCAGCAGCAGATGATTAACATTGATTCTTTGTTTTCCCCATGAAATATATCATTTTATGGTTTTGGAAGCAGCAGCAGATGATTAACATTGATTCTTTGTTTTCCCCATGAAATATATCATTTTATGGTTTTGGAAGCAGCAGCAGATGATTAACATTGATTCTTTGTTTTCCCCATGAAATATATCATTTTATGGTTTTGGAAGCAGCAGCAGATGATTAACATTGATTCTTTGTTTTCCCCATGAAATATATCATTTTATGGTTTTGGAAGCAGCAGCAGATGATTAACATTGATTCTTTGTTTTCCCCATGAAATATATCATTTTATGGTTTTGGAAGCAGCAGCAGATGATTAACATTGATTCTTTGTTTTCCCCATGAAATATATCATTTTATGGTTTTGGAAGCAGCAGCAGATGATTAACATTGATTCTTTGTTTTCCCCATGAAATATATCATTTTATGGTTTTGGAAGCAGCAGCAGATGATTAACATTGATTCTTTGTTTTCCCCATGAAATATATCATTTTATGGTTTTGGAAGCAGCAGCAGATGATTAACATTGATTCTTTGTTTTCCCCATGAAATATATCATTTTATGGTTTTGGAAGCAGCAGCAGATGATTAACATTGATTCTTTGTTTTCCCCATGAAATATATCATTTTATGGTTTTGGAAGCAGCAGCAGATGATTAACATTGATTCTTTGTTTTCCCCATGAAATATATCATTTTATGGTTTTGGAAGCAGCAGCAGATGATTAACATTGATTCTTTGTTTTCCCCATGAAATATATCATTTTATGGTTTTGGAAGCAGCAGCAGATGATTAACATTGATTCTTTGTTTTCCCCATGAAATATATCATTTTATGGTTTTGGAAGCAGCAGCAGATGATTAACATTGATTCTTTGTTTTCCCCATGAAATATNCTATCCGTAGAACATGGGGAGTAGTAACGGGTTGTTAAGCTGTGTAGAACGTGTTGGGAGTAGTATTGGGTTAGGTTCCAAAAAAAATAAAATGCCTAATCCAATACTACTCCCAACACGTTCTACGCAGCTTAACAACCGGTTACTACTCCCCATGTTCTTCCTAGGTTAACAAACGTGTAGGTAATATGTAATCTATGTGCATACTCTGATCGCGTTTAAACGGTTGTACCTCGGTGATATGATTATTAATGTGGGAGTCAGATTTATTATCATTTTTTTCTCTCATCTTCTCGAAACGAAGTTCGGGTACTCAGCTAGTCTTATCTATCTATCTTATCTTAAACTAGAATGTTCTTCTTGGAGAATGAGAATGCTCTTCTAAATTATAACCGGATTAACTAGAATCTTCTTCTTGGAGAATGAGAATGTTCTTCTAAATTATAACCGAATAAACTAGAATATTCTTCTTGGAGAATGAAAATGTTCTTCTAGAATTTCTAGATTATAACCGGATAAACTAGAATCTTCTTCTTGGAGAATGGGAATGTTCTTCTAAATTATAACCGGATAAACTAGAATCTTCTTCGTGGAGAATGAGAATGTTCTTCTAAATTATAACCGAATAAACTAGAATATTCTTCTTGGAGAATGAGAATGCTTCTAAATTATAACCGGATAAAGTAGAATCTTCTTCGTGGAGAATGAGAATGTTTTTTTAAATTATAACCGAATAAACTAGAATATTCTTCTTGGAGAATGAGAATGCTTCTAAATTATAACCGGATAAACTAGAATCTTCTTCGTGGAGAATGTTCTTCTAAATTATAACCGGATAAACTAGAATATTCTTCTTGGAGAATGAGAATGCTTCTAAATTATAACCGGATAAACTAGAATATTCTTCGTGGAGAATGAGAATGTTCTTCTAAATTATAACCGGATAAACTAGAATATTCTTCTTGGAGAATGAGAATGCTCCTAAATTATAACCGGATAAACTAGAATATTCTTCTTGGAGAATGAGAATGCTTCTAAATTATAACCGGATAAACTAGAATATACTTCTTTGAGAATGAGAATGTTCTTCTAAATTATAACCGGATAAACTAGAATCTTCTTCGTGGAGAATGAGAATGTTCTTCTAAATTATAAATTACAAACAGTAGAAAGTAACTTAAATATGAAACATATTGGCAAAAAATAACAAACATTAACCATATCATTTCTTTCATATTAGGGCCAGAAGAATGAGAACCTTTCAATACAATTACAGAGTAAATGACTTCTAATCTAAACCTACAGTATTTACATTGAAAATTTCTCATTCCTCTGACGCCCACGTAAAAGGAAAAAACATTATTTAGTCGTGCAGACTCTATAATTAGGTTCGTGTATTTTCACTAATCATTCTCAAACTGGCAATATAGCCATTCTTTTTGGGTGCCACTTGTAGTTTAATAATAGGTATTCCAGTTGAAATTTAGTATTTCATTTTCCTCTGTTCTGTGAGTGTTCAAAGAGGTATCTTCGGCAACTATGCCACTCTTAACTGAAGATAGGTTAACAGTTTGGAGTGCTGTTCTTCTGGTGCTATGTCATTTGTTCATGTTCACCTATGGTGGTGAGTTTATTGATGTTTGACTAGCTGATAACCTGCGAACTTTGTTTCGAGAAGATGAGAGAAAAAATGAGCATAAATCTGACTTTTACATTAATTATCATATTACCGAGGTATAACCATTTAAACGCGATAAGAGCATAACACATAATATATAGATTACATCTTACCTACACGTTTGTTAACCTATATAGAACATGGGGAATAATAACGGGTTGTTAAGCTGCGTAGAACGTGTTGGGAGTAGTATTGGGTTAGGTTCCAAAAAAAATGAAATGCGTGTTGAAGGCTGCTGAGTTTAGGCTGGGTCTAAGACCCAGCCTAATCCCACATGTTTTTTCGACCATCCAACCGTGTACGCCAACCCAAATAACAGTTTTGAGACATCTGCAATAAATCTCGTAGTTGGAAATTAAAATCAATATTAAAAATTCGACTTTATTCATTAACACTCTTGAGTGTTAATGAATTAACCGACCTTAGGGCGGAAGAAGTTTTACAAAAGAAAAGAAGAAGAAGAAATGGAGATAATAAGGTAAAAAATAGAAAAATTTAACTAATGAACAATATGAACAACTTTAAAAGGGGTAATACTCGTATGTTCCAATATTTAAAATAATAATAATAATCAGCTATATTGGCAGCTCAGGAACAAGCCGTAAAAACAAGAAATTACGAGAAATCTATTATGAAAACAAGGGAAGATGATATATGTAGACTATCTCATAACGGAACAGAAAATATAGACCATATTATTTCCGGATGCCCCCAACTTGCTATCCACGAATATATCAAAAGACATGATGAGATCTGTAATTATTTACATTGGAACATATGCAAACACTTAAAATTTGATAACATAGAAAATAAATGGTACAATCATCAACCTCAACAAGTGATCTCCAACAATGACTACACCATCATATATAATGAACAAATACACATTGACAGACATATACCTGCAAATAAACCAGATATAGTTTTAAAAAAATTTAAACACAAAACATGTAATATCATAGAAGTTTCGGTACCTTGTGACCACAATATAATATAAAAAAAAAACAGAAGAAAAGAAATTAAAATACACAGATTTAACTATAGAGATCCAAAGAATGTGGCAATTAAAAGCAAATGTAATCCCAGTAATAATTGGTGCATTAGGAGCTATTCCAAACTCACTAGAAAGAAATTTACAGCAAATACCAGGAAATGCAAAAGAATGGGAGATACAAAATCTTTGTGGAACCGCACACATATTGCGGAAATTTCTAAACGAATAAATAAAAAAATAGTACTCCTAAGGTTAAAAGTTTTGACCTGGAGTACTATTTAAAAACCAGCTAAAAAGCTGGGAAAATTGATGAAAACAAATAATAATAATAAATAAAAAAATGTAAAAAAAACAATATGTATATAGGCAATAATATTATGTTTATTTGTATATAATATATACATAGTTAGTACCTAATAAAGAGTTAAAAATAAATACCTACCCCTTCTACCACCATACCATAATCTGCACACTTGAAGTTGCTTTAGTTCACCAGATGATGTCGTAACAGACGAAAGCGCTCTTGACTCGTACAAAATGTAGATACATAAATGTAGATACAAGAATAATTTTTGAGATCTACAATGAAAAAATTGTTCTAAACTGAATGTAGAATAATCAATAAGTTATGGTGACCCTCTAAAATAACCAGTAATAATTGAAAGAAAAATCCATGAAGGGGCGCATTTTTTCATACTCGCGCCGGCCGCTATCTCAACTAAGGCCGGTCCTGTTCAAGAGTAATATGTACTCCAACGCACCTCTAAATTTTCAAATAGACTTCAATCCCGGCAATCACTTCGTCATTGGAGTCAAATCTCTTTACCTAAAGCATTCTTTCGAGGTCTGCAAAAAGTCAGTAATCACTGGAGAGTACGCTTTGTGGTCAAGCAATGTGAAAACTGCTATTCGTTCAATAGAACCACGGTATCCATGGACTTGTGACACGTTCTGAATCGTCGATGCGCCGTTGTTTTTGATCAGCGGTGAGCATTTGCGGCACTCATTTCGAGCCAAGCTGCCTCAAAGAAAAATGTTCATTCAAAATAGTAAATACCCTGCCTTCTGATATCTTCAACTCCGCCGATATCCCACGCAACTTCAATTTTCGACCGCTCAAAACAATTTTGTGAACTTTTTTTTTATATTTTCTGAAACAGCTCCCGAATCCGGGTGACCAGAGGTTTAGAATCGTCGGTGATTCTTTTACCACGTTTAGAGGACAGCATACCACTTCGTGTAAAGTCAGTTTACCACCTTAACCGTTGTTGTCAAATTGAAAAAATGATAAAACAAAAAATAGGTATTTCATTTTTAACACAAAATTCAATACCATAAATACAAATCAGAAAATACAAAGTTGACCTTAAATAGCCTTAAAGTGATCTTCAAGAATGAAATTATTGTCATCGTGTCCGTGCTATTCACAGTTTTCGAGTTCTAAATCTTTTGTGTGAGATGGTAAAGTTCTGATTTACAAAACATCTATATTCAAAAAGTTTTTTTATGACTAAGATGACTAGACTACAAAGGGGTTGTCAACTTCTTAATCTTTTGTATGAGATGGTAAAGTTCTGATTTACAAAACATCTGTATTCAAGAAGTTTTTTTATGTCTAAGATGACTAGACTACAAAGGGGTTGTTAACTTCTAAATCTTTTGTATGAGATGGCAAAGTTCTGATTTACAAAACATCTGTATTCAAGAAGTTTTTTTATGTCTAAGATGACTAGACTACAAAGTAGTTGTTAACTTCTAAATCTTTTGTATGAGATGG
>CM022881.1:23064987-23100118 GCA_012654025.1 Pachypsylla venusta | reverse complement strand
GGATGGGACTTACCAGGAGATCCTCTTTCTTTCTATCCTAGACTCACACTAAAGTTCCAACGGTCACCGAATTCTTATACAATTATTGTATTAAATTATTGTTTATAAATCAAATTCTGAGAATCTGATCCACATAACTAAATCATCGTTCTCAGGCGGCTCTTCAGGGTTATACAGGACTAATGAAAACCACTAAAAACGGTAAAAACCGCCAGAATTATATTTGATCGCACCCAGAAGTTTTGAAGCTTATTGATTGCAGTTTCGGAGCACAATTATTAGACCCTAGATACCAAATTTCATCCAGAGGTAAAAAAACTAATTTTTAGGTGGTATTTTAACCCTTTAAAAAACTACTTTCAGGTGGTAGTTATCTCGTGACTATTCCAAAAGTTCATTATTGATATAATCAAAGAACTATTAATTCACCCAAATAAGGAATTGCAGATTACTGTTACTCCTCAGAATGATATTTGACCTCACGATAAAACATACCCCAAAAATGCTGTAGAGTGTAAAAAGTTTAGTTTGGTTTTTAAATAAGATATTTTTACGGGGGGATATACTTTAACCCCTTAAAAAACTACTTGAAGGGGGGGGGGGTAGTTTGTTTTCGTGACGATTCCAAAGGTTCATTATTGAAATTAATAAACCAAATTGAGGTAAGATATATTTTTCATTATAATTATTAGCTTAAAATCCTTGTTCGCCATCTCATTTTTTTACAGCTCCACCTCTAACGCCATTTAATTGCCCTTTTGTGGACGGAACGTTTGTGCTAGATAAACAATTGAGTTCAAATATTCCCTTACTTGTTGAACCGCCCAACACTTACTATTTCGAAAATTTGAACGAGTTACAAGAGATTTTGCCGATTATACAAAATGTTCTTCAGTTTGTGGTAGAAAACACGATTGAAAACAGTTTGGACGAGTTTTTAGAGTAAGTTCTTCATATAGAAAATATTATTAATATTACGTGATGAAATTGAAATGAAATACTTCATAGTAAAATAACTTCCCGGAGAAACTGGCGTGTCCTGATTTTCACGCGGCCAATTATTTTCGAATTTTAGAAGTTTGCAATTTGATCAGAAAATTTCCTTTATTTTTGTCGTTTTTTAATTTTGGAAAACTTTGTAGCCATGGGGTCCTATATCTATGTCTAGCTGTTTCGCCCGTGCTTCGCTACGATTCTTATATTGCTATTTTTGTTTTTCAAGGACAATGGAAATTGTGGGGGGGGCTATTGGTTTGTGTCCACCCAGTATATTGCAACCTTTAAAAAAAAAAAAATTTAAACGTTTCGCCAGACGCCTTAGAGACACGGCCATTCTGACTTATTAGTATTTTCTAAATTTTATTTTACTCGTTCGTAGTTTCGATTTCTTAACTCTAGAATAGTTTTGCAGAAAATGTTCTAAACTCTACCTTTGCAAAAATTGATTTGTTTTGAATTTTATGTGAATACACTGGACCGCTTTCTTTTAAAAATCATAGTCAATTGAGGGAGCTGATTTGGCCCACTGGCGGGGCCCCTGAAAAAGACGCACCCACATGTGCTCATTTTTTTTTTTTTTTTTTCATAAAAAGTTGCCATAGTTACCCATTTCAAATTTCATCGCAATTGGTTATGTGGTTTTGATTTGATCCAATTGCGACGTTCTTGGTCCTGAACAGAGGGGGGAATAAAAAGTTGAAAACAGTTATTAACTAATTTTCAAATTATTTTTTTAAAAAATTCATGTGAAATTACTGATCTTTATTACTAAATTACTGAGATACGACCGCGTGAGACCATTTAATATTCGAAAATTAAACTATATTCTAAAAAAAAAAAAAAAAAAAAAAATCTTCTGAAAATCTTATATTTCCACCAAAACTAATACTATGTCAACTAGATCCAAATTGAACAAAAAAAAGATAACAACGAAGAAGATGAAATGTCAGACCACGAACTAATACTATATATTACAAAACAAAGTTTTGCCTCTTAAAAATAGCCAAAGAACAGAAAATAGAAATAATAGAATTAAAGAAAGAATTAAACAATAAAAATAAAGAACACAAAACATTAAAAGAAACAATTGAAAATCACAAAGAAATAATAAATGACTTAGAACAAAGACCAAGAATGTCAAATATAAGTATCAACGGGATTCCATCAACAAAAAAAGAAAATTTACAAAAAATAATAGAAGAACTTGGAACCAAAATCGGAATAAATAACCCACTAAATGATGTACAACTTGCCATCGCGTGAACACCAAAAACAAGGATAAACCGAAACCAATAATTGTGAGACTACTAAAACGAGAGACAAATGGACAGCAGAATATAGGAAAAATAAATTATGGAATGAAAAAATATATATTAATGAACATTTAACTCAAAATAACTAACAGATATTATACCACACAAAAGAATTTGCAAAACAAAATCAGATAAAATATGTGTGGGTAAAAGATTGCAAAATTTTCGTCCGTAAGACAGATAATTCGAGAATATTTACAATAAGAAAATTAAAAGACCTAGAAATGATACATCCCCAAGAAATCAATGACAATAGTAGTAGATCTGACAATTTTACCGAATAGCAACTACCCTTACATTTAATTTTAATAATTATCAATTTTCTGAACGAAATTTTATCTTTCTACACCAAATCAAAATTTTACATTATTATTCACTCTAATTGTCAATCTTATTATAGAACACAGGAATTCATATTATCACAACTTTTTTTCTACATTGAACCCATATAACTTTAAACATTCTTCATATCATTTAAAATATGGATATAGATTCAATTCCCAACTCAATCTATGAAGAATGTTTTGAATGTGATGGTGATGACAATCTAAGTGACTTTATGAATATTGACGGACTAACTGTCTTCCATATGAACATCTGCTCTATTAAGAAAAACTTCCATCAATTACTGATTTACTTAAAACCTTATTTACATTCCATCGATATCATCATACTCACTGAAACATGGCATTCTCCAACCTTTCCTTACTCCTTCTCTATTGAGGGATTCGACAGTTATTTTTCCAGCAAACAATACAATCAAAATTCTGGCATTGCAATTTTTACTAAATCATCATTACTAACTGACTTTATAGAACATACACATTTCACAAACACAAACTTCATAAAACTGACATTGACAATTAATAATAACAATTTAGACATTTTGGCAATATACCGATTACCCAGCTCCGACATAAAAACATTTACTGACGAACTAGTCACAAATCACTTCCCTCAAATCACAAACAAATCCAGAATGTTTGATTACTGGGGATCTGAACATCAATATATTCGGGGAACATCAACGACTATGGACGCTAGTTGCGTCCATAGTCATGTTACAAACACATAATTTTATATCCTGTATTGACAAACCGACACGAACAAAAGTAACACACGGACCAAACAGAACAACTATATCTAAAACATGTCTCGACCACGTACTCTACAGAACCAACCGAATCACCTCAAACATAAAAACTGCAATCTTACACACTTCCATTACAGACCATTTTCCAACCATAGCCAAAATACGAACAACACTACAACCAAAAGAAAACATAAACAAAAGAATTAAAAAGAATATAAATATTGAATTTCTGAAAAATACACTCGAAAAAGAAACATGGACAGACATAATGATCACAACAAATATTAATACAGCAGCAGAAACCTTGACCAACAGACTTATTGAAAACATAGAAAACTGTACAGAAACTAAACAATACAAGAAAAATCATATACCGATTAAACCATGGATGACAGACTCACTAGTGAAAGCAATACGAACCCGCGACAATTTAGGCTTGAAAGCTAGAAAACACCCCAACAATATTAGACTTTTAACTCACTATAAACAATACAAAAAGACTTTACGAAAAACAATACGTACAACACGAGACAACTACCATATAATGATAATAGAATCGGCAGAAGGAGATACAAGGAAACTATGGAACGCGAGTAAAGAGTTTGCTGGAATGACAACAAAAAGACAAAATATAAAAATCATCACTCATAATAACCAAACCTACGACTGTATAAAAGACAAAAAACTAGCTGCTAACACATTCAACTAATACTTCTCAAATGTAGGGGAAAAATCTCAGAAAGAATAACCAACATAAACTCTGACACATTGAACTTTCCTTCATCACTATTACTGACTCCAACTGACAACAACTTAGACATGGACTCAATACAATTATTCACAAAATCGACAACCCTACTCAACATTCTCAAACGCATACTGAATCTGAAATAAGAATTACATATTTAACTTGAAAAACGACACAACAACTGGATACGACAAAACAAAAACAATAAAACATATCATTGACTATATAATTAAACCATTAACACACGTAATAAATTTAACTTTAAATCAAGGCATCTTTCCATATTGCTATAAAAAAGCAATATTAATACTAATATTCAAAAATAAAGGAAGCAAAAAAGAAACATCAAATTATAGACCAATCTTAGAAAAAACAAGACTTGAATTTTATTTAACTGACAACAAAATACTCATTGATAAACAATAAGGATTCAAAAAAACACATAGGCACAGAAGGCGCAGTACTACACTTAACTAATTACTTATACGACCAAAAGGACAAAAAAAAACAATAATTAATTACAATCCTTGACATTATGAAAGCCTACGATTCAATAAAACATTTATTACTCCTAGACAGACTAAAACCAATAGGACTAATTGACAAAGTACTAGACTGGTTCAACTCTTACTTAAAAGACAAAACTCAACTTATAAGACTGAACGACCACCTGACCACTACAAGTATAACGCTCGACAATTTTTCAATTCCGCAAAGCACTGTACTTGGTCCTTGTCTTTTCAACATCTACATAAATAATTTATCTGGTATAAGTCAAGGCTATGTACAGTGCTCTGCGGATGATACCGCTATCTGCTACTCGACTGACAACTGGAACTCTACATTTACTTTAGCTTCACAGGATGTTAGACAATGGTTAGGGAATATGCCAATTTTAATTAACCTAGACAAAACTACTTACATGACGAATTTACAGACTAAATGTGGACAACCAACTGATCGAACCCTCACCATTTACGACTATGATACAAAAACCTACAATACGTTACATAAACAAACTTCTGTACGATACTTAGGACTTATACGTGACCAAGACCTGCGATGAAAAGAACATAAATATACTGACCATAAGAACAAAACTGAGACAACTCTTACACATATTTAACAACCTAAAAAAAATTACTGATTTTGAATTTCATAAAAATTGGTTATGTGGATTGGATTTTTAGAGATTCAATCACAAAAAAGGTTTTCAGGGCGCTAGGGGAGCCACCGAGGGCGATATCGAGAAAAATAAATATGGTCGGGCTTTTTGCCCATAGATGACCTGTGCCAAATTTCATCAAAATCGAACCAGATGTCTGGCGCCCAGAGCTCTGCACACGATTCCGTACGTACGTCATACGTGGAACGTCGGACATATCGGTTTCTTAAACTCCATGGCTCCAAATAGGTATGTCCAAACTTCAGAAATGACCCAAAAATAGTGAAAATATGTTCCAAAAACAATAGCAAATGACATATTTGATCTTTATTTTGGGTTTCGACGATCAGACGATTTTTTAGGCCAAAAAATGTCCAAATTTTCTGCACGATTACAATACTTTTATCTTATACACTGTACAGGAAGGGAAAGTAAAAAAATTATGTATTATGACATTACGGTAACTAGCTTAATTGTTTCAGGTTTCACAATACTTTTGTTCGCCAGGACAGAAGATCTGCAACATGCAGAACTATGACTGCATTCAAAAATTCACTTCGTACCTACTATCCAAAATTTAATGCAAAGTCAACTTCGTACGGACTGATCATCAATACTTTAAGCTTACTATCCAATCACGAAAATTTAATCGTCAAATATATGGGCCTTCTATCCTATGTGGCCACAGTTCACCCTAAATTAAATCCAGATATTACTAGAACTCTGCGGCATGTCATTGGCCTCCCACCTGGTTTTATCCATGGTCGTACAGCAGGTAGATCGATTGTAGGTAGTAGTATATCGTATATCGGTTGTAAATTTTTAAGCTAAAAATTAAATTAAATTTAGCCAGTGTCTATGGCACGTTCAATACACCAGTTCCCGTTGGATCACTGAAGTTAAACAAAATCCAGCGGGGTAGTACCATGTGTGCGTTCACGTGGGTTCGCGCCCTCGTGATACAGGCTATTTTTCCCTCCCAACTCAGGACCTCATCAATGTGGGTAACTGGTTTACAAGTTTCCAGCGAATGGGGGGTCAAACCCCCGTCTTGAATGACCAATAGATGTTACAGAGACGTTAAGCCAAATTAAAAAAAAATAATAATAAATTTATGTAAATCTCTAATACAGGTCATGGGTCACAGAATGACCGTTCTCCCCTTTTCATTTTTGAAAGGCTTGGAATTTTTGAATTTTGAAAAGCCCTAGAGGTAGGAATAGGGCTCTGGCCAATGAAAAGTTTATGGTTAGATCCAGGTTCGAGTTCTATTTCATAGGAAATAACACGCATCGAATACTAGTGTTATTTCCTATTTGATTAAATAGAAAATTTCTCATTCCTCTGGCACCGCTGTGAAACAATTGAGAAGGTGATTAGGTTAGTTAGCACCGTTTTATCTAAATAACAACCTCACTTCAGACATTCTAACCAAAAATTGCCGTTCACTAAACAGCCTATTTTTAACTTCCAGGACAAGAATGAGATTTGACTTTGTCCTCTTACGACGCTGATGAAAATAAAAATGTATTTTGATGGTTTAGGTAGATGAGAAACCTTTTTTGGAACACAATAACGGAGCTTTTACATCAAAGCTTAAAATAAACACCTTTATACAGGGTGTAACAAAATTTTAGACACCTCTAACTCCGCTCCTGGTTATGAAAATGAATGTTTTTCCTTGTTGAAGTTATACTTCTCTAGGCGCGTTATGAAAAAATGATGAGAGTGAAATTTTAAGATGCGCGCGCATCTGTAACACAAAATTAACACCGCATCAGTGTAACACAAATTTACCACAGACCCCTTCAAGTAAATATTGTATTTTCTCATTATATTTCTATAGAACATTGTGGCTCAGTGGAAAGGCCCCTGTTTCATAGTTGGTAGGTTGAGTTCACTCCCGGGTGGAGTAGTATGTTTTTTTTTTTAAATATTATTAAATTTTTTGAAATATTATTAAGTCGAAGGAGTATATTTCTGTCTTGTGGTGACAGCTAAGCGTTGCCCGCAAAGGAACATCGACTCACTGTCAACATGAGAAACAAATTTACGTGGGGAATGATGACCCCATGAGCCGAATCCACCTGAGCTGATGGTGTTAAACGTAAAACCAAGCAACCTTCTTCGCTGCTCTGTTTCATACGATACAAATCGTTTTAATCAATGCCGGGGGAAGACAGAAGGAAGGAGCAGAACCCCACCTTGTAAATTACATATCCAAAGCTTATGCAGCTTAAACATTATTAAAAAATCATGATGGAGTCCTCAAGAGCAAAAGATTCCGGAGGTAAACTAGTCTTCCCAGCCGCCTCGGATCTCCGGGGGAGGACTGTTCTTGGGGATTCTAACATGACATATATTCAACAAAAATATCAAAAGCAAGATCAATATCACCGCCAGCAACATCGTAGAGAAGATAAACTTAGGATAGGAACCTGGAATGTGAGAACACTTAAACAAATTGAAAAACTTGAAAACCTCAAAATGAAGATGGAGAAAATGAAAATGAACATTGTAGGCATCTGTGAAACGAGATGGAACGATAGAAGAGATATATGGACGGGGAACTATAGGCTAATACATACAGAGTCAGATAGAGGACAAGCGGGAGTTGCATTCCTATTAGATGAGAAAATGGGGAACTTGGTTGACCTACAAGTAAATACAAGAATTATTATGATAAGATTAAGAACAAAACCTAAGAACACTGTCATAGTCCAAGTCTTAATGCCCACATCAGCAGCAACTGAAGAGGAAATTGAAACTATGTATTATAAGATAGAGGAGACCATAAAAATATGTGAGAGGAGATGACAATCTTATAGTAATGGGAGATTGGAATGCGATAGTTGGTGAACAGCAAGCAGATAAAATATCGGGTAAATTTGGTTTGGGAAGGAAAAATGAAAGGGGAGAGAGATTAATTTAATTCTGTCATAAACAAAAACAATTGCTAACACGTTATTTGAACATCATAAGAGAAGGCGTTACACGTGGAAAATGCCAGGAGACATAAAAAGATTTCAGCTAGATTACATCATGGTAAAACAAAGATTCCGAAATCAAATAAAAGATTGTCGAAGTTTTCCAGGAGCTGACATAAATAGTGATCACAATCTAGTAATGATGAAATGTCAACTGAAATTCAAAAAGATTTTAAAAAGAAAGAATAATAAGAACCGAATAGATGTAACAAAACTTATAAATAATAAAGAAGTACAGATGAGATATGAGAAGGAAACTGATCATATACTTCTTAATGATAAGGGAAGAGGAAGGACCGATGATGACTACATTTTGAGCTCTTGGGAAAATATTAAAATAAATCTAGGTGCAAAAGCGAAAGAATTTCTTGGGTATCGAAGAAATGACATAAGAAAACCATGGATAACAGGAGAAATAATATCACTGATAGATCAACGAAGACGTTTGAAGAATGGATCAACAGAAGCTGAAAGGAGCGAATACAGAAGACTGAAAAGCCTGATAATTAACAAATGCAGAAAAGCCAAAGAACAATGGATAGAGGAAGGTTGCTAGGAGTAGAGGAATTGGTAAAACAAGGAAATGTAGATCTAGCCTATAAAATAATTAGAAAGTACTTTGAAGTAAAAGAACCAAGAGTAAGAAATATTAAAAACAAATTGGGGGATAAAATACTAATCAGAGATCAAGAAATAGTGGAACGCTGGAAACAATATCTAGAAGAATTGTATGAGGGTTATGAGGAGGCAATGCATATTGAAGATGAAAAGGAACTAGATCCAGACAACTTAGGCTACCCTGTTCTTAAATCCGAATTCGAACTAACTGTGAAACAACTAAAAAACAATAAAACACTTGGAACAGACAAGATTAACGATGAAATCCTAAAATACGCAGGTGAGAATATAAAAGAAATACTCTACGACGTAATTTGCAAAATATATGAAACTGGAAAGATTTCTCTCAAAGCAACATAGTGTTGATCCCCAAAGCATCAGGGGCAGATGATTGCAAAAACTTTAGGACTATAAGCTAAACATCACATGCTTTAAAAATCTTGACAAAAATAATAAATAGAAGAATTGAAAATATAAGCGAGGAATATCTATCGGACGATCAATTTGGTTTTAGAAAAAATAGGGGAACCCGTGAAGCNATCTACACTTTTTGTCAATAAAGGTCACTTTTGGGTTCGAACCTGGATCTTACTATAACCATTTGATTGCCAATGGCCCAATTCTTTTCCATAGAAAATTTCAGCCGGTAAGTATGGGGTCTCCTAATAACTTTATGATTCATGGTTTGGAGAAACCAAAATTCGAACTCTTTATTTAAAATTATGAATGTGGCCATCATCTCTGGCACGTTAAATACAGCAGTTCCCTTCACATCACTGAAGTTATGCAAAGTCCATTCTTTATTTAAAATAATGAATGTGGCCATCATCCATGGCACATTAAATACAGCAGTTCCCGTTGGATCACTGAAGTTATGCAACGTCCATTTTTTATTTAAAATAATGAATGTTGCCATCATCAATGGCACAGTAAATACAGCAGTTCCCGTTGGATCACTGAATTTATGCAACGTCCATTTTTTATTTAAAATAATGAATGTGGCCATCATCTCTTGCACGTTAAATACAGCAGTTCCCTTTAGATCACTGAAGTTATGCAACGTCCATTCTTTATTGAAAATAATGAATGTGGCCATCATCTATGGCACTTTAAATACAGCAGTTCCCGTTGGATCACTGAAGTTATGCAACGTCCAGTTTCATGAAGATATCCTCTATTCGCGGTATAGGGTATCTTTCGTCCTTGAGGAACTTATTGAGCATTACTTTATAGTCCGCACATAAGCGAATTTGCCCATTTTTCTTCATGATAGGTACAATTGGGATTCCCCATTTGGCATGTTCCGTTCTCTCAATAATATGCAGTTTTTATAAACGTTGGATTTCCTCTTCTACTTTGGGTTTCAGGGCATATGGAACGGACCGAGGCTTTATAAATATGGGTTTCATATTTTCTTTTAATTTTAATTCTGCCTTATAATTTGGAATACATTAAATTTTTTTCTCAAAATTATCATCAAACTCAGTTAGTAGAATGTCTAGCGAATGCTCATTTGATTTACTAACAGTTTGAATGTCCTCCGTCCAGTTAATATTTAATTCACGTAGCCATTCTCGCCCAAGTATAGTACTAACTTTTGCCTTAATGATGTACAATTTGGAATGGAAAACACTTTTCTTGTGTTTATTTTGACATATGCTAACCCTAGGGGTATAATTTCCTCTCCTGTGTAGGTCAGAAGTTTCAGATAAGTTTTGAAATATTTCTTTACGGAATAAAAACTTCTAAATTCTTTTTCACTGATCATGGACACGGCAGCTCCGGTGTCGAGTTCAATCTTTAGAGGAACATTATCCACAGAAACAGTAATGAACATTTTGTCGGAAGGTCTTATCTTAATGCAATTAATTTCCCCGGGGTTAGAACTTTCTTGGTCTGAAATATTTTCAACTTCGTTCACATTTTTACATAATGATGACTTGCACACGTTAGCCAAATGACCAAGTTTGCCACATTTATGACATGCAGTTTTACTGTGAAAACAAGATCTTGCATCGTGGTTTCCTCGACCACACCTATAGCACATAGTTTTTGAATTTTTGGTCTTCTTTTAGGTCATATAATTATTTCTCTTTTCAATTTTATTTTGTTTTACATTTTTGATTTCCGAAACTTCATTTTTGATGTTCTTACATTCATTTTTAGACATTTCTATGATTGAAGCCTTTTCGACCATCGTCTTAAAGTCAACATCATTATTAAGCTCCAATAATTTTTGACTAATTTTGGTGTCTTTAATTCCGCGGATAAATTGTAGTTTTAGGAACGCTTCATCGATCAAGCGACCACATTTGCACAAAAATTTACAATTGCATGTCAAGTGTCCCAATACTCCTGTACTATCTCGTTCTCTTCTTGGAGACGTCATATAAACTTGTGTTGCTCCGCAAAAACATTTTTCTGTCCCTCGAGCAATTTGGTTAGGTCCGAAGTAAGTTCTTCAAATGTTTTGCCAGTAGGGTCACCAGGCAGCAATAATGAACATAAATCCTGATGAATTTTGGGGTTCAGGCTGTTCAGCAATACTCTTATCATCTCATAGCAGCACTTTACTGTTTGCCACATTTATGACATGACAGGATATCAACTGGAAGTACGTTTTCAATCTTAATAAAAAATTACTAACGCTTTCACTGTCAGGATTATAACATTCAAAATGTACTTTATTTGTGCCCGACACATTTTTAGAATTATTACCGGTAATTTGATTTTCTTCATTTTTCTTGGGACATATTTTGTTATTCACGATAGCCAGCAAACATTGAAACGCTTTGCGAAAATCGTCTCTTGTGGCAATTTCCTCGTTTAGGCTATCCTCATCTAGACTGTCAATACTTAGCAAGAGATTTTCAATTTCGTCTTGCTTTTGAACAAATTTTTTTTTTGCTTCTGTTGCCCCTTCTGTTATCAAGGTCAACATTTCTAAGCTGATTTCTTCTTCTTAAATTTGTTCGCATTAGCTTTTGATTTCATTTTCTAGAATCTTCCTCCCATATTTCAGCCGTTTTAGGATAGCCTGGGACATGTTTTTTTTATCCTCGTCGCCAATATTAAGTTTAAGAATTTAAGGGAGAAAATATATTTTTAATTTTTAAAATTTAATTTCGGAATGACAAATTTTACTGGTTAGTAAAGAATGCCAAATAAAAACTTGGCCAAGACTGGCACGTTAAATACAGCAGTTCCCGTTAAATCACTGAATTTATGCAACGTCCATATTTTTATGCTTTGTTTTCTCTAATATTTTTTTTTTTTGGTGGGGGGGGGCAAAATGGCTGAGCCATTTGCCCTTAAGGATAGCAGCTGCTCCTGCATAATACCCGAAGTTTCATTTCACTACAGATATCAAAATACATATTTTAAACTATTTTATTTTTTATTTGTCCACCTTAATACCTACTTCAATTTTGATTTTCTTTTCCCAGGGATAATCAATATTAATGTGAATCGTCGGCCAGGTACTATAATTTTGGATCCACATTTTGGAGTTATGGAGCCTATACTTGTTTGGCACAATGAAACCAGTAAGTAGATAGGCACAAATCATACACAACAACTATTGGGCATCAGAATATTAAAAAAAAAACACTGCCAATGTGACACATGGGTTAAATAATAATAATTATTATTACCCCCTCACAATGAAAGAGTCAAACAAACAAAATAATAAAATCGGCGCACAATTAGATCCCAAATATGACATACATACTAAATCTACGGCGCTTAAGAATATCTTTCTATTAAGGCAGATAAAATACTATATCTTCACTTGACTGTAATCTTTACAGTCAAGTGAAGATATAGTATTTTATCTGCCTTAATATGGTTTTACTTGACATAGTATCCCAATTTAACCAAAATATCTTTCTAGACAATCGATTGCACCCAAAAGTTATTAGGGCACAAATAGACCCCATATATGACATACATACTAAGTCTACGGCGCGGCGCTTACCAATATCTTTCTAGACAATCGATTGCACCCAAAAGTAATAGGGCACAAATAGTCCCCATATATGACATACATACTAAGGCTACGGCGCGGCGCTTACCAATATCTTTCTAGACAATCGATTACACCCAAAAGTAATAGGGCATAATTAGACCCCAAATATGACATACATACTAATCTACGGCGCTTACCAATATCTCTCTAGACAATTGATTGCACCCAAAAGTATTAGGCCACAATTTGACACCAAATATGACATACATACTAATCTACAGCGCTTACCAATATCTCTCTAGACAATCGATTGCACCCAAATGTATTAGGCCACAATTTGACACCAAATATGACATACATACCTACCTTGAAACGTAAAATTAAATTTTATTTGTAAAATTAAATCTTTGGTGAATTTAAGTTTTTCGTTTGGGGATATTAGAATTTGAAGTATTTGATTTTCGCCAGATCGAACTTTTCAAATGAGATAGAAAAGAAAAAATGAAAAAGTCGATCCGAAGAAAATTGATTAAAAACGTTTATTATAAATATTGTGAACATTAGTGAACTCCACTCCGGGTATACACTATACAGCGTGTATCTAAGTTACGCTGCCAAAAAATTATGGGTGCTAGAACACACCATTTGCAGTCGAAAATACCATTATACCCTATGATGGAAATGTACCGTTTTCAAAATGGCGGCTTTTTGGTGTAATTTTCAAAATGCATGACCTTGCTCTACTTCGTAAGGTTTAACTTTTTTTTTTTTTTGCACATTGTATCAAAAAATTTTTTTTGCCATGTGAGGTGTACCAAAATTTGCCATAGAAATAATGGACGCGCGTAAATAATCCATTATGCCATAGAAATAATACTTCAAATTACATGGGGGTAAACAAAAAGTTATAACCAATTTTTTTCCAATTCTAAACAAACAAAGTTCTAAAATTTTAACGGGCTCGCCAAATACTTTGTGAAAAAGTCCCGAAAAAAATTCTACAAACACGACGGCACTCTTTAAGTAATACCGACTTTACACTTGGTCAGTTTTTTCCAAGGGGATTCGTAAAATACTCGTATTACCTTTTTACAAACTGGCCAAGTGTAAAGTCGGTATTACTTTAAGAGAATTGAGACAGAAAATTTAAGTNTTACCCAATTTTTTAATTACGTCTAGGTCAGCCCAGTTAAGTTTACTTAATGGAGGTTTATAAGCGCATATGACTGTTATCGTTTTACACGAGATGGTCACTCTAACACCAATCGTTTCTAACGAACTCAGATTAAGTGGCGTACAATCATATGTTTGTAGTGTATTTTTAACTAAGAGGGCAACGCCTCCTCCTCTAGAAGTACGGTCCTGCCTGAATACAGTGTAGCCACTTAGTTTTAGATTAAATGAATCATCTATTTTGGTTTCTACCAAAGCTATGATACCTAGGTTATTTTCCTGAGACATAAACTCAAGTTCATTGAGTTTACCTTTAATGGAGTTACAGTTCCACAGAAGAATGCTGAGCGGTGGACCCGACATTAATCAAAGAACTGCAAGATCCCTTCAATAAAAACAATGATTTTGGAAAAGGTATCCTCTGCCTCACTTAGTTTACTTCTTATGGTGCTAAAAAATAAAATAATTTTAGGAATGTTAATATATTTCAATAAATCTTTCAACTCTTCAAATGGTCCACGATTACTGGCTGGTCCACCCTGTAAATTATTTTGATTTTGTTTCCCTTGTGATGAGCCTAGGCCAGCAGTAATTTGCGCCCATGATACAGATTGACTAACAGGTATGGAAGATCCAGATAGTTGTTGATTGGGAGTAGCAGTCTCTTTACTGGGTGTACTCGGATCAGTAGACCTGACTTTGGAGAAAACCGTAGATTTTTTGTTCCTAAGTTCAACATTCTTTTTGTATATATTACAAGTCTTCTCGTTTGCCTTATGGCTCTCTCCACAGTTAGCACAAGTGATAGTGTCCACCTCACAATCTTTCACTGAGTGGTCTCCTGCACATTTGAGACACTTTACCTTGTGATGACAGTTCTTACCAATGTGGCCATACTGCATACATCTATAACACTGGGTTACATCAGATCTATTTTTGAACTTACTCCATGAGATCACACAATAACACACCGTCTTCGTTGCAAATATTTGTTTCACCTCAGTCTCTTTATCAAAAATAACGGAGTAGAGGGGATACATATTATCCGCCTTACTTAACATCTTGACCTTTGCCACTTTAAAGCCTTTACTAACGAGATCTTCCTCAATTTCACAGATGGAAATTCCTTGTGGCAATCCACTGAGAACATAATTAGGTTGATAGTCTTCTTTCAGGGAAAAAGAGTGAAATTCATAATTTGGGTGCAACTGAGCTATGGCTGTTTTATGGTCTTCTAGATCCTTGACTTTGAGGAGAGTCTTTCCACCCCTGGATACCTTAATAGAGAAGTCCTTTTTCAGAACTTGACTGAGATCAGTGACCACCTTCTTGTAGTCCTTCAACTGCCCATCAATAATGATCGGCGGTACCTGTGACGTCACACGAGTCACTCTAGTACTGGGTGACTCTCCTGCCATATCCTGGTCTCCATTCTCGGATAGAACTTCAAAGCGATTTTGAAGCTCCAATGGTCCTTCGCTAGAGATGGTCGAAAAAGAATCTTTTTTCCTCTTATAACCGCTTCCACCAGCACTCCAGGCCATTGCGACCCGGAGTGTAAGTAACTAGTTACCTACTCTGGTCAACACTATTTAGATTATGAATAGAACTCAACACACCAATAAACAAAAGAAACTTGTTATCACTATGTAATTATTAATTCAAAATAATTTTATTTAAAATTTACTTAATTCAAAAGAATAAAAACAACAGGTAGATGTAGGTACTACCTTTCTCTAACACTGCTGACATGGGAATCTATCCCTTGTAGAACCGGATATCTGACGGTGTGGAAAACCTGGTGAATTGCTTCGTGTAAAGATACACTGGTGCTTTCTGGAACTTGGCCTGGCGCACTGCCGTGCGCTCAGATAATTTTTGTAATGCGTTCCGAAATCCAAATTGTACTAGGTATAATCAATTTTGAAGTATTTACACTTTTTGACTCCTATTTATAAAACTCTGCCTATGTGACACATGGGTTTATTATTTTTCTAACAAAAAAATAAAATCTGAAATACGCGTATCGAATAATATATTAAAATTATAGAACATAAAGTCAAGTGATTTTGGTCATTTTTATTTCATGTATAAATTTTTGTATGAGTANTTTTTTTTTTTTTTTTTTTTTTTTTTTTTTTTTTTTTTTTTTTTTTTTTTTTTTTGGCATGGGTTAGTTATTACTATAAACAAATAGATTTTTAAAACATTTTAAGATTAAGAAAAAAAAAAAGGAACCATAGCCATCACTCTAGGGGTGGAAATCCGACACTTGAAAATTTAGGCAAATTTTAATATGCGGAGTGGGCACTTTGCCTAAAGTGTGGTTTTAGAATACCAAAATACCAAGCTTGAAAATACCAAATATTTGACACTAGAGTGATAGATCAGCTGATTTCAATTCATAGATCAGCTGATAAACATTGGGTTGCTATTGGTCAATTTATTTCATTAATTAATAATAAGCGTTCCCGCACACCGGACCTGTCGATGAGAGAACTTTTATTTTTGTCCCCTAGAACAGATTTGCACAGTTTTTTGAGACTGTCTTCAATTGTTTTTCATACCTTTCAGTTTAGAGAGTGATTTTGAACCAAACTAATTAGTTTTCCAAAAATTTAAAACCATGTTTTGACTTTTAAATAAAATAAAATTTCAATTAAATTCACCCGTCCACAGGTCAAATGGAAGATGGTTCTATCATAGAGCGCCTCTGTGCTAAAAGTGTCACTTCTTACTAGGAGTGTTGAATTAGAATACAAAAACAGAAATTTTAAAAGTGCGAGTGGCCACTTCGATAATTTGTAGTCGGAGTGACAACTACACTAAAGTGGTGTTTAAGGGCCATATTCTAGTAAAGTGAGGAAACAAATTGATAATTATAAAGAAATTCTGCTGAAACTTTAAAAAGTTTGGTTTTAGAATACGAAAAAATAGCCACAGAGTATTTTTACGTTGAAAATATTGAAAAAGTGAGAGTGTCCACTTCGCTAAAGTGACAGATGAATTTACATGTAATTTTTTTTGGTCAGAACATTTTTTAAAATACGAATCAGACACTAAAGTAGTAGTCACAACTCCAACTCTCACTAAAGTAGTGTTCTAGATTATGGCCCTTAGTATGCATGTTTAGGAAATGAAGGAAATTTGCTGTCTAGATTTTGGGGGCCCCAGGTGGCCCAATATTGTTTTTTTTTTTTTAATGATTTTTATCTTTTAAGCGGTTTGTTGTAGAAACCGCTGTGATATGTTATGACTGATGTTAAGGGCTTTTCAATTTTGAAAAATTTGGAGGCCCTGCCCCCTTGGGAAGGGGGCACGGTGCCCAATATTTTGTTTTTTGTTGAAAAATGGCTATTAGCCATAACAATTCGCCATTCACCAGTGACTGCAGAGCCAAATAATTAAAACACGTCTTGATCTAATGATAGCTAACATTCATACGCTTAGGATTGTTCCAAAAGTTTGTGGCCCATGTTGATCGGGCCTGTTATTGTAGGGATAATGTATCGTAGTTCTGAGATTTTTTTCATGTCCCTTTTACTGTCCAATGATAATACTAAGTAATAAAATTATTGGGGCGAGCGAAGTCCCTCTTACCCACAGCTTCGGGCTTTCAATTATACACAACTCCTCCGAAACTACTTGGTCGATTGACACGATTTTATGTTAAAAAAACAGTTTAGGCCTATACACAATGCATATCCCTCATTCTTCAGTCCTGCTCATTGCCACCCCACCCCTCTGCCATTGCCCTACCTATTACATTTCTCATTGCGTGGTTATACTGACAATAATACATTGATCATTGGATTTCATACTGATATATTTGACGAAAATTCTCAAGCACAGCTTATAATTTGATCTACTTTCAATTTGTATTTCTAAGAATTTTAGAAGGTTTAAATCCTTTGAAATTTTATAGGAAAAGAGAGTATTCACGTCAGATTAGAATTATAAACGTTCAGTCTATACTCCAGGAAACGTAAAAGATTTAAAGGGTTTCTACATACAGCCCTACAATCATAATTTTAAGCATCAGTTTGAGCTTAGTCGTCGAGCAAGCAACATCGTCTCAGCGCATCTTACTATCTTTTACAGAGCGTTATACTTTTTAAACTGCCCTTTTCAGGGCAAAATTCTTCTGCTGTGCATTCGCAGTTCAAAATCACAGAGCGTAATACTTTTTAAACTGCCCTTTTCAGGGCAAAATTCTTCTGCTGTGCATTCGCAGTTCAAAATCACATAGCGTAATACTTTTTAAACTGCCCTTTTCAGGGCAAAATTCTTCTACTGTGCATTCGCAGTTCAAAATCACAGAGTGTAATACTTTTTAAACTGCCCTTTTCAGGGCAAAATTCTTCTGCTGTGCATTCGCAGTTCAAAATCATGTCCCAAACAAAAGAATAGCTATATTTAGGGTGCTCGCAAAAGGCGTTCCCACTGACGGACAGAATAAAAGTGGCATAGACTTTTGTTTATATTAAAATTCCATGTTACATCCTATGTTAAAATCCCATAATACTTTAAAACGCTGAAAGACCAATGAAAAATAGTGAATAACTTAAAGCAAGAATATTAACTTGTAATTCTGAAATTTCGAATTTTATTTTGAAGACTTGAGAGAAATATTTTTCTTATTGATTTTGATTTTTACAGAATGAATGAAAATTTTGGTTGTTAGCAAAGTTTTTGACTGGTTGATCTGGTTACAAAATAACTTTGGCTAGTAGGTACTTCACGCACAACTTGAGCGTTTCGTCGATCGCCGATATAGAACTTTTCATATTCCCCCCATTAAAGAAATGGGTTTCATTAAACTAAGAATAAAAAGGAACATTGAACTTAGAAGAATAACAATATAAATTCGGAAGTCCAAGGAAATCGAACTCAGTACTCTCGGCCAGGTCATGGGAACAAATCACATCTTTGTTTGGGGAAGATGCACTTCATCAACGCTTGCGAGGGGCCAAAAGTGAACAAGAGAATTTTCATTCTTGATCAGAACGAGAAGACCAGACTTGAGACGAACACTATTCTTAAGCCATTCTTGTAGTTGATTTAAATATTTATTTTTAGCCAACGATCATACCAAGTTGAATACACCCGTCAGATCACTGAAGTTAAGCAACGTCGAGCGTGATCAGTACTAGGATGGGTGACCGCTTGGGAACACCACGTATCGTTGGCTCTTTTTTCCGGCCCAACCCAGGCTGGGTGAGGTCAATGTGGGTAGCTGGTTTGCAAGTTTCCAGCNAAAAAAAAAAAAAAAAAAAAAAAAAAAAAAAAAAAAAAAAAAAAATTCTGAATCTTTTCTAATACGTCTGTACCATCCGACTGACCAAATTGAAACAACTTAAAATCAAAGGTACATCAATAGACTGGACTAGATCTTCTAAGGGAAAATGAGACGGCATGTGAGCTTGAAAAGCAGAAAGAGCGGACTCCAATGGATGAAGTTGACGACTGTTTAAAATTGTTTCGAAATCAATCAAAACAGTGTTCAACTCTTCGTTTGTGGAGACTTGTACAACAACAAGGACCTTGTATAGATAAGAATTGACCGCACATATGTTGGACTTCCATGAAACACCAACATAAGGAGATGAAAGATTGAAGTGAAACTTAATTCTTTGATCCAAGAAAGCCCTTTGGTATACATTCTTGAATGGTCGTGAGATCAGGAACTCGTACATTTTATTGAATGCTTTACCAATTCTGCCACCACACAACAACATGTTGTCTTTCATGAAGAGTTTCAATTTGATAAGACCATTGGAAATGTATTTATTTATCTGTATAAATTTGTGATGTTAGCATCAAACCCATTGACTTGGAGCTCTTGTATTAGCTTGAATTTTGCGAAGTGCCAATCATGTATAGAAATGTCACTTATAAAAGTATATGACAAAACTTGAGTACATACACAACAGCACTTAGTAGGACACTCAACTTGGAAATTCTTTCAGACATGCTGATCGAAACATTTAAACTTGATTGGGAACTCGATCTGAGTAAAATAATGTTTTTTTCTTCTGATGATCTGTTATCACTTGTCTAATTGACTTTCTGTGACATGAACACACTTGCATATGATTGAACAGGATAACCAGGGTGGACCATTAAACCATAGGGGATGTTCAGTAAATACTTTTGGGAGAATGCCACGAGAAAGGTAGTCTGCAGAATTTTCATCACAAAATCCATTGACAATAATATCAAAATGTTTTTCAATTGATATATGTCTTGAAACTTGAAATTGTCTTAGGAGAGATAATTTTTGGATAAATTGATGCCACTGATCCTTGATATGTAGTTTGATGGAAATATTAACTGGACTAACCGAACTCAAAATATCAAATATGAGAACAGTGGTACTCGAAATATTTATTCTTGTAAACGCTGAATATTCTTGAATTGATTTCTTGTGTGGCTATTTGACTTTCAAATTGCTTGATAATTTTTTCTTTAACGAGGGAAAACTTTTCTTATTAAAATTGAAAGAACCACCAATTGAGATTGTATTGGTTTTGAATGGTATGGCTACACAGTATATTTTATCTGTCTTTAGCTTGTATGACTTACAAAATAATTTTCCACATTCATTGTATATAGAAGATGAAATTCTAGGTGTAGGTACTTCTTGGAAGGTAAACCAATGATTCCAAAGGCGGCTCCACGAACGTATACAAAGTGTGAACTTGATTCACTGGACTTGTTAGAATGGGTACTTTACCCATGACGATGTCGCCCAGTTGGGATTTGATTACGCTGGGAGCGTTACTGAAATTTATGATCTTATGATTATCATAAATTTGAGTAAACAACTCTGCCCCAATGAGACCATCAACTTCTTCAGGGATGTGGAATTCATCATCACTCAAATTTAATTCTTGAAGTTGACATAAATTTGTTGTATCAATAGGACTTACAGGCAGCTTATCTGTAATCTTATCTACAACTAAGGCTTGGATTATCTTAATTTATTTTCCGAATTAAATCTTGAGTGAAACTTGAATGCGGTGACGCCTTGAACCGCGCTTTAAATGGAACCAATTCCACCAAAAGACACTAAGGACTTATTGAACTGGAGACCCAACTTATGGCAGAATTTGGTTGTTATAAAATGACTCATGCTTCCGCTGTCCATCAGCATACGGACTGATTGAGCGTGGCCAAGAGCATCAATAACATTGACTTTAACGGTAGATAGTAGGACTGTATAATTAGACGAAACATATTTGCTTATGGAAGTAACTGCAACCGACTGGCTTATGTTCTCTTGATCTTGAGATTTCGGCGTTGCAGTTACATCTTGAGGGTTTTGTTTTTGAGATTTCTCATATGTCTTCAAAAAGCATCTCCTTGGCAGAGTGCGCATCACACACGGCTTGCACCAAGGAGGTTCTGGGTTCGATTCCTGGACGGGTCAAAAATTGAAAAAAGGTTTTTTCGAATTTTCTACTTGGTCTGGTTGTGATTGGGGGTAACTCAGCCTCCTGAGGACAATTGAGTAGCTATGGTAATAGCGCCAAGTGGTAGCATTATAAGGTAAAAATTGTTAGACTTAGGTTTAGTGTGCTATTGGAGTGATTGTTGAGAATAACTTGTAATGCTATGATGCCCACAAACATTGTGACATATTAACACAAAGAAATATACATTTTTTTTACATTTTTTTACATATGTCTTCAAATGTAAGAGCGCATGATGCTTATATTGACATGACTTGCACACATTCTTGTTTGTCTTGGACTGAAGCAGTTTAAAGAAAGCTTTAATGATTTAACCATATTCCAACAAGCAAATGAATCCATGTTGTTGAATTCAGTACTTTGGAACAATAAATGAGAACCTTTCTTGCAAATCTTTCTTGACATGGCGAATTTTCATTTTTGGTTGTCACCATACTTATAGGCTTGTGGAAAGTTTTCATGGATGGAAGATTGGGAGGATGAGAACTTTCAGTTCGCTCAATTACTCTTATCTGGTTTTTTATGAAATCTAATAATTTTGAAAATTTAGGTAATGTCTTGTCGGGCAATATCTCGGACTCGAATTTCTTGCCCATTTCACAATCTAACTTCCTGATGGTGAGAGAGTACAACAAGAATTCATGTAAATTCTCAACTTTCAACGACAGTAGAGCTGATCTCAAAATTCTTCATATCATTCGAAAGAGACTTGTTCTCGTGGATCATACTTTTGAATCCTGCATAAAATGAAGTTTCCACTGGCTGACGTCACCATTGAACGAGCTTAAGTCCAATGGAAGTAATCTAGGAGCTTCAAAAGACACTACGGAATCTTGAACATCTTTGCTATCAAACTTCTTGATATGGTATTTGATAGAGCCATATAAAAATAAATACATTAAGGGCTTGAAAATTTGGAATATAATCAGGGTTATCTGTCAACTGAATTACTTCAATTTCTTTTGTGACTTGCTTGAATTGGCCGTAGACTTGATCACTAGTTGAACTATCCGACAGAAATTGAAATCTCTCTGACATAGCCACATTGCAAGTAGCAATGGAATCGAATAAATCTTGGGTGAAACTGAATAGCTGTTGTTGTTCTGCATTCAGTAGAGCTAACTCGACTTTACTTGCTTGTCGCTCAGACATCTTAAAAAATTACTTGAAATACTTGAAAAAACTTAACTTGGAACCACGAACTTGATGGTTTTAAAAACTTGATTTGAAACCGCGAACTTGATGGTTTCAAAAATTTGACTTGAAACCACAAACTTGATGTTTTAAAAATTGACTTGAAACCACAAAGTTGATAGTTTAAAAACTGACTTGAAACCACGAACTTGATGGTTTTAAAAACTTGGCTTTAAAACCACGAACTTGACGGTTTTAAATTTGACTAGAAACCACGAACTTGATGGTTTTAAAAACTTGTCTTCAAATCGCGAACTTGAGCGGGTCGCCGATATAGAACTTTCCAATACTTCCTATTGTAAAATCCCATGTTACTTCCTATGGTAAAATCCCATAATATTTCCTATGGTAAAATCCCATGTTACTTCCTATGGTAAAATCCCATAATACTTCCTATGGTAAAATCCCATGTTACTCCCTATGGTAAAATTCGATGTTACATCCTATGTTAAAATACCATAATACTTCCTATGGTAAAAACTTTAAAACCACGAACTCGACGGTTTTAAATTTGACTAGAAACCACGAACTTGATGGTTTTAAAAAACTTGTCTTCAAATCGCGAACTTGAGCGGTTCGCCGATATAGAACTTTCCAATACTTCCTATGGTAAAATCCTATGTTACTTCCTATGGTAAAAATCCTATAATACTTCCTATGTTAAAATCCCATGTTACTTCCTGTGGTAAAATCCCATGTTACTTCCTATGGTAAAATCCCATGTTACTTCCTATGGTAACATATTTTATGTTTTATTTTTGCCTTACACTGTTGCGTTATTACTTATTTTTCAGCTTTCGTTATACGAGCGGGACATCCCCCATTATTATATTCTAAGGTTCTGAACATCAGAGAAAACTATTTTATCGCTTTCGACAACCATCATCATCATTTATATTATACACATATGTCTTACTGTTCGTTCGTACAGACTACAACAAAATTCAGATTATTAATGCCAATCAGAGTAATGATGAACAGCTATTCCAATGGTTTACCCAAATGTAAAGTTGCAATAAACATGAACGTTGGAAAAAGTGGACCTGACGAGATCCAACTAACAACGCACGATATAGAGGGCAAAGTGCTGCAAACAAAAGTAATCAAGTTTGAGCACCTAGCACAACAAGTACCAATGGTTTGTATTAACTCTTTCAAAGAATTCAGAGACGAATCATCAAAATGATAATCTTCGGTGACGCAGAACCAGTGCAATCCCACTCTTTCAAATGTAGTGACAACTTAAACATAGAAGGGTTACACAATTTCTGCGTTCTTCTGGAACATTATTTTGATGAAAAGTATAGAAAGGAATCAGAGAGTCAGTATAATACAAGAATCACTAATACAAAATAATTATGTGGAGCCAAAGGTGTAAAATAAATACGGAGAACGTTCCCTGGAGTATTTGATACACAGACTTCTTAAAAACTTACCAATTGGTCTCAAAAACTTTGAAAACTATAAAGAGTTAAAGGAAAATCTCTATCAACACTTCCTTGGTGGAATAGCATATCTCAATTATATTAGCTATACGCTGTCCTACATTAGTAAAATATAGAAAGAAATTTGTAATTTGGTTCTCGTTCTGCAGCACGTTACTGACTGACATACAGACTTACAGACAAACATATTGTGTTATAAATCTCTGGACTGAAGGCCCAAAAGTGTTATAAACTCGAAGATCAGACCAAAAAAATGTTAAAACCAAGAAAATGATCCTCGATCCGAAGGTCAAAAAATTTCCGCCGCCCGTAGTTATAAATTTCATATATACTGATGCCGAACAGGTGGTTTTCAGCCTGAACGGGGAACTTCCGGAAACAAGTGAAAAGTGTGGTCTTACCTTGATATAATTTGCTTGTACAAATGTGGTTACTTACTCAACTCTACAGGGAGATAGAAGGAAAGGAAAAGAAAAGGAGCTTTGAGTATAGAGTTGTTTGATACATGCTTCTATTTATGATATAAACCACTTTAATACACTGGTTGAATTAATCTTCTGACCGAAACTATGGCGTTTCAACACAACACAAGATGGTTGATGGTACTCAACAAATTATAAACCACTATGCATTAATTCTATGACGCTGCAATTCACGAGGTACTTTTTTAACACACGAAAGGAAGCTCTCTACAGGAAAAGATGTTTCTTACACGAGATCGAGATTAACACAAAAAACAATTACTTGTTAACACAAAATTGCTTAACAACGAGGTTTCCCCTCTTGTTTATAAAAAAGATGGCGTTTGCTACTAACAGACCTTTTTCTGGATGAAATAAATACCACTAGTAGCGCTTTTGGTGTGGTCGTATTTTAAATACTAAATAATTCTCAACACACCCCACTTTGAAAGGATGTGCTTTCAACAAATAACACCATCAATTATATACACAATTGAGTATAAACACAAGAAAAGTGCACACAATGCACTAAATAAAAACACACACAAAGTATGCATAACCACCACCAAATAAATCACAAGCGATGTTTCACCACCCAATATAACATCACTCATGTAATCAACACAAAACAAATAATACACAAACACATACAACAATAATACTGCCTATTATTATTGTGACGGTAACGGAAACAATTTAACGATTGGCCGCTTTATGAATCTCGTAACTGTCTTTACTGTAACAGCCCGAGACATGCCGTCTTTACCGGGATGGAGTTCCTTAATGACACCCAGAGGCCAGGTTAAAACCGGATAATTATCCTGCATTATAATGACAAGTCTCCCACCCTAACTGGATGTTGACTGGTGTTCCATTTTTGCCTCTGTTGAAGACTGGGCAAATACTCTTTAGCTAGAGGATCTTCAGTGATAAAAAACGATTGCTGAATTTCACTAGGAGATGATACAGCCGCTTTACCAATTAATAGCCATCCAAATACAGTTGGAATAGCGCAGGGTTTTCCAATCATCATAGTAGACTATTTCTCCAGTAGTTGTCCATAAAAGGAAGAATAGATACATTACCCGAGAACGTCGGTACATTGATCGTTGTAGCTTTATCTTACTCTGAGATTCATTCTTGATTGGTGGATCCGGTGGAGAATCTGTTTGTAAGGCAGACTCCTTGGTCTTGGTTTTGTAATATAAATCTTCAAAAACCGACATAGATTGCGAACAATCAACCCTGTCCGCATCTGACGGTTTAAGATTTAAAATATCCATTTTCTCTAGTGTAGTTTCGAATGATTGTCTGATATCATCGGCCTTAGCGGTTCGCACTTTAAATTCAGCTACCTACGCGGGATCCGAACTCGAATGATACGCATCCTGGATAAGTCTGAATATCCTGTCCCTTGTCACTAGCAGAACCTTGAGTTGATCTTGATGAGTAGTCAGCTTACACTAGATACCTAATCCGAATATTCAAACTTTAAAATAAAATTTGATCGAAAAAGATAATTGATTTATCAAAAGTAACACTTCTCCATAAACCCAAAGTTAAGATTGTTAAGATAATTGATTTATCAAAAGTAACACCTTTCCATAAATCCACACGATAAGATTGATATTAAGATAATTGGTTTATCAAAAGTAACACCTTTCCATAAATCCACACGATAAGATTGATATTAAGATAATTGATTTATCAAAAGTAACACCTTTCCATAAATCCACACGATAAGATTGATATTAAGATAATTGATTTATCAAAAGTAACACCTTTCCATAAATCCACACGATAAGATTGATATTAAGATAATTGATTTATCAAAAGTAACACCTTTCAATAAATCCACACGATAAGATTGATATTAAGATAATTGATTTATCAAAAGTAACACCTTTCAATAAATCCACACGATAAGATTGATATTAAGATAATTGATTTATCAAAAGTAACACCTTTCAATAAATCCACACGATAAGATTGATATTAAGATAATTGATTTATCAAAAGTAACACCTTTCAATAAATCCACACGATAAGATTGATATTAAGATAATTGATTTATCAAAAGTAACACCTTTCAATAAATCCACACGATAAGATTGATATTAAGATAATTGATTTATCAAAAGTAACACCTTTCAATAAATCCACACGATAAGATTGATATTAAGATAATTGATTTATCAAAAGTAACACCTTTCAATAAATCCACACGATAAGATTGATATTAAGATAATTGATTTATCAAAAGTAACACCTTTCAATAAATCCACACGATAAGATTGATATTAAGATAATTGATTTATCAAAAGTAACACCTTTCAATAAATCCACACGATAAGATTGATATTAAGATAATTGATTTATCAAAAGTAACACCTTTCAATAAATCCACACGATAAGATTGATATTAAGATAATTGATTTATCAAAAGTAACACCTTTCAATAAATCCACACGATAAGATTGATATTAAGATAATTGATTTATCAAAAGTAACACCTTTCAATAAATCCACACGATAAGATTGATATTAAGATAATTGATTTATCAAAAGTAACACCTTTCAATAAATCCACACGATAAGATTGATATTAAGATAATTGATTTATCAAAAGTAACACCTTTCAATAAATCCACACGATAAGATTGATATTAAGATAATTGATTTATCAAAAGTAACACCTTTCAATAAATCCACACGATAAGATTGATATTAAGATAATTGATTTATCAAAAGTAACACCTTTCAATAAATCCACACGATAAGATTGATATTAAGATAATTGATTTATCAAAAGTAACACCTTTCAATAAATCCACACGATAAGATTGATATTAAGATAATTGATTTATCAAAAGTAACACCTTTCAATAAATCCACACGATAAGATTGATATTAAGATAATTGATTTATCAAAAGTAACACCTTTCAATAAATCCACACGATAAGATTGATATTAAGATAATTGATTTATCAAAAGTAACACCTTTCAATAAATCCACACGATAAGATTGATATTAAGATAATTGATTTATCAAAAGTAACACCTTTCAATAAATCCACACGATAAGATTGATATTAAGATAATTGATTTATCAAAAGTAACACCTTTCAATAAATCCACACGATAAGATTGATATTAAGATAATTGATTTATCAAAAGTAACACCTTTCAATAAATCCACACGATAAGATTGATATTAAGATAATTGATTTATCAAAAGTAACACCTTTCAATAAATCCACACGATAAGATTGATATTAAGATAATTGATTTATCAAAAGTAACACCTTTCAATAAATCCACACGATAAGATTGATATTAAGATAATTGATTTATCAAAAGTAACACCTTTCAATAAATCCACACGATAAGATTGATATTAAGATAATTGATTTATCAAAAGTAACACCTTTCAATAAATCCACACGATAAGATTGATATTAAGATAATTGATTTATCAAAAGTAACACCTTTCAATAAATCCACACGATAAGATTGATATTAAGATAATTGATTTATCAAAAGTAACACCTTTCAATAAATCCACACGATAAGATTGATATTAAGATAATTGATTTATCAAAAGTAACACCTTTCAATAAATCCACACGATAAGATTGATATTAAGATAATTGATTTATCAAAAGTAACACCTTTCAATAAATCCACACGATAAGATTGATATTAAGATAATTGATTTATCAAAAGTAACACCTTTCAATAAATCCACACGATAAGATTGATATTAAGATAATTGATTTATCAAAAGTAACACCTTTCAATAAATCCACACGATAAGATTGATATTAAGATAATTGATTTATCAAAAGTAACACCTTTCAATAAATCCACACGATAAGATTGATATTAAGATAATTGATTTATCAAAAGTAACACCTTTCAATAAATCCACACGATAAGATTGATATTAAGATAATTGATTTATCAAAAGTAACACCTTTCAATAAATCCACACGATAAGATTGATATTAAGATAATTGATTTATCAAAAGTAACACCTTTCAATAAATCCACACGATAAGATTGATATTAAGATAATTGATTTATCAAAAGTAACACCTTTCAATAAATCCACACGATAAGATTGATATTAAGATAATTGATTTATCAAAAGTAACACCTTTCAATAAATCCACACGATAAGATTGATATTAAGATAATTGATTTATCAAAAGTAACACCTTTCAATAAATCCACACGATAAGATTGATATTAAGATAATTGATTTATCAAAAGTAACACCTTTCAATAAATCCACACGATAAGATTGATATTAAGATAATTGATTTATCAAAAGTAACACCTTTCAATAAATCCACACGATAAGATTGATATTAAGATAATTGATTTATCAAAAGTAACACCTTTCCATAAATCCACACGATAAGATTGATATTAAGATAATTGATTTATCAAAAGTAACACCTTTCCATAAATCCACACGATAAGATTGATATTAAGATAATTGATTTATCAAAAGTAACACCTTTCCATAAATCCACACGATAAGATTGATATTAAGATAATTGATTTATCAAAAGTAACACCTTTCCATAAATCCACACGATAAGATTGATATTAAGATAATTGATTTATCAAAAGTAACACCTTTCCATAAATCCACACGATAAGATTGATATTAAGATAATTGATTTATCAAAAGTAACACCTTTCCATAAATCCACACGATAAGATTGATATTAAGATAATTGATTTATCAAAAGTAACACCTTTCCATAAATCCACACGATAAGATTGATATTAAGATAATTGATTTATCAAAAGTAACACCTTTCCATAAATCCACACGATAAGATTGATATTAAGATAATTGATTTATCAAAAGTAACACCTTTCCATAAATCCACACGATAAGATTGATATTAAGATAATTGATTTATCAAAAGTAACACCTTTCCATAAATCCACACGATAAGATTGATATTAAGATAATTGATTTATCAAAAGTAACACCTTTCCATAAATCCACACGATAAGATTGATATTAAGATAATTGATTTATCAAAAGTAACACCTTTCCATAAATCCACACGATAAGATTGATATTAAGATAATTGATTTATCAAAAGTAACACCTTTCCATAAATCCACACGATAAGATTGATATTAAGATAATTGATTTATCAAAAGTAACACCTTTCCATAAATCCACACGATAAGATTGATATTAAGATAATTGATTTATCAAAAGTAACACCTTTCCATAAATCCACACGATAAGATTGATATTAAGATAATTGATTTATCAAAAGTAACACCTTTCCATAAATCCACACGATAAGATTGATATTAAGATAATTGATTTATCAAAAGTAACACCTTTCCATAAATCCACACGATAAGATTGATATTAAGATAATTGATTTATCAAAAGTAACACCTTTCCATAAATCCACACGATAAGATTGATATTAAGATAATTGATTTATCAAAAGTAACACCTTTCCATAAATCCACACGATAAGATTGATATTAAGATAATTGATTTATCAAAAGTAACACCTTTCCATAAATCCACACGATAAGATTGATATTAAGATAATTGATTTATCAAAAGTAACACCTTTCCATAAATCCACACGATAAGATTGATATTAAGATAATTGATTTATCAAAAGTAACACCTTTCCATAAATCCACACGATAAGATTGATATTAAGATAATTGATTTATCAAAAGTAACACCTTTCCATAAATCCACACGATAAGATTGATATTAAGATAATTGATTTATCAAAAGTAACACCTTTCCATAAATCCACACGATAAGATTGATATTAAGATAATTGATTTATCAAAAGTAACACCTTTCCATAAATCCACACGATAAGATTGATATTAAGATAATTGATTTATCAAAAGTAACACCTTTCCATAAATCCACACGATAAGATTGATATTAAGATAATTGATTTATCAAAAGTAACACCTTTCCATAAATCCACACGATAAGATTGATATTAAGATAATTGATTTATCAAAAGTAACACCTTTCCATAAATCCACACGATAAGATTGNTGGCTCCAAATATTTTCAAAATTCAAAAATGACCCAAAATTTTGAAAATATGGCCCAAAAGCAATATGGCCGAATATATTTGATCTTTATTTTGGCCTTTGGCTTCCCGTCAAACGATTTTTTGAGACAAAATATGTCTAAAATTTCTGCACGAATACAATACTTTATCTTCTATGGAAGAGAAAGTAAAAATGATTTAACCTTAAGTATAGTGACTTGATCCTACCTAGTCCCAATTTAACCGCTACAGAAAACAAATTTTCATATTTATTTTTGCATTTTAATTTTTTCTCAGACTACCCAAGCTCTCAATCTGTTCATATACATCGCTCAGTGTTTTGGATTGCGTGAACCTGAACTAAGAGTATATTTATTTAAATACTATTACATATTTAGAGCACGAGCCTTTGCGATCCGCTACTCTGTATTTCTTGACAATCCTGATGAACTGCTCGAACTAATGTCTTACTAATGACAACTAGAAATGGTCTCTAAGAATATGGGAAAACCAAAAGTTTCCATGCAAAAATATTATGAAAAATTGCGATCTGCTGAGTATAAAATTATAGGCCGGACACTTTGCATAAATATTTGACGCAAGATGAACAAATTCAAAGATAGAAAGGAAAAATGCAGTGATAGAATGGACAAATGCAGTGATAGAATGGACAAATGCAGTGATAGAATGGACAAATGCAGTGATAGAATGGAGAGAAAGGAACTTAAAAGATCTGCTTGTAGACCACAAGCTCGCTGGGACAAAGACTTGAAGTTAGTAGCGGGTAAGCACTGCGCATAACAGAGAACTTTGGAAAATAAAGAAAGGAATTTCTCCATCATATAAAAGTCGTAAAAGTACAACTAATGGGACCTTTACCTTCATTTTTTCTATCTCTTTTCTTCTTAAAGCGTTTCATCTTTACTTTGACTTTATCTTCAATTCCGTTGGGGAATCCCCATGGGTAGGTTTTAGTTGTCATCTGCGAATATGCAGTAGGTTACTTTCGCACGAGCGATAAGGTGTGGTGAAGTGACACTGGAAGGTACGGATGGATCCACGTAACCTCGGACTCCGCCTGCCGATGGAATAGTGTGCACCAGAGGGCCACTTTAGTGTACCACACTTCTTTCAGGACGGCTGTGTTATAGGAAGGATTTCCTTCCCTGTGCGGACCTCTCAGTAGATTTTGGTACCATTAACTTGGCTGGCCCCTACATTTAGCCCGCTACGAGACCTTTTTTGTGGGCCAGCTAAGTTAACGTTAACTTAGCTGGCCTATTTTTTAATTTTCAACTTTTCAACCCGAGCACCTGGTTCGATTCCGGCTCGGGTTAAAAATAATAAAAGTTTTTTCCAAATTTTCTACTTGGTTTGGTTGTGTTTGGGGGTAACCTCCTGAAGACAATTGAGTAGCTTTGGTAATTATATAGAAATAGTTAAGAATTAATTTATAGCTTGGAGTAATTGTTACAAAAAACACCTTGTAATTCTATATGAAAATTTTAAAAGTTTTTTCCAAATTTTCTCCTTGGTTCGGTTGTGTTTGGTGGTAACCTGCTGAAGACAATTGAGTAGTTTTAGTAATAATGACAAGGTGAATCATTATAAAGGAATTGTTATAGGAATATACATATAGAGTGATTGATAAAAGAAATGGTACGAAAACCGTACTAGACTTTATCTTCCTTATTTCAAATAAATTTGTCAACATTCGGCTGTTGTCTCCATTCTGTATTGAACACTCTGTATTTATAGTAAAAAAAAAACAAAAGCATTTCAATTAGATTTGACAGCCTTTGACTGTTGTCACAGCTCTTAAGGAAGTACTAATTTCATTGCATTTGGCAGCCTTCGGCTTTTGTCACCGCTTTTGTGAAGTATTATTTTCATTGGATTTGGCAGCCTTCGGCTGTCAAATCTAATTTAATTAATATTTTACTAAAGAGCTTTGACGACAGCCGAAGTCTGTTAAATCTAATTTTATTAATATTTTACTGAGGAGCTCTGACAAAAACCGAAGGCTTTTCACAGTTGTCACAGTTTTTGTGTATTATTTTCATTGGATTTGGCAGACTTCGGCTGTTGTCACTGCCCTTCAGTGAAATATTAATTTCATTGGATTTGCAACCTTCGGCTGTTGTCACAGCTCTTTAATGAAGTATTAATTTCATTGGATTTGCCGCCTTCGGTTGTTGTCACAGCCCCTCAGTAAAATATTTATTAAATTAGATTTAACAGACTTCGACTGTCGTCAAAGCTCTCTGCCAAATGCAATTAAATTAGTACTTCCTTAAGAGCTATGACAACAGTCAAATGCTGTCAAATCTAATTGAAATGTTTTCTTTTTTTTTTTTTGTTTTTTTTTACTATAAATACAGAGTGTTCAATACAGAGTGAAGTCAGCAGCCGAATGTTGACAAATTTATTTGAAATAAGGAAGATAAAGTCTAGTACGGTTTTCGTACCATTTCTTTTATCAATCACTCTATATGTATATTCCTATAACAATTCCTTTATAATGATTCACCTTGTCATTATTACTAAAACTACTCAATTGTCTTCAGCAGGTTACCACCAAACACAACCGAACCAAGGAGAAAATTTGGAAAAAACTTTTAAAATTTTCATATAGAATTACAAGGTGTTTTTTGTAACAATTACTCCAAGCTATAAATTAATTCTTAACTATCTCTTTATAATTATCAAAGCTACTCAATTGTCTTCAGGAGGTTACCCCCAAACGCAACCAAACCAAGTAGAAAATTTGGAAAAACCTTTTATTATTTTTAACCCGAGCCAGAATCGAACCAGGTGCTCGGGTTGAAAAGTTGAAAATTAAAAAATAGGCCATCCAAGTTAACGTTAACTTGGCTGGCCTACAAAAACGGTCTCGTAGCGAGCTAAATTTAGGGGCTCAAATTAAACTAAAAAGCGTTCATTTGGGCTCAAGTCGAGCTCATTTCATTTTGTGATTCAAAATTAAAGAATTTTTTTGTGGCCAGCCAAGTTAATGGTACCAAAATCTACTGAGAGGTCCGCACAGGAAAGGAAATCCTTCCTATAACACAGCCGTCCTGAAAGAAATTTGGTACGCTAAAGTCGCCCTCTGGTGCACACTATTCCATCAGCAGACGGAGTCCGAAGTTACGTGGATCCATCCGTACCTTCCAGTGTCACTGCACCACACCTTATCGCTCGTGCGAAAGTAACCTACAGCATATTGACAGATGACAACTAAAACCTACCCATGGGGATTCCCCAACAGAATTGAGAATGAAGTAAATATAAAACGCTTTAAGAAGAAAAGAGATAGAAAAAATGAAGGTAAATTAAATAGCTGTTGTCACAGCTCCTTAATAAAATATTAATTTAATTACTTTTGGCAGCTTTTGAATGTTGTCACAGCTCTTTAGGAAGTATTATATTCATTGGATTTGCAGCCTTCGGCTGTTGTCACAGCTCTTTAGTGAAATATTAATTTCATTGGATTTGCAGCCTTCGGCTGTTGTCACAGGTCTGTAGTGAAGTATTAATTTCATTGAATTTGCAGACTTCGGCTGTTGTCACAGCTTTTTAGTGACGTATTAATTTCATTGAATTTGTAGCCTTCGGCTGTTCTCACTGCTCTTCAGTGAAGTATTAATTTCATTGTATTTGCAGCCTTCGGGTGTTGTCACAGCTCTTTAATAAAGTATTAATTTAATTACATTTGGCAGCCTTCAATTGTTGTCACAACTCTTTAGGAAGTATTAATTTCATTGGATTTGGCAGCCTCCGGCAGTTTTCACAGCTCTTTAGTAAAATATTAATTAAATTAGATTTGACAGCCTTTGTGTGTGTTATTTCAAATTGCGATGAAATAACACACACAAAATAAACATTATTTGATTTTTCATTAAGGAGCATTAACACTAAGCAGTGACCGGCAAGTGATCCGCCCGCAATACTAAAAATATTCTTGCAGGGAGTTGAAGGAACATGTTCATAAACTAGACTGGTACGTGACAGTGCTTTCAGTGTGACCTCTCATTGCTTAGTGTGAATTGTGAGCTCACGATCATGGAATCATTGTCACGGAACTGTCCCTGTGTTTACTTAGTGTGAATTGTGCGCCCACGATCAGGGAATCATTGTCACGAAACTGTCCCTGTCATTGCTTAGTGTGAATTGTGAGCTCACGATCAGGGAATCATTGTCACGGACTGCCCCTGTCATTGCTTATTGTGAATTGTGAGCTCACGATCAGGGCATCATTGTCACGGAACTGTCCCTGTCATTTCTTAGTGTGAATTGTGAGCTCACGATCAGTGAATCATTGTCACGGAACTGTCCCTGTCATTGCTTAGTGTGGATTGTGAGCTCACGATCAGTGAATCATTGTCACGGAACTGTCCCTGTCATTTCTTAGTGTG
>CM022881.1:23041088-23055191 GCA_012654025.1 Pachypsylla venusta | reverse complement strand
CCTTGACTCAAAATACCTTTACACTCAGTTATATTAAATTTGATCTCAATCTAAATGCTAATACCCTTGACTCAAAATACCTTTACACTCAGTTATATTAAATTTGATCTCAATCTAAATGCTAATACCCTTGACTCAAAATACCTTTACGCTCAGTTATATTAAATTTGGTCTCAATCTAAATAGACCTTGAGTTTTTCTATCAGGCGTGGGTAGGGGCGCTGTGACCATTTTTCCACTTGTTAAATCCGCCACTGCACCTTCCCATCACGAAAGAATTGGTGGATACTAAATGAAGTCAGTAGCTGCTTCCAATCACAAAATGGGTCTATCAAAAGTGTTTTTAACAACAATTTTAATTTTAATATTTCAAAATCAATATTGTTTGTGTGCTTGGCCCAAATGTTTTAAATGTGGTAGTTCAAAATCACAAAAGAACCCCAAAACTCCCAGTATGTATTTAACCTATTATGCTCTGGTCATTATAACTTTGAAGTGAGGTTTAATTCAAAAACAAAATTAATGAAAGCTTCCATTAATTAATGAAAAAAAAACTGGAGCGGAAATGCACTCATATTCCTGAAATCGCCAGTCTGACCGCCGCGTCGCTCGGTCCAAACGTGCAGGGGCGGCAAGAGAAGACACTCTAACAAAAATCTAAATAAATTCACTTAATTACACTTGCTAGCAAAATTAGGGGAACGCTCAGTTTTCATTCAATTTTTCATTGATGATTATTATTCTGACGTTATTCAGATTAAAGGATATATTTTTTGCAATATAAAACAAGATTTTTTCACTAACATTCCTCTTTAAAGAGGGTAAATTATTCAATAAATTCCAAAAATGACAAATTTGTGTTTTCCTCAGAACAAAAATGTTCAATAGTGGGTATTGCCTCCCCGAACTCTGTTGAGAGTCTCCAGTCTCCGCGGCATGCTTTTCATGAGTGTGTCTACATACTCTTGTGACATCCTATCCCACTCCTCGGTAACAACTTGTTTAAAGTCAATCAGTGTGGTGGTTGGGTTCTCTCTCTCTCTCACACTTATGGCACGTTTAAGTAGTCACAGGCGTGTTCTATTGGATTCATGTCCGGAGAAAATGAAGGGTGACTTTTATTCCAGAGTCTTCAACTTGCGCCCGGATGTAATTTGAAGCGTTGGGCCGGGCGTTATCGTGCATAAGAACAAATTACTCTATAAGTTATCACAGAACTAGGGTATGTAGAACACGCCATTTCCAACAGAAAATACTCTATTCAGCATATGCTGTAAATATTGCATTATTTACGACAATTTTGTACTTGCTCCTCTGGTTCAAATCATATTTTTCTATCTGAAAACAAAAAAAGTTATACCTAAGTAATTTTTTGGGGTAAGGTCGAAATTTACAAAATGACCGCCTTCTTGGAAACAAAGCGAAAACAGCGTATGCTCAATAGAGTATTTTGTGTTGAACATGACCTGTTCTACCTACCATTTTTCTGTGTCCGCGATATTCAGTTTCACTCTGTATAATATAATTTAGTGCACGATGCATGCCAAATGCCAAACTCATAGGTATAATCAAAATATAGATTTTTGGGAGAATAAACCTTGCAAAAGGCACGAATACTGTATGTAATAAAATTGCTATGTTTTTATCATTCGGGGGCGGTGGGGGGGGGGGAAATTCCAGCCTCTTCATTTGTGCACCACTGGCTAATATTATTTTTGATTGGGATACCTCCAATCTTGTGATGGGGAAATATTCTTTTCTCAAAATTGACAATACCCCTCTGCGGAAAGCCTTTTAAGTCAATAGCGGCCATAGAAGAATAGTCACAGAATAAACTGAGAGCAAAAAAAAAAAAAAATGTTCACCGATTACAGGCGCAAGTGTATTGCATCAAATATAGAAAATTTGAATTTTAGGTCACAATAACACTTTTACGAGCATAGTCGAGGAGCAGACAGATACTATTAATTTTTTTCTGGGGAACTAACCTAACTTAAAATATGGATTATTTGAAAGTAGAAGGTTAATTTTCGCGACTAAATGGAAATACGAGAAAACTCACTTTTAAACGTTTAATTCACAATTTTATTGCTTAAAAATCGACCAAACTTTGGAGAAATCAAAAATGTTTATTTGAGAATTTTTTAAATTAAATCTTTAAATTTTTTTTTTTTTTTTTTTTTTTTTTTANAATTTTACTTTCAGGTGAGGTAACAGAAAAAAAAAAAACACAAGATTTAATTTATTTTAGTTTTTTTTTTCGAATGGTGCAAGAGATTTTAGGGAGCGACTTCATGAGAAGTACAAGTTTCATCGAGGCATGGCCGATCAAAACGTTTCCTAACCTCTCTGGGGGGGACGTTCATCTTAACGCTTACATCGGTAAAATACACTTTTCCTACTTTTTTCATGTTGGTACAACTATGGCTTCCAAACAAAACAAAGATGTCTACTTCAGTTCAATATATTCAAAGTCTTCAATAAATACGGAAGAAAAAGGTTTTTTTTTCAAAATAAATTAAAATTAAAGTGAATTAATGAACCTCCCACCCCTAAAACCTTTAAAAAGACTTTTTAAATTATATTAAACCACATTTTAGGTTTGTAACTTGCTCCAAAAAAAATTAATAGTATCTGTCTGCAACCCATAGTCGGAGTATTTCTTGACAGTATTTATATCCGATTTCCAAATATATTTCAGAATATATTATGTATGGTTGCGAGTACAAAGACAAATACTTCGACTCAGATCAAACCGACATATTCGATGTCAGATTTGCTAACGATTCTGCGGCCCGTCAAGCTATGCCCATGCCACGATATGATACTTTCGAAACAATACAACAAGCTTTGCAGAATATTAATAGAGAAGTTATGACTTCATATGAGTGTAACAGTGTCAAGGAATTCTTGAAGTAAGTTAAAAAAATTACTAAAAAAATGTCATTATAAATTTTGTTTTATACTTAGAATCCGAGGTTAAAATAAAATACTTCGTTCTTCCGTCATATAACTTAGTGGCAAGGAAATTTGCTCCCATATGTGTTCTAATTGCGATCCGACATTAAAGCAATAAATTAATTAACGGAATAAATAATTACTTTAAAATTCTTCGAAAAACAGTAAATATTGATCAATAGTCGGTAACGACTACGATTATATTGTATGTCCCAAAATGACCGGTCACCNGAATGGCCGGTCCCCCCCCCCCCTTAACTTTTGAACGGGTTGAAATTTTTGAATTTTGAAAGGCTCTAGGGATAGGAACTGGGCCATGGCCAATCGAATGGTTAGGGTGAGATCCAGGTTCGACCCCCGGAAGTGACTTTTATTGAAAAAAATTGTCGATTTCTCGAGAAATTTAAATGGAATAAAATGAGGACTAACTTTTATTTATATTTTTTGAAAATAAATCATCAGGGGCGAAACTAGAGGGGTCTAAAGTGCCATCATTTTACACCCTGTATAATGGCCCTCGTTTGGAATTTTGATGTAATTGTTCACTTAGTGAGTTCCAAAAAAGATTTAACATACACCAAAATAATGAAAATCTACATTTTCAATTTTGTCAGTGTCGTAGGCTGGGTAAATCAAAACGTGTTATTTTTCTGAAAGTTAAAATGAGGCATTTTCGGAAATGGCCATTTTCGGTCAGAAAGTGTGAAGTAAGGTTATACATTAGGACCAATAATGGAAATCAAACAAAACAAAAAAACATTTTAGTCAACAAAAACTATGCTTTAACTTTATCATTTTTTTTCACAGCAGGCCAGGGGAATGAAAAATTTAATAAAATGATTGAATGTTTTAGATTTTTTTCATTGGTATTTTTTTTTTTTTTTTTTTTTTTTTTTTTTTTTTTTTTNTTTTTTTTTTTTTTTTTTGGCCCTTTCGGTTTTTATAATAAAAAATAGCGCGCCTGAATAACATTTGTAGTTTTTGTATTTATTTCCTTTTATTGTTTTTTTAAAGAGCAATTCCCCTTTTTTCTAAGATTTTGTTATTAAGAACATTCGCGGGGTAACTCCAGAGAGTCCTGAGACACTGCGTTCTGCTCAAAATGGTGTAGAAAAATCGATCACTGCATTGCTGTTCAAGGACAACATTTGAACAGTTTTTAATTTTTAATTAGATTGTTTCTATCAATCATGGTTCATTAGAACAAAAAGTGAGATCTAGTTTTAACAGTACGATTTTTCCACCAGAATCGTTAAATATCTAAGATTTACTTTGATTTATTGTCTGTATTTATTTTTCATTTTGTTTATTCTAATATAGAAATACCAAATTTTCCGATCTTGTATTTAGCTACTTAATCTCTCTCCCTTATTATATAATTTTGTATGGTCTTACAAGATAATATTCAACAATAACAAAGTCGACTTAGTTTTTTGCAGATACAAAACCACCTATGCACTTTTGTTTAATTTCTGTTATATTATTCTTTGAGTAAAAAATTGTATCAATAAATTTTTATTGAATCTTTGTAGATAAATCGTATTATTAAACATTCAGTCATTTCATTTTCTCATTCCCCTGCCCCCGCTGTGGAAAATATGAGAAACTTAATGGAGATAATATTTGTTTTGGCAAAAAATGTTTTTTTGTTTTGTTTTGTTTGATTTCCATTACTGGTCCTAATTTATAACCTTGTTTCAGACTTTCTAACCGAAAATGGCCATTTTAGAAAATGTCTCATTTTAACCTTCAGAAAAATAACAAGTTTTGACTTACCTAGCCTACGACACTGACAAAATTGAAATTGTAGATTTTCATTATTTTGGTGTATGTTAAACCTTTTTTGGAACCCACTAAGTGAACAATTACATCAAAATTCAAAACGTGGGATATTATACAGGGTGTAAAATAATTGCACTTTAGACCCCTTTAGTTCCGCCCCTGATGATTTTTTTGATTTCAAAATTCAAAAATTCCAACGCGTTAAAAGATAAGGGGGGGGGGTGACNATTTAAGGGGGGGGGGGGTGACCGGTTATTTTGGGGCATATTGTATTCTAGAATTTCCAAACAACTCTTCTAGAATTTCCGAACAACTCTTCTAGAATTTCCGAACAACTCTTCTAGAATTTCCGAACAACTCAATTACGTCTTTTACGATCAACCTGACAGTCGTTGGCAGGAACACGGTCTCACTGAAATGCCATTACAATAGTGCTCCAATAGAATCGTACAACGATCATCGTTCACTCTTAATCATTGCAGTCGTCCCGAGGAACACGCACTTTAACATCGGATATGATGATGTCACTATTGAAAAATTCATTTCAGTTTCTACAGATAGGGAACAGCATTGCAGCATGCACTATGTTTAATTTGCGCCATTTCAATTGTCATTTTGACTATAGAAGGGAGAGCTACGGATTGAATGAATTAATGAAAATTTCATTTCAGTTTCTACAGACAGGGAACAGCATGCAGTCCTTTCTATAGAGCTACGGATTGAATGAATTAATGAAAATTTCATTTCAGTTTCTACAGACAGGGAGCAGCATGCACTCCTTTCTATAGAGCTACGGATTGAATAAATTAATGAAAATTTCATTTCAGTTTCTACAGACAGGGTGCAGCATGCACTTCCTTCTATAGAGCTACGGATTGAATGAATTAATGAAAATTTCATTTCAGTTTCTACAGACAGGGAGCGGCATGCACTCCTTTCTATAGAGCTACCGATTGAATGAATTAATGAAAATTTCATTTCAGTTTCTACAGACAGGGAGCAGCATGCACGCCCTTCTATAGAGCTACGGACTGAATGAATTAATGAAAATTTCATTTCAGTTTCTACAGACAGGGAACAGCATGCACTACCTTCTATAGAGCTACGGACTGAATGAATTAATGAAAATTTCATTTCAGTTTCTACAGACAGGGTGCAGCATGCACTTCCTTCTATAGAGCTACGGACTGAATGAATTAATGAAAATTTCATTTCAGTTTCTACAGACAGGGAGCAACATGCACTCCCTTCTATAGAGCTACGGACTGAATGAATTAATGAAAATTTCATTTCAGTTTCTACAGACAGGGTGCAGCATGCACTTCCTTCTATAGAGCTACGGACTGAATGAATTAATGAAAATTTCATTTCAGTTTCTACAGACAGGGAACAGCATGCACTCCCTTCTATAGAGCTACCGATTGAATGAATTAATGAAAATTTCATTTCAGTTTCTACAGACAGGGAGCAGCATGCACTCCTTTATATAGAGCTACCGATTGAGTGAATTAATGAAAATTTCATTTCAGTTTCTACAGACAGGGAACAGCATGCAATATGATAGATTTGCGCCATTTCAATAGTAATTTTGACTATAGAAGGGAGAGCTACGGATTGGCTTTGCATGTTTTAGAGAAATTCAGTCACCAGTTTATTAGTTCAAAATATTACCTCAGTCTTGGAACGGTTTACACTGATATCTCAGAGCGTGACCTTCGAAGAATCCATCAATATCAAGAAAGTACTTTTCCAAAATTTTTTCATCACGATATCACTGTGGGTAAGTGACAGCATGATGCTGAGGGTGGATAGAGATCTTCCTCTAGGGTGAGGTACTGTTTCACCCGCACTTTCCCCACTATCGGTTCTATTCGTTATGGTTTGTCCTTCGTTTTTTATGGATACGATTCACAATATCTACTTTCATTCATTTTTGGCGAAAACCCACAACCATGAGTTGTAAACAAGATTTAATAAAAGTCAGATACTTTTAATTTTTAACTAATCGTTCCAGCTGTTGTCAGATTAGAAGATGAATTTACTCAGAAGATATGGTATCTGGTGGCTGATCCATTCAGGGGAATGAAAGAAATAATAACCATTCCTGCTGATCGTCCTGACTACTATGCAGGTAAGCTAGATAATCTAATAGAAGCGATACCCCCTATACATATAGCATTCATTATTTAACGACACCTGTCTGACTACTATGGAGGTAATCTGCACTGCGGAACACCTTCGTATAAAATTTCAGCTTTCTCGCTCATCCCGAATTGATACTTCTTAACTATGGGTTTTTGGTGGAACAGACAAAAATTCAATATTTTATTCAAGGATGTGACTTTTTGTACTGCGGAACACCTTTGTATCGAATTTCAGCTTTCTCGCTCATCCCGAAATGGTACTTCTCAATTCCGATTTTTTGGTGGTGAAAACCATCCATAAATCAGGGAGAAACCGGAAAATTTCAAATTTTATATTTTTTATGGGGTTCTTATATATTATTTTTTTTTGGGGGGGGGGAGTCTCTTCTCGGTAATTTTTCGTTATCTCTTTTAGTTTGACCAGAAAAAAATTGCAAAAAGACCCGCTAAATAGCGTCATTTTTGGCGGTAACTTGCTCTCACTTGAACTTTAATTTTTTTCCTTTCTTATTACGCACCTACATACTAAAAGCTAAAAGGGACCTGTGTGCCAAATTTCAAGTTTCTACGTTTGGCCATCGTGGAGCTACGTTAATTATCAGTCAGTCAGTATACCAACTGGGCTTTGCGTTTTATAAGTATAGATAGAAGCGGCACCCCATCTATACCATTAATTATTTAACGACCCCTGTATATTACCTAATGCCATTTTCACTAATGAAATTACTAGTGAGTAATTTTCACGGAATTTATATACCTACCTCTTTTATACGTAAATAATACCTTTAACGTCGTTTATCTTTTAAAGGCGCGTTAATGTTGTAGTCATTTATGGAAGAAAATATCTTATTTAAATTTAGAAGGGGCGGGGGCCCCAATTTTTTTTAAAATCGAAGAACCCTCAACACCAGAAATAACATATCAAACATTTACGTTTCTACAACAAACCGCTAATAAGATAAAAATCATTTTCAAAAAACACAATATTAGGCCCTCAAATTTTTCAAAATCGAAAATTCCTTAACACCAGCCATATCATATCAAAATTTTATCTTTCTACAACAAACCGAAAGAAAGATAAAAATCATTTAAAAAAAACAAAGATAATATCAAATTTTGAGGGGGGGGGATTTTTTTTTTCGTAAGGATTCCAAAGTTTCATTACCTATTGAAAATAATAAACCAAAAAAATCCAAGAATTCAATCGGCGAAAGTAAAAAATTTATACAGAGTGAACGTCAAGCGAGTGACCATATATGAAAAAACTCTGCCAATGTGACACCTGGGTTTATTATTTTTCAAGCAAAAAAATTGAGTGGGGGGGATTCTCGTGACGATTCCAAATCTGGGTCGTAATTAGACCCTAAATATGACATACCTACTTAATTTGAAGTCTCTGGCTCTTACCATTCTCTTTTTAGACAGAATTAATGAAAAGCGCTTTAAAGCGGTAAAACCCGCCAGCGGTATATTTGATTGAACCCAAAAGTTTCAGAGCTAACTGAGACCCCAAATATGACATACATACAAAATTTCAAATATATATCTCTTACCATTCTCCTTTTAGACAGCAATACTGAAAACCGCTAAAAAGCGGCAAAAATCGCCAAGGGTGTATTCGATTGCACCCAAAAGTTTTGGGGCACAATTAGAGATGGGACCTATATACCAAATTTCTTCCAAATCGGTCAACGTTAAGTGGCAAAAGTGCCCATCACGGCGTACGGTGGACGGTGGAAAATGGATTTTTTTTTTATTCGATTTTTGGATTCTACGTACCTTGAAACGTATAATATGAAATTTTGAGAGGGTATTTTTTTTATTTTTTCGTGACGATTCCAAAGGTTCATTGTTGAAAATAATAAACCAAAAAAATCCAAGAATTCGATCAGCGAAAGTAAAAACTTTATACAGAGTGAACGTCAAGCGAGTGACCACCCATGAAAAAAAGTCGTATACGCGGCCTAAAAATACAATAATAAACCAATGCGCTAATTTGGCAGAGTTTTTTTTTGTTTAAAAAAAAAAATATTTCCTCCTTTACGGAAAAAAACCTTTTGTTTTATACTACAGGAAAAGCACACTTACCGGACAAAATGAAAACTTTACATTTTACAACTTTCAAAGCTCATGAACGAAATTACATTTTGGGAAAATCCACAGACGAAGATGAATCGTTCGTTTACAGAGATCTCTATTATGTCGAACTGCCATACTGCTCTGCTTTTAAAACAACTGCTAAATTAAGAATACTCAATCCAGTTGCGTCAATTTTTAAAAGAAATGAAAATGGATCTTTGCGACAGAAAATATCATTTGATTTCAATAACTCCACCAACCAATTCTATCTTTTATATACTGACGAATATAATCAAGTTGTAGAGAAGAATGTTCCACTCAGTTTTATACCAGAAGAGGGGGAACATTTGGCTAATGAGCGAAACGAGGTAACGTAGTGTTTGGATACTATATTGGTTCTTGTGGTTCTACATAACGTCACCTTATTTCAGAAGGAGCCTAACTCGAAAATTTTCAAAATCGGGTTTTTTGTCCCATAAAATGTAAAATTTTAAGGCGCGTCCAATGGTGTGATCAGAATTGTGTTACCTCTTATAGTTTTCGCTAGAGAGCTCCCTTCTTCAGAGAGCCAATTTTATTTGTTTCTATACTGCCGTTAATTTGTTTATAGCATGGGGGATCATTATAGACTTTGATCTATTTGACTGAATTTGGAACAAAATTAATACAGTGCCAACTTTGATGATTTCATGCATTTCTAATGTATTCTTAAAGACGCAGGCGTCCATTTAATAAAAGATCATGTATTTCTAATGTATTCTTAAAGACGTAGACATCCATTTCAAAATAGATCTCTACAGTATTGATTAAAACGGTTCCTTATGGGTACAAAAACGAAGGTCTATTTTTAGAAGGGTTTTTACAAGTGGAATAAAAGAGCTTACATATTTTTTAGAAGTAATAAAATATCACTTCTTATGCAAGATATAAAGGAAAACCTAAAATATTTCTTTAAAAAAAAAAAAAAAAAACGTTTTTTTACTCTCCTGTAAAATTTGCTTTTTTCTACTTAGACCCCTTCTGAAATAAGGTGACGATAAGTTTTTGAGCAATATGTTTATATTGTTCGTCGTGGACCTAGTTAGGGTAATAAAATTTATTGGCGGCTATCCCAGTTGCAGAGAGTTTCTCCCGAACATTTTGCTAAGGAGTTCAGCAAAGGGTTATATAACCCGACGAGCCGCCTGAGAACGATGATTAAGTTATGTGAATTCTCAGAATTTGATTTATAAACAACAATTCAATAAAACAATTGTATAAGAATTCGGTGATGGTTGGAACTTCAGTGTGAGTCTAGGATAGAAAGACGGAGGATCTCCTGGTCAAACATATAACATCTTCTTACAAGCTAATAAATTAAAATCCATATCCATCCATACTAATATATAAATGCGAAAGTAACTCTGTCTGTATGTATGTTACGCTTTCACGCTTAAACTACTGAACCCATTTTGATAAAATTTGGTATGGAGATAGACTAAACATTAGGAAAGGACATAGGCTACTTTTTATCGCGAAAAAAAGGGGTTGAAACTATAAATGGCCACGCCTATAAGGCGCCAAGCGAAGCGGGCGTATCCTGCTAGTAATAATATAAATATTTAAAATAGAATTTCTTCGTCTTTTCTTTTGATTAAACCTTCTCCTAGGGCTTGCACTCATCTGAGGAAAACGTACATACTATACGTTTAGACCTTTTCTTTGGATGTAAAACTTTGGATTCAGATAACCAACCCGGTTACAAAGTGGATTATTGTGCCTATTGTATAATAAATAACTTTTTAAACGGAATTATTTGCAGTAATATAATTAGTGGGCAATAATTTAATTATCGTTAATAATTATTTAATCAAGTTGTATCAACACTTGACTAAGAGTCCGTCAATTACTGTGTTCGCCCTTGGTCTCATCCTTATCCTCAAACTCTTTACGTCATTTGGGTCTCGACAGGTTCCTCCATCTTCACAGGTTCCTCCATCTTCTTCGTTACTCCTAAATTTCCTCTGAGGGAGAGTAACGGCTTGTTTATGGAGCGAGCATTCGCTTCCATACAATTGCTCCGGTCTTAGTCCGGTCTTATACTGGGTGTATCAGGTTGTATTGCCCAACGTTATAGGCGTTATAGAATGGATAAAAAAAAATGTATCGATTTTTGATTTGGGCCCTTCTTTTGCAAAGTTACAGGATATTTTGTGTTATTTTTGAATCGGTCATATCTCCCTTATTACCGCTCTGATTTCAAAAAAATAGAATGATTTGAAGAGCCTAGAATAAGGACTACAAAATTCAAATTTTATTCAAATTCGGCCCATGGAATTTGAATTCTTTTCCCTCATTAAATGGAACATGAAGAAAAACTTAAGTTTCGATTATTTTGTCAAAAAATGAAGTCTTATGTCGCACAAAGATACGCGGCTAATGATGAATTTATAAGAACTCATTTTTTATTGGATCTGTGGGGAGGCCTGTAGCCAGACATAGGGCCCGAAGGACCTCCCTAATTGTTCTTTCTCAATACATGATAACTAATTGTTCTTTCCCAATACATGTTCTGCTATGGTTGCCTTGTGCGCAGAGTAGGCAGTGTTTCTCTTACCAGCCCAAAAAATTGATAAATAATATCCTTACAAGACTTCCCAAAATATTTTCATACCACCCCCCACCCATCAAAAAATTTATAACTAGATTTTGGGCCTCCACCAAACCAAATCCCTGGCTACAGGGCTCTCTGTGGTCAAAATAAGAAAAGGAGACAATCATATTCTTATACCGGCAGCTACTATCTATTTCATCTTTACTTCAAATTGCGTTCCGTGTTGGCCTTTAGATATCTAAGGCTTCCTAGATTATTGATCAGATCTAAATTTTATGCGTCCTGCTTGAACTCTACAGTTTCCGCTGCTGTATCCCCACGTTCGTGAATTACTCTGATAAAAACTGAGAGCTAAAATGAAGAAAAATAATATATCCCCAAAAATAAATTATAGAAAAACTAGCTGTTTCGCCCGTGCTTCGCTACACATCTTATATTGCTATTTTTGTTTTTCAAGGAGAATGGAAATTCGGGAGGAGGGGATTGGTTTGTGTCCACCCTGTATATCGCAACCTTTAAAAATCAAAATTTAAAGGTTTCACCAGGCGCCATAGAGACACTGCCATTCTTATTTTTTTAGTATTTTCTAAATTTTGTTTTACTGTTGCCGGTTTCGAACTCGTAACTCTGGAATCGCTGGTCATACCTTTGCAGAAACTGTCCGAAAATAAGGACTAAACAGCTACCTAAAACTTTCTCGCTTTGAGTTGATATCGCGACAAAATTTAGGACCGTGACTGTCCGATTTTGGAGGAGAAATTAGAAATGGCCGTAACTCGAAATAGGTTTGACATATTTTAGTTCTGATAATTTTCCTGGGGTCGTAGACCATGATTTTTTGGGGGGGGGGTCCATTCTTATGAATTTTTCGTTATCTGCTACCGTTTGCCTGTGGTATTGTAACAGACAAATCTATTCAATAAAAAATAAATTTATTCAATGCTCCTATAAAAGCCATGAGACTATTAATTATTTTTTCTCTTTGCAGATACATGAAGAGTTTGACAATATATTTCAAAATATAGTTTATTCTGGAATGAGTTTGAATAGAAAAACTCTCATGTATGAACTTAGTGAACTCAAAAGTATGAGTGAGAGTGATAATGTTTTTTTGGGACGGTTGAAAAATCTCAGAGACACCATTTATCAATTGAGGGATGAGTAGTTTAAAGATAACAAGCTGATATGCATAATTTCTTTTATGTGTCTTTTACCGTAACTTTAGAACTTTTTAAAACAATTTGGTCTGTTTTTTCATTTGCAATTATCGGAAAATTTGCCATGACTGGGATACGAACCAAGATACAGTGGATTTTGTAAGGACCATTAAGCTGGCCCGGTAACCGTGGAATTTCACCGTTTTGGTGAGTGCTATCGTTTGTATACCGAAACATTTTCGTTTATACCGTTATTCTGAAGATTTTTGATATCTCCTACTCTTCTTAAGGTTGCTCGGTTCTTCTTAAGTTTGCTCGGTTGCGCAATGCCCCTAAAAATCAGGGCAAAGGAAATACATAGGTAATCTTTCAATTTTAACAAGCCATCACTCGTCCCCTTAATGCCCACGGGAAAGTACATGCAGGGCAGCATTGGACTGCCTCAAATCTTGACCAATATACTGTGCTGAATTTTTCCTATAATGAATTCAAATTTTGAACACTGAGGGCTATTTAAGTTTTCACTTTATTCAATCAAAACACGAATTGCCAAATATATTTTTTATTTGGCAACAAATCTCTTGTTTTGCAACGCCAAGAAAAACAATAGTGCCTATAGTGACAAAATGACTAAACTACTTTACTGAATTTAATGTAACTCGGCGTATAATTTAATGTTTGATAAATTTTATGTTGGTCAAATGTTTTATAAAATGCATCGTTTCAAAAGGAGGGTCCACACTTATGTTGGAAATGTTGTACAACATTGCAAAACAAGTATGGACGTGTTGAGAAACTGTTGTCCAACAGTTGCATGTTTCCATAGAAGGTGGAACATTTCAAAATGTTTCCAGAAACATTTTCCAGAAACATAATTCTTCAAAGTTGCAAATTGTCATTCGAAAAAAATTCTTCAATCCAGAACACCTGTATTCTAAACTCAATTCATCAACATCACCCAAGATCAAATCTTTTATGAAGTCAGCTGTAGTGTAGGTATTTTTTATCTGAGCGCACGGCAGTGCGACAGGCCAAGTTCCAGAAAGCACCAGTGTATCTTTACACGAAGCAATTCACCGGGTTTTACACACCGTCAGATATCTGGTTCTACAAGGGATAGAGAATTGAAATTTTGAACATACATTCCGTAGTATAGTACAATACTACAGGATAAACTTCAAAATTTAATGCTAACCCCGCCGGGAGATACGTAATTTCAAAGTTTGCACTTTTGGATACTGACTGACTGACATATTGACTGATTCACTCATCATCAAAAGTTTCAGGCACTTCCCGTATACCTAGAGCGCTGAAATTTTGCATGAAGTTAGCAATTGACATCCAAGTAAAGGGAAAAATCCGAAAATTTGAACTTTTTAACTCTAAGTGC
>CM022881.1:23026130-23036393 GCA_012654025.1 Pachypsylla venusta | reverse complement strand
AAAAAAAAAAAAAAAAAAAAAAAAAAAAAAAAAAAAAAAAAAAAAAAAAACATTTACCATAATAGTAAGTTTAAGCGTAATCACGAAAAAAAATCGTGAAGAACGAAAGAGACAAATAGAAACGTAGAATTGTCTTATTCGTTAACAAATTTTTTTCGTGGTAATAGTCACTAATATTTCGTGGAAACTTACAAGTTGTACAAAAACTGTCTAATAACACTTATAACATACATCTTCATGAATAGCTGGAGTATACAATTTGCAGTGATTTAAGGCATGTACGGAAATGTCATCAAAAATACGGAAATTTTTACTATTGAGTACGGAATTGCTCACTTGAGTTCCGAACATCACTGCCTAGCACCTCTAGTTTTCTAATTTTATCTTCAGAGTGTTTTGAAATGTCGTTGCGATGATTTGCCGCTATGTAAATATTTTCCATTTTCATGCGCCCGACGTCAAAATCATTCATTTTTGGTAACGAATTGAATTATAATGTACCTTCTGGTCTCATTTGGTTACAAGAAAGTATTTAGAAGCTTTGTGTTCTAATATGTGCGTTGGCATTAAGGTGAGAATATTGACATTGTGACACTAGGTTCTATGCAGATGCAGAATTAAAGGCTGAGACGACGTGAAAAGGATTTTTGCTTTCTCTGCCAAGGAGAACGCGAGGACAGTATACGCTGGTAGCCCGCCTGTTCATTGTGTCTCAGTTCGTTGAGTTGTTTGCAACTCGGAAGCTAGGTAGCAACTACATCGATGATATTATGTAGGAGGAAGGGCGGTCACAATAAATGGTTGCAGGTTCCATAACCGGAAGATAGCTGTACACATTCAGGGCGAACACATCGGATTCTAAGTGTTGACAGTCTTCAGTGAGAGTGACGAAATGTCTTGATTGGACCAAAGTCTGTACAATGTGATTAACATTTTCAACTGTGCAGCAAATCCAAACGATTTGTATCCGACCGATCTGTGGTCTCGTACCAAAGAGGTGACACAATTTCTACTACGGGTTGCAGAGAGTCATGACAAACCTGTCTAAAATTAGCGAATGAAACATTCGCTAATTTTAGATTGGATTAGCCTAACAATCCAACTGAAAAGGATTATTCATTTTCATATCACGGATGTAGAACTAGACTGCTGTAAACGCCCGGGCAGTCGTAATCCTAAGGGGTTGGAATACTTTTAAAACAAAAATCATCGGTAAATCATTTGTCGTCTAAATATGGCATTCGTAGGTCTCACATTGTCTCCAACTTTCCCCTTAGAGTTCAAAGATAAGTGAATAGTGTCACAATGTCAATAGACATTGTGACCTAATGCACTACCAACGCATCTAATTGCAACACAAAGCTTCTAAATACCTTCTTGTAACCAATTAAGCACAAAAAAGTACATTATGATTCAATTTCTTCCCAAAAATGAATGATTTTGACGTCGGGCGCATGAAAATGAAAAATAGCTATAGCGGCAAATTAGCGCTACGACTTTTTTCTTTAATTTGTCTTAACGTCTCTTTAACATATATTGGTCATTCAAGACGGGTGTTGCACGTTCCATTCGCTGGAAACTTGCAAACCAGCTACCCACATTGACCTCACCCAGTCTGGGTTGGGTCGGAAAAAAGAGCCAACGATACGTGGTGTTCCCAAGCGGTCACCCATCCAAGTACTAACCACGCCCGACGTTGCTTAACTTCAGTGATTTGACGGGAACTGGTGTATTCAACGTGGTATGGTCGTTTTAATACAAGCTGAAAATCAAATTAGAAAAAATAGAAGTGCTAAGAGCTTTGAAACATTAGATAATAACATTTTTCATTCGAATTATGTAGGAGGAAGGGGGAGATTAACTAAAAAAATTCCTCTTGCCCCATCGCCTAAAATGCAACTCGAATTTTCTGTTTGGACGATGAAATTATATAACAATCGGATATTTAATCCGAATATAAAATTAGTAATTTAGAGGTCAATAAGTCATATGGCGGCTATTCGGAAGCACGAGCGAAATAAATAGATGAATGAATAAATAAAAAAGGTACATAACACAATCATTGAAGTGAATAGAACAGATGATAGCAGCAATTAATCAAATATTCTAATGAAAATTAATTCCAATGAAATCCACTAGATAGCAACAAGTTTCCTTTTATTTTGAACTTTCTGGAATGTAAAGAATTTCTATACCTTGCTTCCTCTTTCTGGAAATTCAGTTAGAAGCTATATCTTTCCAGAAACTGCTTCCCCATTCTAGAAGTTAGTTGAAAAGCTATATAAGAGGGCTGCGCGTAGAAACTTGAGTCAGTTTATTAAAGTGAGTTAAATGAGTTAAGTTCAAGTGATTATCAGTGAGTTAATTGTGCATTTTTAGTGTGTGAATTATATTGTTTTCTAGCGTATTTTTGAAAATTAACAGTGTACGACTTTATATTTTGTGTTACCCTTTTTGATTTTATTTTCTTTAATAAAGTGTTTTGAGTTTGTTTTCGATTTTTTTGAGTTAACGCGTTTTTCATCAAAGACTGCTTAGTCCTTGAACCTTAAGTCTACAAAAATATGTTTATTATTTTTTAAAAAATAACTCAAAATAGTGAAACTATGGCCTAAAAGCAATAGAAAATAACATATTCGATCAAAGAATTTTTTAGGCGTCTATGGCACGTTGAATACAACAGTTTCCATGAGATCACTGAAGTTAAGCAACGTTCAGCAAGGTTGTTCCATGTGGGTTCGCGCCCTCGTGATGCCGGCTATTTTTCCGGACCAACTCAGCCTGGGTGAGGTCAATTTGGGTAGCTGGTTTGTAAGTCTCCAGCGAATGGAGGGTGAAACCCACGTCTCGAAATACCGATAGATGTTAAAGAGGCGTTAAGCCAAAAAAATGTTCAAATTTTCTGCACGATTAGGTATAATACTTTATCTTCTAGAGGAAAAGAAATTAAAAATTCTAAGAACTTACGTATATTGCAGATGTAGCTAAAAGATGGATCTCCGATTCTGCGATTATATAGCCTTTCACATCGTACCAGTACAAATAAACTGATGGAAAACGTCCTTTTCGTAGAAAGAATTGCATCTTTGCTACTGGAACACCATTCCTATTTCTTTTCAAAACTTCACGTTTAAATTGTGTCAATCTACTTTTGGCTAGTGTTGACAGAATTGAACAGAACGGTAATCCCACAAAATACAAATCCTTGCCATGAATACCAGAAGCAACAATGAAATCTTCATTAATATCGAATTTTTTTTGGGCATATTTCATTTTTTTATCTACTCCAAAATCATAATCTTTATAGGATCTCACAACATCTGATACAGTTTATAGTTCCGTAAATTTAGGAAAAGAAAAGGAAAAACATTAAACAGTAGTTTTGAAATGTTAGATTGGACCTTACATCGTTAGGTAATATTATAAAAAGCCCCGAGATGGGAAAGTATGAGGAACTGTCCGCCATTTTGACTTGTATCGTCCGCCATCTAGAATTCTGCGCGTATTATTAGATTTTTTTTTCAACTATTTCTGACCTAAATGAAAAACAAGATTAATTTTATAGAAACCTACAATTCGAGAATAGTCCAAGAATTGTGGATATTTTTTAATTTTTTTGTAAAAATATAGAGTACGGTTTATTTTAATATCTAATCTATACTTATAAAACGCAAAGCCCAGTTGGTATATTGACTGACTGATTCATAATCAACGTAGCTCCACGATGGCTAATCCTAGAGACTTGAAATTTTGCACACAAATTCTTTTTAGTATGTAAGTGCGTAATAAGAAAGAAAAAGATCAAAAGTAAGTGGAAGCAAGTTACTGCCAAAAATGTCGGTTTTTAGCGGTATATTTTGCATTATTTTCTGTTTAAAATAAAGAAGATAACGTAAACTGACCGAGAATGGACCCCCCAAAATAATATATGAGGACCCCACAAAAATATTTTTTTTTTTAATTTTCCAGTTTCTCCCCGATTTATGGGGTTTTCACCGCCGAAACATCGGAATTAGGAAGTACCACATCCCGATGTGGTATTTCTTACATCTTAATACCGATTTTTCGGAATTAAGAAGTAAAATATTGAATTTTCTAGATAGGACCCATGCTCACTCTCGGGGTCGATTCCCCCAAAAATCTAAAATTGAGAAGTTTGAATTTCGCAATCTCGAAATTGTTGTTGAATTACGTAACCGTAGCGAAGCACCGGATAACAACGGGTAAATCATAATTTTTAAACGTACCTAGGTATAGGTAAAAATCAAATCGCAATATTTTAAAACCTGAAAATAGTGATAGTGGAAACGAGAAAGATGACAAGGGAGGGAGCTGTAATTGTGGATGTGCTGGAAAGGGAAAGGAAAAGGAAAAAGATTGGACGAGAGGAGAAAAAAGAGAGAAGGAGGGAGATGAGGAGAGGGGAATGTTAACCCTAGGATTGCCAAGCTCTATTCAATTACGTGCATTGCCAAGGGGGGTACAAAGTACGCGCAAACAATATAAAGGATAAAATGATTTTTTATTACAATAAAAGTCGCTATTACTTTATTATAAACTAAATCAATTATTATCTTACATAAAAATAAAATTAAATCCCAGGAATAAAATAATGTAAATGAAAATAAAAAAAAATCGCTAGAACCTAGGAAATCTATTCTGAACCAGAACTTTGTCCTTCCTGACATCCCACACAGACAAATGTCTTTTGACAGTGTTTACACACACTTATTTCTTGCAGGTGGCTTTTAATGGTAGCTTTAGACAATCAATATATTGGTTACATGCATTGTATAAGGTACCGCCGCCCAAAGTTTGGCTTCAATATCATCCCTTAGAAGGCTTAGAACATACATATTTGTATATGCTATGATGGAAAATATTGTTTGTGACAATTATTAAAAGTCTCATTAAAATAAGTATCATAAATTGATTACTATAAGCTTTTTGCTAAAACGCGGGTACTTTGTACACCCCCCCCCCCTGGCAATGCTAGGGTTAAGAGGAAAAGTGCAAAACTATTTCACCCTTTTATCTTAACCTTCCCCCCCTCATAGGCGGGAGGTATGCTAGAGAGAAAGAGAAAGGAAGAAGAAAGAAATAAATGGAAGGGAAGAGAGAGGAAGGTTGGAAAAGGGGGGAAATACAAAGCGGAAGATGTGGTAGAGAGAAAGGAGAAAGGGGGAGAAGAAAGAAATAAATGGAGGGGAAGAAAAAGGAAGGTTAAAATAACAGGGGGAAATTGTTTGTATTTACACGGAATTAGAACCGTCACCTATTTAAGCTGGCTTGCTCCCCTCGGTGGCTACATTGTGATTAAAAATACCTTGCTTTAGATTAAGGTGGTCATGTAGTACCACAGGAGTTTTAATGCCATGACCGGGATTGAATATAATATGGCCAATTTGCCCTTCAAATTCAAACTTGAGCACTCCTGTAAGAATGATTAGAATAATTAATTAGTAAAACTAGTCCAGTCATCGAATGGTTGGCTGGAAAAAAAATAATGACTTTAAAAATTTGTTTGGAGTGGTTAGGAGATAAACATAGGTACTAAAAGTCCTCTAACCTGGGGATGAGCGGAGTGGAGAAGGTCACTTTTTTCAATTTTTCCCCTATATCGCGAAAACGGTTGTTTATAGGGTACAAAGTATTCTTGGTAAAATTGGAGCCATCCAAATTTTCTACCAGTTTGCTCTTACTAATTTTATTCCACCCCGTTAGTTTTCGAGATATGATTCTACCCCTCCGCATATTTGTGAAAAAATTCACTCCATTTTTCGTTAAATTTAGTGCTTCGCTTCATAGCAATAGCCCAGGAAAAGGAGTTACAGAAGATCCAATTGACTTTAAATGCATGTTAATCGATTATAAACCTTATTCTTTGAGATTATACGTACAAAATAACTGGTTTGATACAAAGTAACAGCTGTGGAAAACCGAAACGAACTTGGCAAACTCTATATTATTGCCAAATGCCATAGAACGGACTGTATTTTTTTTTTTTTAGGATTAATAATAAAATGTAAAAAGGAATAATTTTGTAGAGTAAATCTGATCCTCTATAACGTTTTTTCCTGTGTTGTTGCTGTGAAACGAAGCACTGGTGTGCTACAGACCAAAATTAAAATAAGATGAATTTTTATATTCCATCAAATATGCGTTCGGGGGTGGGAAGAAATCTCGAAAACTATAGAGGTGGAAAAAAATGAATAGAAGCAAACTTGTAGGAAATTTATATGGTTCCAATTTTAGCGGGATTATTATGTACCGTACAAGCAACTGTTTCCGAGATAGAGGGGGAAAATTGAAAACATTTGTCTCCTCCACGCCTCCCACGCTCTCCGCTCACCTTCAAAGTTTGGAGAATTTTAGTATGTTTATCTTTATCTTCTTTTTTTCGATGCGACGCACTCTAAAACCCTATATTGATCATTCGTTGACTGGACTACATAGGATATCTCTTGCAATCTGTATTGGGTAAAATGTTTGTTTGAAGGTTTATTTCAACTATTTTGAAATTTTCGTCTCGTAACGTTTTCAAAATAGATGTTATTTTCAAAATATCAAAAGACAAAAGGTTTAAATTATTTAAAATATTCCGTCAAACAAACTCTGTATTGTTTGATATACCCCGCTAATAAGCAATGCTTTGTGAGATAACTCAATTTCAGTTGGAATTTCTTTTGGTTTATTATTTTCAATAATGAACCTTTGGAATCGTCACGAAAAAAATTTACCCCTCCCCGAACAAATTTTGATATTACTTATTTCAAGGTACGTTTGTCCGCCGCCTGGTAGGAGAATGGTAAGAGCTAGAGAGTTGTAATTTTGTGTATGATGTCATATTTGGGGTCTCAGATAGCTCCGAAACTTTTGGGTTCAATCAAATATACCGCTGGCGGTTTTTACCGCATTAAAGCGGTTTTCATTAATCCTGTCTGAAAAGAGAATGGTGAGAGCCAGAGACTTCAAATTTGGTAGGTATGTCAAATTTAGGGTCTAATTACGCCTCAGATTTGGAATCCCTCAATTTATTTTGAGGGGGGGTATTTTTTTGCCAGAAAAATAAGAAACCCATGTGTCACATTGGAAGAGTTTTTTCCTTGATTTTAAAATTGCTTTTGGTAATTTGTAATTACTCTGAATACAAATAAAATATTGAATACCGGCGACGAATTGATTGCGAAATCTAGAAGGCACAAGTGCATTTTGAGTTGTCATATTAAAAATATCGTTAATCATGTCAGATGATACAGAATTAGTATCAATTGCACATAAATAGAGATGATCTTTCAAGAGTTCGATTTCTAATATTAGCTTTTCAAATATTTCTAGGACAAGACTGTAATCTGCTGATCGAGGATGATACTGGGGTTCATAGTTTTTGTAAAACTCGTCGATCGAGTTTGTTTTGTGCCGTCGAAGTTGACTTTGATATTCTTCGTGAAATCTGAAAAAAAATAATGTATCCAGTTTGAGTTTATTATTTTCAATAATGAACCTTTGGAATCTTCACGAGAGAAAAAAAGTCACCCCCCCCCTCCTGAAAATTTGATATTTTACGTTTCAAGGTACGTAGAATCCAAAAATCGAATTAAAAAAATCCGTTTGTCTGCAGTAAGCCGTGGTGGACAGTTTTGCAACTTGCGTTGGCCAATTTGAATGAAATTTAGCATATAGGTCCCTTCTGGGCTCTAATTATGCCCCGAAACGTTAAGCATATATACCGGTAATTGCTTATAGTGATAACACATTATTTGTCATGATTTCAAAATCGTTTCTGATTCCTAATTTAATAGGTAATGTTCACAGAGGAATGAGAAAATGCCTATACAAAAACATAGTAGATATTAGGAATGGTGTCTTTATTGAAATTCATGTTAGTGGCAGAGGAATCAGTTTCTGATTCCTAATTTAAAAGGTAATGTTCACAGAGGAATGAGAAAATATCTATACAAGAACATAGCAGATATTAGGAATGGTGTCTTTATTGAAATTCATGTTAGTGGCACAGGAATCAGTTTCTGATTCCTAATTTAAAAGGTAATGTTCACAGAGAAATGAGAAAATGCCTATACAAGAACATAGTAGATAATAGGAATGGTGTCTTTATTGAAATTCATGTTACTGACAGAGGAATCAGTTTCTGATTCCTAATTTAATAGGTAATGTTCACAGAGGAATGAGAAAATGCCTATACAAGAACATAGTAGATATTAGGAATGGTGTCTTTATTGAAATTAATTTTTTAGTGGCAGAGGAATCAGTTTCTGATTCCTAATTTAATAGGTAATGTTCACAGAGGAATGAGAAAATGCCTATACAAGAACATAGTATATATTAGGAATGGTGTCTTTATTGAAATTCATGTTACTGACAGAGGAATCTGAGAATAACTCGACTGGAAGGCAAAATAATAGAAAAAGTTTAAACAAAAGTTGTTGCATAAGTAGGGGGACACATGACCATGACCTTCAATGTGACCTTGACATTGACCTTGGAGGTTATTTAGAGGACAAATATGAATTCTTAAATAGAAACACCCATTTCTGACCGCCGATTCGTGATTACCAAAAGATTTGACAAATGACCATGAAATTCAATGTGACCTTTACATTGACCTTGGAGGTTATTTAGAGGTCAAAAATGAATTTTTAAATAGGAACACCCATTTTTGACCCCCAATTCGTGATTAGCAAAAGATTTTAAACATGACCTTGACCTTCAATGTGACCTTCACATTAACCTTGGAGGTTATTTAGAGGTCATATGTGAAATTTTAAATAGAAACACAAATTTTTGACCGCGGATTCGTGATGAGCAGAAAATTTTACTCTCAAAAATGTAGGTACCTATCATTGTTAAAACTCTAATCCGTGCAACATATGCCCGACAAATTTTTGGTCGTGGGGGGGCTATCTTCACCTGGGGGAGCCTTTAGGGCACCAAATGTGAAATTCGAGTCAATTCTTGAAAACTGTAAATATTACTCCAATTTTGATGAAATTTAAAACACACACTCTTTGCAACAAATCATCGGCACATTGAAGGTCATGGTCATGTGTAAAATCTTTTGCTAATCACGAATCGGGGGTCAAAAATGGGTGTTCCTATTTAAAAATTCATATTTGATCCTCAAATAACCTCCAAGGTCAATGTCAAGGTCACATTGAAGGTCATGGTCATGTGTCCCCCTACTTATACAACAACTTTTGTTTAAAACTTTTTCTATTATTTTGCCTTCCAGTCGAGTTATTCTCCATTAAAGGTTAAAATGGTCCACCCTGTATATATAAAATAAATAAATTTACTATTTATTATTAGTAACCTCCTAAGGTTTCAATTCTTCCTTATTTCACGTAGAGCACTTTTGTTATCTCTTCGGAATTGTAACGTCATTCAATCAGCATACTTACTCTATTAGTCATCACACTTACTGTATCAGTCAGTATACTTACTCTATCAGTTAGAACACTTACTGTATCGGTCAACATGCTTACTATATAAGTTAGCAAACTTATTTTATCCGTCAACATACTTATTCTATGAGTCAGCATACTTACTCTGTCAGTCAGCATACTTACATTATCAGTCAGCAAACTTATTCTATCAGTCAGCATACTTACTCTAAGATATCGTCTATTTCATTAATAACAGAGTTTCCAATGACGTATGAATTTATTTGTTCTATTTTATCAATAATATGCTGAACAACTTTCACGTCATCAATATATACAGGTTCAACTGGATCAGAATATTTACCGTCATAAAGTAAACTTGTATTTACTTTATACGTTGACCTCTCAAAGGGACAACCGAATATAGTATCTGCCAAAGCTGTGGACAGAAAAAAGAGAAGTTCTCATATTAACACCGAATCACACGTGTCTTTGTATAATAAATAATAAATTAAGTTTTCTGTCAATGTACGAGTATTTAATAAAACGCGAAAATTAATTACTATTTAACAAATTTATATTAGACATCGTATTGGTAACTTTAAAAAATACTACCGTTATTTATGACGAGGATTCACTTACTTTTTCACTTCCGACTCGAGTTTCGTCTATTTCGTAGACATTTTCAAGGAAACTGTTTGGTGTTGTTGTTGTTATTGTTGAGTGTCCGTCAAACTACGCCGAATATATTACTAACACCCACCATGATAATATGAGACATACTGAGGTGTCACTGCTCCACCGAGGTAATCGTCAAATGGAAATCCTACTCTATTAATGTTCACAGAGAAATGAGAAAATG
>CM022881.1:22989658-23012907 GCA_012654025.1 Pachypsylla venusta | reverse complement strand
TAAGGAAGAGAAAGTCTAGTACGGTTTTCCGTACCATTTATTTCTTAATTAAGCGAGCAGACTTTTATTTTTCTATATTTATGACGCTTCAAATATGTTTTATGACACTGACAAACAAGTTCATGATTCTATGTGAATAACAATTGCTTGCGAGAAAAGTTCTGTCATATTAGGGCAGAAGGAGATAAACAAACAGTCGCTCGAAAATATGCGGGTTTACTCTAACTACATTAAATTGCAATTTTCCTTGAATTGCTACAAAGGGCAGCAGGAGATAAGTTACAAACAGGTGCTCCAAAATATGCTGGTTTACTCTAACTACATTAGATTGCAATTTTCCTTGAATTGCTACAGAGGACAGAAGGAGATAAGTTACAAACAGATGCTGCAAAATATGCTGGTTTACTCTAGCTACATTAAATTGCAATTTTCCTTGAATTGCTACAGGGGGCAGAAGGAGATAAGTTACAAACAGGTGCTGAAAAATATGCTGGTTTATTCTAGCTACATTAAATCGCATTTTTCCCTGAATTACTACAGAGGGCAGAAGGAGATAAATTACAAACAGGTACTCCAAATTGCAATTTTGCATTAAATTGCATTAAATTCTACAAGAAATTGCAATTTTCACTGAATTGCTACAGAGGGCAGAAGGCGATAAGTCCAAAAACAGAACTTTAGAGGGGGAGCAAAACCTGTCAAATTTTGATTTTTGTATTTTTTTTATTTTATTTTTTTCTTGATTGCAAATTACAAAAAAAAATGGTGTAGACGGCGGGTTATGTTGAACTTAACTCCTAAATATCTAACTCTTGAAGTTAGTAATCACTATCTTCTTAGTATCATAATATTTTCACATTAAGTCTGGGATTAAGTCTGAAAATCCATATTTTTTTAATAAACTCCTTTTTATCTCAAATTACTCTTCTTGTTTTGTTGGGACTTCAATAATTTGTAGCATTAAATAGAACTTCAAGTATTAAAGAAATCCCAGAGTAGTAATGCACAGTAAATGAAATACTTACAGTTCTTGCTGAGAAGTGATAGGAAGAAGAAGATGGCACAGAAAATGAAATACTTACAGTACTTGCTGAGAAGTGATAGGACGAAGAAGAAGGTACGGAAAAAGAAATACTTACAGTTCTTCCTGAGAAGTGATAGGAAGAAGAAGATGTTGAGAAGTGATAGGAAGGAGAAGATGGTACAGAAAATGAAATACTTGCAGTTCTTGCTGAGAAGTGATAGGAAGAAGAAGATGACACAGAAAATGAAATACTTACAGTTCTTGCTGAGAAATGATAGGAAGGAGAAGATTGCACAGAAAATGAAATACTTACAGTTCTTGCTGAGAAGTAATAGGAAGAAGAAGATGGTACAGAAAATGGAATACTTACAGTTCTTGCTGAGAAGTGATAGGAAATAAAAGATGGCACAGAAAATGAAATACTTACAGTTCTTCCTGAGAAGTGATAGGAAGAAGAAGATGGCACAGAAAATGAAATACTTACAGTTCTTGATGAGAAGTGATAGGAAGAAGAAGATGGTACAGAAAATGAAATACTTACAGTTCTTGCTGAGAAGTGATAGGAAGAAGAAGATGACACAGAAAATGAAATACTTACACTTCTTGCTGAGAAGTAGTAGGATGAAGAAGATGGCACAGAAAAGGGAGCTGAGAACGAGGTTCATATTAAAAAAATAAAAGCTGAAGAATACGTCTATAACTGTCGATAGTCACCGAAAATATTGGCTACATTTACTATTACCGTTTAGTACATATTTGAATGATGGCGTGACTGAATGTATGTAGGTTGTAGATACTAATCACAATAATAGGGTGTGATCATCACACGACTTTCCTCATCTATTAAAAATGAAATTATTCTAACAAGCTATTTTTTTTTTTTTTTTTTTTTTCTAAATATTTCGTCGACACACCATAACTTCTATGTTCCAAGAAGTGTGGAGCAATTACTGACGCTGTTTGTGATATTGTGTGTACAAGAGAGGAGATGATGATTTTGATGAGCTCGTTGAGTATGTGATTGTTGACTGGTGAGTGTCTGAGAGTGTTTGGAAGAGTAAGTGAATGATGATAATGTGTGTGTGTGTGTGTGTGTGTGTGTGTGTGTGTGTGTGTGTGTGTGTGTGTGTGTAAGTGTGTATTAGAAAGTAGCTCGTTGAGTATGTGATTGGTGAGTGTTGACTGGTGAGTGTCTGAGAGTGATTGGAAGAGTAAGTGAATGATGATAATGTGTGTGTAAGTGTGTATAGGAAAGTAACTCGTTGAGTATGTGATTGGTGAGTGATGACTGGTGAGTGTCTGAGAGTGTTTGGAAGAGTAAGTGAATGATGATAATGTGTGTGTATATAAGTGTGTATAGGAAAGGAACTCGTTGAGTATGTGATTGGTGAGTGATGACTGGTGAGTGTCTGAGAGTGTTTGGAAGATAGTCATTGTTGATGTTGATCGTATTTATTTGTGCAAAAGTGTCGGTGATTTGTTTTTGGATCGCATGTTTGTAGGTAACCTACTTTTGATCTAATAAATACAAACGTGTTTTGGCATTGAAAACTCGACAATAAATCAAAACATGTTTTGGCATTTATAGGATAAGGAAAGTAAAACGAGGAAAATGGAAAAAGGCTTAATAAACATGACAGGGCAGTTTTACTTAACAATTATTTGGGTGGACAGTTGAACCAAGTTTCTGTATGGATACCTACTATTATTATGAAAGATTTGCAGCCTTCGACTGTGCACATTGTTCTTTATTATATTTTAGGATTAGTTTAAAAAGATTTGAACAAAATTTCTAAAAAATACCGAACATTGTCTAATTAAATACTTGGGTCAATTTTATCAAGATCGTCAGATAAATTTTATGTTTTTTTCATTTTTGGGTCCAAAAGCAAAATTTCTACAAAAAATTCTAAAAAATACCGAACATTGTCTAATTAAATACTTGGGTCAATTTTATCAAGATCGTCAGACAAATTTTATGTTTTTTCATTATTGAGCCCCAAAAGCAAAATTTCTACAAAAATTTCTAAAAAATACCGAACATTGTCTAATTAAATACTTGTCTAATTAAATGGTCAATATTATCAAGATCGTCAGACAAATTTTATGTTTTTTTCATTTTTGGGCCCCATAAGCAAAATTTCTACAAAACACCAAAAATTGTCAAATATAATACTTGAGTAGAGATCATGAATAATGATCTCGACATCTTTCAACACTCATCACAAGAACCAACAAAGAAGTTCAAAGACACTTCGTATGAGTGGTGAAAGGTTAAAATTAATGTTTACCATGTGTGTGTGATCATAACACAAACAACGACAAATATAAGGGACTGCTTAGCATTCCAACAGACAGTCAAGTCAGAGAGAGGTGTCACGAGATCACAACTATAGTACATACCAAATTTTATCAAAATTAAACAAATTTTATGTTTTCTTTTCATTTTTGCGACCCTACCCGGACCCCAAAACTGAAATTACTAGAAAGTACCAAAAAATATTTGTTTTGAATTTCATGTGACTGTACCGAACGTTTTCTTTTTCAAGCGATTGTCAATTGAAGGAGCTTATTATAACAACTGGCGGGGCCCCTGAGAAAGACGCACCCACATGGATCCATTTTTTGTATAGTTAATAGTTTTTAGTTACCCATTTTAAATTGCATCAAGATTGGTTATGTATTGTAATTTGATTTTTGAGATTTAGTGCAATTGCGACGTTTTTGTTCCGGAACCGAGGGGGTTGGGACTCATAAAAAGTTGAAAACAGTGATTAATTAATTTTCAATACTTTGAATGATTCCGTCGGATCTAGAGATTATTTTTTAAAAAAAATCATATGAAATTATTGGATCTTTAAGGTCCAAATTTCAGGTACCCCCACGTGAGACCATTTATTTTAGATGAAATGATTCCTTAATTACCTACCTATTATTGATTTTAAATTTCATAAAAAATGTTTAAAATGTGGTTTGAATTTTAGAGATTCGTCCCAAAAAAGATGTTCAGGTGCCCTGGGGTCAATATCGAGAAAAAGAAAAATACTGGGAGTTTATGTTGAAATAGTTAAGACACAGTTGGTTTTTATTTTCCCCATCTAGGTTAGGTCACGAACTTTTTGAACCGCCCTCATAATAAGGGTCCGACTTAAGGGAGAACCGTAGGGTCCTCGAACAAGGGAAAAATCCCACGTTCTAAATATTTTTCCCGTTTTCAAAATATTTTTCCCATTTGGGGAAAAAAAATATGCTCAAGCAATAAAGGCATGGCCGTAAAAACGTTTCCTAACCTGTCGAGGGGGGTTAAAATATGTCAATAAAGCTAATAAGTAAACATAAAAAGTTAAAAACAAAACAGAAGTGGAAAAAATAAAAATATGGTTGGTGGGATTTTTCCCGCGATGTGTCACGCCGCACGCGACAAAAATCCCACAACTGTGGGATCCTACGGTTCTCGCCGGAGTCCCCCCCCCCCCCCATAATAATTGTGAGCAGGAGAGGGAAAAAATGAAATTGGGGGAAAATATTATTTCTCTCCGGAGTCTAATTCTCCCATCTACTTCATGACTTTTCGCTAACTTCACATTGTACTTCAAAAATAATATGCTAACTTCATTTTTGTAAAAAGTAAATAAAACATCAGCTGTCTTTTATCAGCAAAAAATATTCTTTCAAAATGGCTTCATTACCAATCAGTCCTAATCAATTCTTTTTTCCCCTTTTCTTTTTTCTTTTTTTAGTATTATTCTAATGTAAATGTTATTGTTAATACGTGGAAAATTCCCAAACTTTCCAAACAATTCTTCTTCTTTTTTCTATTTAAGATTATTTATAAAAAGTGAAAATTTTTGTTTTGAAAAGAAAAATGAGTGCTGTGAATACAGCAGTAGATACTAAAGTCATTCAGAGTGATGCACAAATGAAGGGATGGTTATTCAAATGGACAAATTATTTAAAAGGATATCAAAAACGATGGTTTGTTCTTTCCAATGGATTATTATCGTATTACAGGTAAATCTATACTTATAAAACCCAGTTGATATACTGACTGACGTACTGACCCATAATCAACGTAGCTCCCCTATGGCTAAACGTAGAGACTTGTATTTTATATTTGTAACTCATTCAAAATATTTTTTAGGTGACTATACGGGTTGTCTCAAATAAACACGAATCATTTTAACAACACATTCTAGAGCTCAAATAAATCAAGGCCACTATTGGAAATACATCCCCTCCGGTGCTGGCCAACGGAGGTAAAACTAACATCCTCTTGTTATCTCCTGATATGTGAAATATTTCAAAATTTATGGAATATTCACAATGCCGAACGACACCCCTATTAAAAGGAGAGTACGCACACCACCTTAGCAGAATTAAGTAGATCAGTATTGTTTCCTATAAAACTTCCCGCCCCATGCAGAATAAAACGCACACAATGTGGACTACCTTAAATTTCGGGGCCCCGTTTGCAAGTTTCGATCTAGTTTATCGAATAAGTGAGTAGTCATTTCGTTTGGTACCAGACAGATACTATTATTTTTTTTTTGGAGCAAGTTACAAACTTAAAATGTGGTTTAATATAATTTAAAAAGTCTTTTTAAACGTTTTGGGGGTGGAAAATTAATTAATTCACTTTAATTTTAATTTATTTTGAAAAAAACCNGGAAACACCAAACTGGATCTATTGTAATAAATTTTAAGAGTCTCATCTTTTCATTCATGAAGAACAATAATTGTTAATTCTAATTGATTCGAATTTAAAATTCATTTTCTTCTTCTTCTTCGCTAATTGATGTTGTTTTATATAATTATGATCAAAGTCAATCTCTCTCTCTATTTCTCTCTCTCTCTCTCTATCTATCTTAAGAATACATTTGATATCATAAAGCTTTCTATTGTGTTCTTAGCAATATAATCTCCGTCAGGGCCGTAACCCAGATTTTTTTTTCGGGGGAACAGGGGGGGGGGTCCGAAGCATTGACAGCCAAGCCAGGACTAACACCTGAAAATAATTATCATGGAAGGTGATGTTGATGCTGCTGTTGTTGATGTTGTTTTTGTTGTTAATGTTGTTTTGGTTGTTAATATTGTTGGTATTGTTAATGTTGTTGTTGCTGCTGCTAATGTTGTTGTTTTTGTTGATGTTGTTGCTTCTGTTTTTGTTGTTGTCTTTCTTTTTGTTGTTGTTGCTGTTGTCTTTGTTTTTGATGTTTTTGTTGTTGCTGCTGTTTTTTTTTATATATATATTATAGGTCACGTGCAAAGTAGAGTATTTTCATTAAAAAAAAAAAAAAAAACACAATTGAAATTTCGGGGGGCGCCTGAACCTCCCGGACCTCCCTGGGTATACGGCCTTGCTTACAGCCTCAAGTATGATTTATTTTTCCTCATGGAAAGTTTAGCAAATCATAATTGAATTGAAAGAAATTAACGCCTTCGGCAAGAGGAGCACAACAAACAAAATGTAAATTCTCACCATCTGACGCACGCTATATATTTGTTCACATTCTCAGGTGTACAAAAATCCGATGTAACAGAAGACTTGGCAACATCAACTCGCGTAGGACTTCTCTCATCTGTAATTCCACGTTCAATCTCACCACGACTATTGGCATCCTCATTAAACGGTCTAGCAGAAAACGATCCTCTCCTATTGGACTCATCCGATTCTATATCAAGTACCAGTTTCATATCAGCCGTATCTTCTCAAGAAGATCTAGCACTTGTAAATCTACACATGCAAGTCAACAAACCAATCATTGATTCACCATTATTGATGGCCACATATATTAATCATTTAAATCAAATCTCGTGTTCAAATTGGACACAAGTATCATTGCCGTTTGGTTCAGATGCATTTACAATACCTTTGTTTCAACGAGCCAATGATGGGCGACTTGTATTTATAGGAAGTAAATATTTACCGAAATTTGAACCAATTAGTGAAGGTTTTACAAGTTTGAAAATGGTTTCGAGATGTGTGAATAATGAATCAAGTTCGACTGCGTATACGATGAAAAGTACACCTTCGTATAGTACTTCTTATCCGTGGGACAATCAACAAGTCGATAGTAATGTTAACAATGTTGTTGAGTTTGATTTTAATAATCAAGAAGAGTTGATTTCAATGAGAAATGAGTGTGGAACTAAAACAACTGTTGTCATTAAAATGAAAGGTAAGTAGTATAGGGTATCAGACAGATACTATTAATTTTTTTTGGAGCAAGTTACAATATAATTTAAAATTAAATTGTGGTTTAATATAATTAAACCACATTTAAAATTGTGGTTTAATATAATTTAAAAAGTCTTTTTAAGCGTTCTGGGGGTGGGAGATTAATTAATTCACTGTAATTTTAATTTATTTTGAAAAAAACCTTTTTCTTCCGGATTTATTGAACTATTTGAATATATTGAACTGAAGCAGACATAGTTGTACCAATATGAAAAAAGTCCANAAAAAAAACTTTTTCTTCCGTATTTATTGAACTATTTGAATATATTGAACTGAAGCAGGCATATTTGTACCAACATGAAAAAAGCCCAGTGCAAGTTTGTTTATTTTATCAATATAAGCGTTTAGATGAACGTCCCTCACCCCGAGAGATTAGGAAACGTTTTGATCGGTCATGCCTCGATTAAACCTGTTCTTCTCATAAAGTCGATTTTCAAGCAATAAAATTGTGAATTAAACATTTAAAAGTGAGCTTTCTCGTATTTTCCACCATTTATTCGTGAAATAATCTTCTACTTTCAATTAATCATATTTTAAGTTAGGTTAGTTGCTCAGAAAAAAAATAATAGTATCTGTCTGGTCCCTTTCGTTTATTTTGCATAACATGACATTTCAGAATTACTTAGTAATCAATCATAATTTTTAGATCGAAAATCATAATCATAACTCCGCCCTCTAGACATGTTACAATAATGATCACTTTTCCAAAAGAAAGTTTAGCAAGGAAAATTAGGGAAATACTTAGACATAAAATATAACAATAAGAATCTAAGTGAAACTAGGAATAACCTTTGATCCAAAATTAAACTGGTCTCAACATGTGGAAAAGACTACAAAGAACGCCCAGCACAGACTCAGACTACTAAAAAGACTAGCCGGATCAAAATGGGCATACTCCCGAAGAACCCTCAATACCACATACAATAACTCTGTTAAGCCTACTCTAACGTATTATGGGGAAATAATGCTAACGGCCAACGAATCAAACAAAGCAAGATTCGAAAGAACCCAAAATGAGGCATTAACATTAATCACAGGAGCTGTAAAATCTACTCCCGTAAACGCAATGTAACAAAAAAACAAAATCCATCATGAAATTAATAGAGAAACAAGCACCAATTCAGTATGAGAAGATTAGAAGGCTAGCAATATCGAATAACTGGACCAACAAAGTCAACCCAATCATACTCATAAACCAAACAGGTTCTCTACAGAAGGTTGAGGAATTACAAGCAGAATATTATAATATACCAGATAAAACCAGAATATTTGAAAACCGCTATAAACCCAATTGAAAACATAGAAATCCAGTACTGCCTAAACATTCATATTTGCAAAAAACAAGACGTCTCACAAGAGTGCTAGAAACAATCAACACCTTATATCTGCAAAATCTATGACTACACGTGTACACGGATGGATCCCTTCAAAACTAGGACGATGGCGCAGGTGCAGGAGTGGGCGCAGGTATGCGACCTGTTTCCATTCTATAGAAGTCTATACCCCATACGACAAACTTTGATGGGGAGTTGGAGGCTACCAATGTGGCCAAATTACAACTTTTATTCAGACCAAACAAGTTCGAAAAAGCGGTAATCCTATCAGATTCTAAAGCAGCAATCCAGGCCATAGTCAACAGAAACTTCATCTAATGAAATCCGAGAAATAAGAAAAATCTTGAAACACCTGGAAGGACTGAGAAAAGTAATTGCGCTTCAATGGATTCCGGCCCATTCTGGGATACATGGTAAAAGTGGCTGACACCTTAGCGAAAAAAACAACAACAAAGATTACTAACACCCCATTGAGAAACATCCCGTTCCACTCCACCAAACCTTTAATCAAGAATGGAAATAACCAAAAATTTAAAGTTTGGATCAAAGGAGTTGGAAAGAAATGGAAGAACTACTGGAGAAACCTGACTTAATTCTGGAATTGCCCCGAAAAGCGACAGTAGCCAGTCTACGACTTTTGACGGGACACGACTGTTTGCTCAACATATCCACAGAATAGGATGTAAGGACTCCCCCATCTGTCCTCTATGTACAAATCAGGCAGTAATGAACACTAATCACCTGGCTGCATGTCCTGCCTTGGCCGAACATGACAATTTAGGAGGGAAATATTGCGACACAAGAAGGAAAATGTGTGACTTAATTGTCAAATCCGAGCATTTGAAAACAACCAAAAGAAAGTTTAATAATGGGAAATCATTTTTTTTTTGTTGCACTTTTCCAATAGCACATACTTACCGTCTGCGAGCTTTGGGCGCTGACGAAAAAAAAAAAAAAGATCTGGAACTCGCCGGCCCTGTTGCGTGGAGGGGTCCTTTCCGGACTCACGGTGCTGTTGCGCGGAGGGGTCCTTTGCGGACTCATGTATATTAAGCAAAGCGACCTTTATAGTTATGCGCTCTAGCATACGTTTTGGGACAACTTTTTTCTTTTCCTTCTGATGTAGGATTGTTGATCTCACTTCGTTGAATCTAAACTTTCTTTATGTTTGCATTTTACGCACTGTAAATTTCAGTTTTTTAACTTTTATCGTTCGGAACATGTTTAAAGATTTTATTTTATTTCTGAGATATTTAATACTTTTTTCCTTGAACACGGAGATACATTTCTTTCTTAGCCTTGAGATTTTTAAATAGATTTCATGCAAGCACCTATTCAATAATTTATTGCATAGAAACTAACTTCTAATTAATTGAAATTTATGATGTAAATGCTAGGTCACTGAACACGGGAGTGAATGTTTAGTAGTAGTGATTCCAAATTTCGTCATTTTTTCGACTTCAAACAGTACCAAACAGTGTGATCGGCAAATATATTTGATTAAATAGACTATTTGATTGCTTTGATATCAAACACATAAGTGACCAAATTTTTTCTAAATAGTCTGATAGGGTTTACAAACACGTTTGTCATGTTTGATCACACTTGTTCCGGAGGCTGTGGGTTCGAATCCATCCAGGAGTGAAAATTTTCTGATCGAATATTCTAGTTTACGGAATGGTATGGTTGTAAAAAAAGAGTACCCTTAAGTAATGTGAAAGTGGTTCATGAATTTTTTGTAAAAAGAAGATTAAATTTTTTTTTTTAAATTGACAGCCCTCGGCTGTGGACGTTGCTATTTGGTGATAGTATTGATTTAAAAGAATTTGGCAGACTTCGGCTGTTGACTTTGCTCTTTTGTGATTATTTTATAAAATAAACCCATGTGTCACATTGGCAGGGTTTTTTTATTCTTAGAATTATACAAGGCTGTGGCTAAGTAGTATGAAACCTAGAGTGACCGATTTAAGGGACGACAAATTTCAAATTTCGGGGTCTAAAATTTCTACCAAACACCAAATATTGTCAAATATAATACTTGGGTGACTGCGCATACCAAATTTTATCAAAATCAGACAAATTTTATGTATTTTTATTTGTACTTATATTTTTATATTTGTTCTAAAATACCAAAAAATAACCAATAAGGTACTCAGTTGACTGTGCATACCAAATTTTAATCAAAATCAGAATTTTTTTCCGTTTTTTTCATTTTTGGGCTCCTACCGTGGCCTCAAAACCAAAATTACTACGTAATACCAAAAATTGTCAAGTATAATACTTGGGTGACTGTGTTTTTATCAAAATCAGACAAATTTTATGTTATTTCATATTTGGGCACCTGCCGGGGCCCCAAAAACCAAATTTCTACAAAATACCAAACATTTTGTAATATAATTCTCAGGTGACTCAAAATAGCAAATTTTATGTACGAAAAGTACTTAGCCAAAAGCCCTATCAAGCTTGTTCAGATCTTTGGCCTAGGCGGAGTATTCATTTAAGCTATTTGCCACATGCACAAAAAATCCATTTGAGGCTTAGGTGCAGGGGCCATAGTGGCCCTGAAGAAGAACTTAGCTCTCGAATATCACTAAACGGAAAGACACCGCGTTTTGTTTTCAGAAATCAAGCTGAATTGGCCCATACTTGTAGAGGAACCATCAATTTGAGAGGCGCCATGGCTGTGAAGAAGAACTTAGCTCTCGAATATCACTAATCGAAACACCCCGTGTTTTGTTTTCAGAATTCAAGCTGAAATGGCGCCATTGCCGTGAAGAAGAACTTAGCTCTCGAATAACACTAAACGGAAAGACACCGCGTTTTGTTTTCAGAAATGAAGCTGAAATGGCTCATACTTGCAGAGGAACCATCATTTTGAGAGGCGCCATGGCCGTGAAGAAGAACTTAGCTCTCGAATAACACTAAACTGAAACACCCCGTGTTTTGTTTTCAGAAATCAAGCTGATTTGGCTCCTACATGTAGAGGAACCATCAGTTTAAGAGGCGCCATGGCCCTGAAGAAGAACTTTGCTCTCACTAAACGGAAACACCCCGTGTTTTGTTTTCAGAAATCAAGCTGATTTGGCTCCTACATGTAGAGGAACCATCAGTTTGAGAGGCGCCATGGCCCTGAAGAAGAACTTAGCTCTCGAATATCACTAAACGGAAACACCCCGTGTTTTGTTTTCAGAAATGAAGCTGAAATGGCTCATACTTGCAGAGGAACCATCAGTTTGAGAGGCGCCATGACCCTGAAGAAGAACTTAGCTCTCGAATATCACTAAACGGAAACACCCCGTGTTTTGTTTTCAGAAATCAAGCTGATTTGGCTCCTACATGTAGAGGAACCATCAGTTTGAGAGGCGCCATGACCCTGAAGAAGAACTTAGCTCCCGAATAACACTAAAAGGAAACACTCCGTGTTTTGTTTTCAGAAATCAAGCTGAAATGGCTCATACTTGTAGAGGAACCATCAGTTTGAGAGGCGCCATAATACAAACAGAAGACTCTTGTTCGTTCATTATATCCAACGGTGTTCAAACATTCCACATAAAGGCAAGCAATGAGGTTGAGCGACAAAGATGGGTGACCGCATTAGAACTAGCCAAAAGTAAAGCAACATCATGTGCGGAATCTGGTAAGTCAAATATCCAGCGCTGATGCAGGGATTGCCAAAAACCGATATTTAACAAAAGTTTAAACCAATATTTTACATGGCAATACACAAAAGTTTTTCATGACTATTTAAGTTTTTATAAATAATTCAATTTGAAAATGGTATACTAGCCAATGTCTATGGCACGTTGAATACACCAGTTCCCGATAGATCTCTGAAGTTAAGCAACGTTCAGCGAGGTTGTCCATGTGGTTGTCCACGCGGCTTCGTGATGCTGGCTATTTTTTCGGCCCAACCCAGGCTGGTTGAGGTCAATGTGGGTAGCTGGTTTGCAAGTTTCCAGCGAATTATATATAAATTATAAAAAATTATAAAAAAAATCCAAATTAAAATTTAAAAAAAAAAAAAAATGGTTTATTATTGTGTGCTAAATGTTGTTTTTGTATAGGCCACACAATTAGAGATTATGATCCCGAACCCCGAACCTTCCTGACAATCCCGAAGTTTCGGGACTGGAACGGTCACAATCCCGGGACTGATCCCGGGATTGGAAAAAAATTGGTAATCTTCCAAATTTCAAGTAAAAGTAGGTAGTTACAAGTTACAACAATAAGTAGATAAAATAAAAATAAAAAATGAAGTTTTTAACGTGAGAGATGTGTGTGGAGTCCTTTTGTGGATCTACCAAGAGTTTTCAGAATAGCATCACATTTTTTACACATTGCATTTTTACCGTCTTTGGACACTAAAAAATGACTCCAAACGGATGAAGGATCTGAATCTTTTTTGTGCGATATGAAACTGTCTATTTTAAAGTCCAGCCGAGCACAAAAGTAGTTGCGTTCAAAAAAGATGTAAGAATATATTAGAACATTAAAAATTAAGCCATTGCACACTTTTACAAGTCTTTTGACTATAAAAGAAACTGAAACAAGTGAAATACTGACTGCTTTGTATTTACCAAAAGGCTAGGTACCTATTTTTAGATAATTCGCATGAGTCATACAAACAACACATCGGTCATCCGTTCATTCGGTCTACACAAAGAAGAAAAGGATTTAAAATGGTCTTGCATTTTTTTATTGCATGACAAATGGCAGCACATCGAGTTTCATGTAACGTTCAAGGTTGATGTATTGTGGCCTCATTCTCAAATTCAATAAAAAAGTATGGTTTTTGTTCGTTTTTATTATATCAATGTCAATCCCGAAAATCCCGGGATTGGATGACGAATCTCGGGATCAAAATTTCAGCCATTTTCGGGCGGGATCCCGGGATCGTAATCCCTACACACAATATCCTCCTAAAGTACTATTTACCTTTGTCAAATTAAAGTAAAATATAAAAAATACAAGCACTTGAATATTTATTAACAATAAATAAAAATAATTTAACAAACATAAAATGTTTAAAACTGAACTCTGAACCTTCTAAGTATTTCCAATGTAAACAATATTACGTTTTTTAAATGTTGCTCTTTGTGACGTCATATCACCAGCCAATCAGAATCGTTTATATTCAAAAGATACTTTAGAACCTTTCAGCAGTGTTGCAGTGACTTCCCAGTTGATACGCAGATTATGATCCCGAACCTTCTTGACAATCCCGAAGTTTCGGGACTGGTCCCGGGATTGGGAAAAAATGGGAACCTTCCAAAAATCTAGTAGAAGTAGTTTTTACTAGATATAACAAGTAGAGTCCTTTTGCGGAACCACCAAGAGTTTTCAAAATAGCATCACATATTTTACACTTTGCATTTTTACCGTCTCTGGACATTAAAAAATGACTCCAAACGGATGAAGGATCTGAATCTTTTTTGTCCGATATAAAACCGTCCATTTTAAAGTCAAACCGAACACAAGTTGTTACGTTTAAAAAACAAGTTGAAATGTATTAGAACATTAAAAATTAAGTTTTCGCACACTTTTACAAGTCAGAAGATAAAAAGAAACTGAAACAAGTGACTTATCGACTGCTTTGTTTTTACCAAAAGGCTAGGTACCTATTTTGGATAATTCTCCTGAGTCATACAAACAACACATCGGTCATGGGTTCATTCGATCTGCACAAAAAGAAAAGCATTTAAAAAGGCCTTGCATTCAAGGTTGATGTATTACGAGTATTGTGGCCTCATTTTCAAATTCAACAAAAAAAGTGTGTTTTTTGTTCATTTTTATCATACCATTGTCAATCCCGAAAATCCCGGGATTGGATGGAGAATTCCGGGATCAATATTTCGGCCATTTTCGAGCGGGATCCCGTAATCCCAGGATCGTAATCTCTACCTGTATACGATATCCAGTTAATACGCACCACTTTAAAAATAATAAAAAAAAGAAGGAGTATTTTAAATCTTAATAATATGTTTGTATAAATAAACATTGAAAGGTTGTTGTTTTTTAGACAAGAAGGACCCTTTCCAAATTTGTACCACCGGAAATACAACTGGTCTTCAAAAAGTTAATCAGATGTCAACAGGTTTTCATGATCGATTTTTTTTTCTTTCTTTTCACAGACGAAGAAGACTTTGAGTCGGATGGCGAAATCAAACTAGAAAATATAATCAAAACATTAAGCTCTAAGTTACAGCAACTCCAATCCTACAATGATATTATTAATAAACAGGGCATGTTCCTCAATCGAACTCTGACTGAACTTGAGTCCTGCGATAACCCTCAAGATTTACAAAGTAAAATAAAAGAAATTAATGAGCGAGCCACTTTGTTTCGGATAACAACCAAGTCAGTGATAAATGTAAGTGTAACCAGTGACATCGGTTCATCACTCCTCTCCATATAACAACCAAGTCAGTGATAAATGTAAGTGTAACAGTGACATCGGTTCATCACTCCTCTCCATATAACAACCAAGTCAGTGATAAATGTAAGTGTAACCAGTGACATCGGTTCATAACTCCTCTCCATATAACAACCAAGTCAGTGATAAATGTAAGTGTAACCAGTGACATCGGTTCATCACTCCTCTCCATATAACAACCAAGTCAGTGATAAATGTAAGTGTAACAGTGACATTCGGTTCATCACTCCTCTCCATATAACAACCAAGTAGTGATAAATGTAAGTGTAACAGTGACATTCGGTTCATCACCCCTCTCCATATAACAACCAAGTCAGTGATAAATGTAAGTGTAACCAGTGACATCGGTTCATCACTCCTCTCCATATAACAACCAAGTCAGTGATAAATGTAAGTGTAACAGTGACATTCGGTTCATCACTCCTCTCCATATAACAACCAAGTCAGTGACAACATAAGTTGCGTATGTACAGATTGGAAAAAAAACCGTCGGATATAAATTGGTCAAAAATTAACTTTATTTTTTGAAAAAAGACGCAAAAATCACATCATTGTATTCAGGAGACTTCGAGGTTTATGTGTGGAAAACAATATCAAACATAGGAGCCTCTCTGCTAGCCCTGCACGCAGTTTCCCGATCCATGAAACATATATCATCACCCGAGAACATATTTCCGTATCTAATCGGTCGAATTTCGTGCTTAAGCTCCAACAGAGTATCTGGTTTGTTCTGATAAACTTGTGACTGAACCCCCATAGGAAGAAATCACAATGTGTTAAGTCGTATGATCGATGTGGGTAGGTAGTTCTCCTCACTGCGAGATCAGTCGGTTTGGGAATTTCTCCTGTAGAAGGGTGATTGTTTCCTCCGCAGTATGGTAAGTTGCGCCATCTTGTTGAAACCATACATTATTTATGTTCATTTGATCCAAACGGGGCTACAGAAAATCAGTTAACACCTTAAGGGGCGTTTACACTGCCTGAACATCCCCAAGCATTCGTGATCGTTGCTCGCCAGTTTTCAACGAGCACGAACACAAACGAGCCCTCTGTTCACACTGCTCGAGCATTTCTGACGATCAGTTAGTTACTCGTAAAGATTCGCAGCGAACAGATGGCACCCGCGCTATCCAAAATTGCGGTTTCCGCGACGGTTATCCTCATTCTGGACCATCTAGCGGAGGAAAAACGAAAAAGGAAAAGGCGTCGTATGTGGAGTCGTCATTTTTAAAGAAAATAAATTACTCCCCATTGCTGAAGGATTTGAAGGAGGATAACAGTGGGCTATTCAGAATAATAAAAAAAAAAATATGGCCTGGCTGCCACAGCTCAGGATGCTCCGCATACAGAGAAATTAACAAAAGGCAAACAACACCACACACAAAATAGGAGATGTGTATTCTTCAACAGCTAGGCGAGAACTAGATTCATAGAACACCGTTCGACGAATCCCGGGGTGTTTACACAGAGCGAGCGGCGAACGAGCGTCCCTTTGATGATTCGCCGGAAAACCGACATCGCACGGATTGGGCTCGAGCACGAACGAGCATTCACTTCGACCTTGATCGGCTCGCGGCGACTGTTTACAGTGCCTTAGCCTCGGACAAATGCTCGTTCGTCACCCCTGTTCGCGACGAATGCTCGGGCAGTGTAAAAGAGGTTTTACGGTGTTGAACTCCATTCACTGTGACAGCGTGTTTCTGTTGTTCTTCAAAGAAATAAGGTCCATTTTCTGGACTCGCAAGAACAAAAATAAATTTCAGAGGGTCATATGCCTGATATTGTTTAGTAGAAGCAGTGAGGCTGGTAATGACTAGTCCTTCAGCAGAAACGTTGATAGACTCTATCATGGTATAATTGTACATGGACTGGAGGCTGCTCCACGTACTGATGATTTCATGGTCTTGTGTGGGGATTTGAACGTCCCAAGTCATCATGGCGCATAGAACCTGCCATTATGGATACTGAAGATGTGTTGGGTCCACTTTTGTAGGTTACTTTGAAAAAATATTTTGAAAAATTCAAAGTAATGGGGTGATGATAGATGTTGGGATCCTACAATGAGCACTAAAGTTGTGACAGAATAAGAAAAAATAAATAAATATTAATAATCACCCCTCAATCGTTAATGTGTTGAACTTTTTTCTTCAGAGTTGTGGCAAATATTTGGAGATCGCTCAAACACAAGGCGGGAAATGGCAACGTATGCTACAACACGAACGAGATCAAAGATTAAAATTGGAAGAACTTGTCGAACAAATGGCCAGGCTACATCATCCAGCATCTAGAATGCTGGCGCGAAGTGATGATGAAGACGAAGGCAGCGTATTCTATGACGCTATCAGTGAGAATGGAACGGATCCTTCAGCGCGGGTCATTATTGAACCGGTTAGAGTAAGTAGTGAGAATGAGGACATCAAGGGCGAATGGTTCTATTTCTACCTTCAGCACGGGTCATTATTGAACCGGTTAGGGTAAGTAGTGAGAATGAGTACATCAAGGGCAAATGGTTCTATGCCTACCTTTCGTTCCGCCAACATTTCCCCGTTTGTTTCTATGAATCTCCTGGTTTCTACCAGGTTTCTGCTACGTAAATCTGGCATTGAATATTATCGTTAGTACCAGTAGAGCTCCGATATTATAGTCACAACAAGCCAACGTCAATGGCACGTTGAATACCCTCATAAGATCACTGAAGTTGAGCAATACACTGCGAGGTTTTACTTGATGGGTAACCACGAGGTTAGATCCCTCGTGATGCCATTCCCCACCTAGCCTGGGTGAAGTCGATGTGGGTAGCTGGATTGTAAGTTTCGAGTGAATAGACCATAAGGTAAATTCCCTTATTGAACGACCTTTGATATTAAAGAAACGTTATGCCAAAGACTAGGGGTCTTCGCCCCCTGCTCGCTTTACTCACCAACCTTCACCCCATTTTCCGATCGCTTCGCGATCTCCATTGGGCTTCCCTCACAATATTAAATGTCAAGAAACAAAAAAAACTTTTTTTATATAATAGAGGGATAATGTATTTTAATGTTTTCCAGGAGTTGGACACGGACTCCAGTACAAGTGAAGTTGATGAGTCTGTTCCATCGTCTCAACCTCCATCTAGTCTTGCCACTGTATCAGAAAACCAAATGATTTCTGATAGTGCCCAAATAGAATTGAAAAAAGTTCACGAACATCCATGGAAGCCAGGCACACCTCGAAGAACAATTATACCAGAAAAGCCGGTGGGATCTTCAATGCATATTTGGACAATTTTGAAAAATTGTATTGGAAAGGATTTGTCAACGATTCCAATGCCTGTAAGTTGGTCAGTTTTTGATGTTTGGCCGCTTTCGAACTACTTTAGCCATGGAGGCACGATATTCATGTAGAGACACAGAGAACATTCTCTACAAACATTCCGGCGACCTATTCTGATAATCTCTTGAAAAGTGGATGGCCACCTAGGGAATCAAGTGAGCTTCATTAGTTAATGGTCTAGTAAGAGGATGATTACTGGCCCCTCAGAGAAAACAGCAAAATTGTGAATCTCAGCAGACGTGACATCAGACTGGAGATTGGGCTGCTGACGAGTCACCGTGCTCCAAGGTAACACCTAAAAACTATAGGGGTCAACAAGGGAACAACGATGTGCAGGATGAGTGGAGAAGAAGAGGAGACAGCTTCCCACATTATATTTGACTGCCCATATGTGGCGCTACAACGCTAGGTTTCCCGGGTTGTGAACTCATAGAGATACACTCTAACCCAGTAGAATCGTTGCTGAACTTCATTAGGGGTTCGGCAATTTCAGGACTGGGTGAGAGATATTAGACGGAAAAACTGGTGTGCAATAGTCCTAACTAGTGGACGCAGCACTTGGAATTCCGAAAGGAAAGGCCGCCACAATTAATAATAATAGGTAATGGTCTTTAGCTCTTAAAAATTTAGGAAGGGACATCCAGCCTTTAATAAACTCTGCTTCAAACCAAAGATGGAAAGTCTTCAGTAAATTGAAGTTTCTACGAATGGATAGCAAGCCTCGCAAAAAGCAAGCGTCTTGCCAGGAAAGCGTACAGCTGAAGAGAGTAGATACTGAACAAAAGATCCTGCATGCTCAGGGGGTCTCGGACCGTGAAGTTGTCACCCTCGAGTAACAATTCACAATCTATTATCACTATGAAAGTTAGTAAGTAATGATTGCATTGTGTGTACCTATGAGGGGTAAAAAAAAAAAAAAAATGTAAAAAAAAAAAAAAATTCTAAATTTATATTTCTTTGTGTTTATATGTCTTAATGTGGGCATCATAGCATTACAAGGTATCCTCAACAACCACTCCAATATCAATAAGCCCAAGCTACACCTTAACAGTTTCCTTGTAATGCTACCACTTATCCATAGCTTCTGAATCGTCCTCAGGAGGCTGAATTACCCCCAAACACAACCAGACCAAGCAGAAATTTTGAAAAAACATTTATCAAATTTTCGACCCGCCAAGGAATCGAACCGGGAACCTTCTTGATGCAAGCCGAGTGTGATGCATACTGTGCCACGGAGAGGATTGGAATATATCAGGCCTGTGGAATTAATAAATTATTAATTTTTTTTTTATTATTTATTTAAAACACCCTAACAGGCTGAGCCGAATTTTGCTGTCATATTTAATTTTTCGTTCATAGCTCTTTTGGGGTCTTATGAGTAGAAAAGATCGAACCATTGACCTTTAGTATCATGATCACTGTTATGACCAGGAAGTACTTATATTGTCTTTTTCTTTTCTAGATCCATTTCTCTGAACCTCTCTCCATGTTGCAAAAGCTGACGGAAGATTTTGAATATGCCAGTATTTTAGACGAAGCAGCACTCTGTGAGGACCCATTTAAACAACATGCCCTTGTAGCAGCTTTTTCAACATCGTTTTATTCAACAACGGCTGCTCGAACAGGAAAACCATTTAATCCTCTGTTAGGGGAAACATATGAATGTGATAGAACCGACGATTTAGGATGGAAATGTTTTTCAGAGCAAGTAAGTGAAGGGGAGGACCACCGCGCCCTGATTTAGGATAGTAGTGGGACGTAGCTGAAAGTTCAATATGAAGTGGCTGCAGATGCTGCTTGAATGAAATATACAGAGTGTCCCAAAAGTCCGAGACCGCCTGAATATCTTTTGAACAGCTTTATGTGGAGCTTTGAAATTTTGCATGGTATTATACCCCAAATTAAACCACCTGATGGTGTGACCAATTTTTCAGGGGCGGGTCCCATGTGGCCCCCAGGGGGTCCAACTTTTGTTTTTTAAACACGAACCCCCATCTTGTGATACATTTTCTGAAAGACAATAAAATTGGAAGTACTTTGCAAAAAAATTTGCAAGTCTAGCGTGTTTGATTTCAAAATGACGGCCATTTGAAATTTCCAAGATATGACTTCCAAGAGTGTCTAAAACTAAGCGAATTTTTTGCAATGGCATATTGAATGATTGCATAGGACACCAATGTTGAGGAACCTGCTTTTTAGACATAATTCGCCTAGTTTTAGACACTTCGCCTAGGCGAATTATTTCTAAAAGTAGGCGAAGTGTCTAAAACTAGACGAATTATGTCTAAAACTAAAAAGCAGGTTTCTCAACAATAGTGTCCTATGTGATCATTCAATATCCCATTGCAAAAAATTCGCCTAGTTTTAGACACTTTTAGAAATTTCAAATGGCTGCCATTTTGAAATCAAACACCCTAGACGTGTAAATTTTTTTACAAAGTACTTCCAATTTTATTGTCTTTCTGGTTCGTATTTTAAAAAAATGTTGGGCCCCGCCCCTGAAAAATTGGTCATACCATCATTTTTTAATTTGGGGTATAATACCATACAAAATTTCAAAAATCCACAAAAGGCTGCTCAATAGATATTCCGGCGGTCTCGGACTTTTGGGACACCCTGTATAGTAACAATAGAGCCAGGATCAGTGTGTTTGTTATATATGAAGCGGCTGCAAATGCTGATTGAATGAAATATATAGTACCAAGCAGCCTCAGTAGCTCAGTTGGTAAGAATGATGGATTCGTAACCAGGAGGCTGTTGGTTTGAATCCAAGCGAAGGCAACAAATTTAGTAAAAACATGGGGAAGTGCATTGTGACAAAGCAATAGCTTTAACACAAATAAATTCCTTAAAATATATAGTACCAATAGAACCAGGATCTGTGTATTTGGTATATATTTGTGTGTGTATTTTTATCAGATTATCTAGATTAAAATTTGGTCACTTTTGTGTTTGATATCAAAGCAATCAAATAGCGAATCTAATCAAATATATTTGCTGATCACATTGTTTGGTACTGTTTGAAGACGAAAAAATGATAATATTTGGAATCATGACAAATAGCGTGATACCACCTTTACCAATCTGGCACATAATATGAGGAAAATAAGTTGCATCGGAGATAAAGGCGCATAGCTACCCGGTGCCAGCATTGTAGGTAAAGTTAAAAACATGAAGTATGAATTTGGGGATAATGATTGATACCTATTGGGGAAATCTTACAATGCCGTAGTGAGCAGCAAAGTTGTGTCATAATAACACAAAGATACAGATTGTATTTATTCATTATGCAGAAAAATAGTATAAGGCCCCGGTTGGCACAATAGGGCCCACAAATAATTAGCCATTTCCATGAACGTAATCAATGCCCTTACCATATTTCATCAAAATCGGACATGGCGTTCGAGAGTTACAGTCACACATTTAAATACAATCGTTTGACTAAACTTCACTTTTTATGAAATGTATATTTCTTTGTGTTATTATGTCACAATTTCAGTGGGAATCATAGCATTACAAGGTATTCTCAACAATCACTCCAATATCACTAAGCCTAAGCTACACTTTATCAATTTCCTTATAATGCTACCACTTGTGCTATTATACCATAGCTACTCAATTGTCATCAGGAAGTACCCTCAATCACAACCAGACCAAGTAGAAATTTTTTTTTTTTTTTAAAAAAACCTTTATCAAATTTTTGACTCGTCCAGGAATCGAACCCGGAACCTCCGTGGTGCAAGCCTAGTGTGATGCGCACTCTGCCACGGAGACGTCAAACTTCACTTTATCAGTCGACAAAGCTCGCGTCAATTGCAGTAAAAGAGAAATCATATATTCATCGGTCAAATTGGCAGATTTTTTCTTCTTCTCGTGGACGTTCGCCAAAATGACGAATCACAATCTCAATCTCCAAGATTCTTGTTTCAGGTATCGCACCATCCACCGATAGCCGCTCAATACATTGAAGGTAGAAATTGGAAAGCCTGGCAAGATTTATGTGTGCAGTCCAAATTTAGGGGCAAATATATTCAAGTGAATCCCGCAGGAACGTTTCATCTTGTATTTACCAAATCAAGTGAGTGTTTGAAATCGATTCTTAGGGTATCTTCTTCTTAATATATAAATCAGAAATTTGTGTGTACCTATGTATGAGGGGTTGTCTGTTACAATACCACAGCCCGAACGGTAGCAGATAGATGAGCATGGACCCCCCCCCAAAAAATCATAATCTACGACCCCAGGAAAATTATCAGAACTAAAAAGTCAAATCAGAACTAAATTATGTCAAGTTGTTTTCGAGTTAGGGCCACATTTATAGTTTATTCACCAAAATAGGACAGTCACGGTCCGATATCTTAAAATTTGTCGCGAAAACATATCAACTCAAAGCGAAAAAGTTTTAGGTGATCATTTAGTCCTTATTTTAGGACATGGGAAAGGTATGGTCAGCCATTCCAGAGTTACAAGAAACCGGGAACGGGTAAAATAAAATTTAGAAAATACAAATAGTCAGAAGGGCCGTGCCTCTAAGGCATCTGGCAAATCGTTTAAATGTTGGGTTTTAAAGGTTGCAATATACAGCCTGGGCACAAACCAATCCCCCCCAATTTCCATTGTCCTTGAAAAACAAAACTAGCAATATAAGAATCATAGCGAAGCACGGGCGAAACAGCTGGTATTGTTTATCCAGAAGAATTATGAATGAGAAATTATATCTCGCATATTGGTGCAGAATAGGATAAGTAAAAGCAAAAAACTTTTCAGGAGGAGCAAAATGAAATTTAAGAAAAGATCAGTTTTGTATTTTTTACTGTATTGCAAACTAGCTGTTTCGCCCGTGCTTCGCTACGGTATTTATATTGTTATCTTTGTTTTTCAAGGACAATCAAAATTCGGGGGGGGGGG
>CM022881.1:22969692-22989599 GCA_012654025.1 Pachypsylla venusta | reverse complement strand
ATATCAACGCCAAAGTACATTGATTAAAAGGCCACCTAAAACTTTCTCGCTTTGAGTTGATATGTTGTCGCGACAAAATTTAAGATAGCGGACCGTGACTCTCCGATTTTAGAGAAGAAATTAGAAATTTGGCTATAACTCGAAAACGGTTTGACATATTTTAGTTCTGATAATTTTCCTGGGGTCGTAGACCCTGATTTTGGGGGGGTCCATTCCCATCAATTTTTAGCTGTCTGCTACCGTTTGAGCTATGGTATTCTAACAGACAACCACTCATAGGTACACACAAATTTCTGATTTATATATTAAGATTACAAAAATTTGATACAGAGAGGTTATGTCACATTCATATCCTAAATATCTAACTTTCTGAAGTAATCTCTATCTTCCCAGCATTATAATATTTTCATATGTTTTGAGATTAAGTCTGACTTAATTCGAAAATAATACATTTAATACTAAGACTCATTTTTTTACAACTAACTCCTTTTTTATCTTTCAAATTACTCTTTATTTGTTTTTTTGAAACTTAAATAATTTGTACCATTGGATAGAGCTGGTTTTCTGAATCCAACGATATCCATATTGAAAGTGACATTTTCTTAATTATCCCTTTTGCCCCTACATGTGAGATACTCTATACCAAGAAGTATTATTAAAGAACATCCAATAATGGAAAGACGCAGACTCCACCGATGTTTTATCAATAATTTTCGGTGGAGTTCTTGAAAGTAAAATCTTTGCTGGGAGATTGTTTTTTAGTAGGAAAAAATCCAATTCTCGGGGCTCCAGTTCAAAGCCTGTGTTCAGCGGCAAAAATTTTCCTCACATCACACAAAAAAATCTTTGGCAATGTGACTTCCGCTTTTTGATTGTCTTTGTAAATCCTGCTCACTTCCATCTTGAGAGGTGGCGTATTCTGGACGTTTATATTTCATTAAGTACTAACTGTTTCGCCCGTGCTTCGCTACGGTCTATAGTTTGGCGCCTTCGAAACATGGCCATTCCCGTGCTAATAGTATTCTATGATTTCCCTTTCAAAAATCGGAAGCTAATAATAGTATTCTATGATTCCCCTTACAAAAATCGGAAAAACGACTATAACTCGAAAACGGTTGGACTGTTTTTTGCAAACTATGTTCCAAATTAAACCTTTCTCGCTTTGAGTTCATATGTTGTCGCAACAAAATTTAAGATATCGGACCATCGGCCGTAACTCGAAAACGGTTCGACATTTTTTAATTCTGATATTTTTTCAGGAGTTTAGGCCTATGGTTTCGGGGGGGGGGTCNTGTGGGGGGGGGGGGTCCATTCTCATCAATGGACCCTCCCGTATCTCTTTCAATATCTCTTATCGTTTTGGCTAAACAATTGGTGATACATATACACATATTTATCGTTAAATTGAGTTTTATTATTATAGATTTGCTAGACAATTTCTTTAAAATTATCCAAATTGAGGGATAAATCAAGTTGTGGGGAACAATGATTGCAGATGTATAGAGATGGGAGATCAATCCTCAATAAATGAGGAAAGTCGTGTGATTTTCGCACCAGATTTTTTTTTAAAGTTAAATTTCAAGCAGTTGCATTCATTTTCAATGGTCTTTTATTTGTAATGAAAACTTTAAATCGTATGTAACTTCTACTGAATGTTTTGTTTCTCAGATACTCATTATTCTTGGACGAGAGTTCAGTCAACTGTACATAACATCATTGTAGGCTCCCTCTGGGTGGATCAGCACGGGGAAAGTGATATTGTTAATCGAACTTCGGGTGCGAAATGTACACTCACGTTTTATCCTTATAGTTATTTCTCTAGACAAATTCAAAGGAAGGTGAGTTTTAAAAAAAATAGGGTAAGTGTTCTGGGAAATCTCACTTCTACCAATGTGGTAGATCGACTTTTCATCATTAATTTTTTTAACTTTTAAAAATTTGGGGATTTATAACCACATCGGATGGTAGTTTTTAGTAAAGCCGGTGTGAGAGCACCCTTACAGAGTCCTCTCAGACAGCCCCATTCTCACTTATAACAAACCTTCGCTTATAAGCATGGAATAAATAAATTCACATTTTATTATGGAAGTCTGAAGATCGAACAATACTTGGCGTATAATAAAGCATCAGATGGTATTTATTAGTAAAGCCGGTGTGAGAGCACCCTTACAGAATCCTCTGGGACAGCCGCATTCTCACTTACCTATCTTATAACACACCTTCGCTTATAAGCATGGAATAAATAAATACATTTTATTATGAAAGTCTGAAGATCAAACAATATTTGGCGTATAATAAAACATGCTACTTTTCACTTTTCAAAAAACAAATAATTTCGTTTTTTGGAATACACTTAGGCTATGTTCAGATGACCGCGCGGCACAAGATCTATCAAAATAGTGCATATTGTCTACATGACCGCGCGGTACTAGTTCTACAAACTTGTATCGATTTGTTCATTTGATCCCGCGCGGTCATCTGAACATAGCCTTAAGATAGTGCCTTACTATTTGTCAAGATTCCAAATTTTGTAATTTTTCCCGACTTAAAACAGTTTGATCGGCCAGTATATTTGATTTAATTCACTTTTGATTGGTTTGGTTTCACTTTCCTGGCACGGTATCTGTTGCTTGATTCTCACAGTATACACAGAAACTGCGTAGAAACTCGCTCTTTGCTGATGATCTCTCATCATTGGTTTGAAGCAGTTTTAAAAAGGCTGGATGTCCTTCCCAACATCAAACCTTCTGTATAACCTTCGGGCTTGGGACCAGATTCACCTAATGAATCTGGCTTGCTCCCCTCGGTGGCTACATTTCCTAACATCAAACCCTCTGTATTTATACAGGCTTGGGACAATCACCTAATGAATCTGGCTTGCTCCCCTCGGTGCCTACATTTCCTAATACCAAACCCTCTGTATTTATATGGCTTGGGACAATGGCCTAATGAATCTGGCTTGCTCCCCTCGGTGCCTACATTTCCTAACACTAAACCCTCTGTATTTATACAGGCTTGGGACCATCACCTAATGAATCTGGATTGCTCCCCTCGCTGCCTACATTTCCTAACACTAAACCCTCTGTATTTATATGGGCTTGGGACCATCACCTAATGAAGCTGGCTTACTCTACTCGGTGGCTACATTTTTGGAAAGTGTTCCTATTTGGTTTGAAAACAGAGTGCATGTTTTCGAAAACGTTAACATCAGTCCTGACAACATGATGGGGGACTATCAATTGTGTATGCTTTGGTGAATCTGGTGTTACTAACAGGGCTGCGGAGCAAACGTCCGAGACCACCTAAATATCTTTGGAACAACTTTATGAGGAGTTCTGAAATTTTGCATGGCATTATATTCCAAATTAAACAACCTGGTGTGGCCAATTTTTCAGGGGCGGGTTCCACGTGGCTTCCAGGGGGTCCAACTTTTGTTTTTTAAATACGAACCCCCATTTTGTGATACATTTTCAGAAAGACAATAAAATTAGAAGTACTTTTTTCACACGTCTAGCGTGTTTGGTTTCAAAATGGTGGCCATTTGGAATTTCCAAGATATGGCTTCCAAGAGTGTCCAAGATATGGCTTCCAAGAGTGTCTAAAACTAGGCGAATTATGTCTAAAAAAAACAGGTTCCTCGACATTGATGTCCTACGCAATTATTAAATATCCCATTTCGCCTAGTTTTAGACACTCTTGGGGATCATATTTTGGTAATTTCAAATGGCCGCCATTTTGAAACCAAACATACTGGACGTGTGAAATTGTTTGCAAAGTACTTCTAATTTGATGGTCTTTCTGGAAATATATCAAAAAATGGGGTTCCTATTTAAAAAACAAAAGTTGGATCCCCTGTGGTCCACACCGCCCCAAACTCCACTTAAAGACCATCAAATTAGAAGTACTTTGCAAACAATTTCACACGTCCAGTGTGTTTGGTTTCAAAATGGCGGCCTAACATCAGTCCTGACAACATGATGGGGGGACTATCAATTGTGTATGATTTGGTGAATCTGGTGTTACTAATGCTCCCGCATAATGTTCCCTTTCAGGTTAAAGGTAGTGTAGAATCTGGAGATGGCCAAATCAAATGGATTGTACAAGGCAACTGGGATACCAAAATGGAAATTGCACCCTACGTCAGGGGAGAAGAAGGTGCATCAACCACTGTATGGGAGAAGAGTGAAAATTTGTAAGTTTTCGAATCCGAAGGACAAAAACCGAGACCCGAGTATTAAGTCTACGATCCTGACAGACAAGCAGAGAGTTAGATAGGGGCTAAACCGAGACCCGAGTATTAACTCTACAGACAAGCAGAGAGTTAGATAGGGGCTAAACCGAGACCCGTGTATTAACTCTACAGACAAGCAGAGAGTTAGATAGGGGCTAAACCGAGACCCGCGTATTAACTCTACGATTCTGACAGACAAGCAGAGGGTTAGATAGGGGCTAAACCGAGACCCGAGTATTAACTCTACGATCCTGACAGACAAGCAGAGAGTTAGATAGGGGCTAAACCGAGACCCGAGTATCAACTCTACGATCCTGACAGACAAGCAGAGGGTTAGATAGGGGCTTTATACTAGAAAGATTAAATTAAATCATCCCACGTCGAACTAAAAATAAACTCTACTACCCGTAGTGGCCACATCCTCTCATAAGCAATGAATGCAGTAGCTTCTCCTTGGTTTTTGCATGGGTAATGGAAAGATATCATTTCTGACCGTGCCCTTGGTCGCCTTTTACGACCGGCATGAACTTGGGTGCCTTGGAAGTATTCTTTCTAAGTATCTCCCTATCCACAGGAGACGTTTTGATGGTAACCGGTTCTAAACACCAGGACTATCTGGAACGCATACTATCACAGCCAAGGGCCATCAAAACCAAATTTTCATCGTTCTACAAGGACATCATACATTTTGTATATATTAATTCATACCAAATTTCAAGTTATTGCACTTATCGTGCACTTGTCGTTCTTAAGATATCCTGTTCCCAGACAGACAACTGGCTGAAACTCGAGATTTGGGCCCTGGGAACCTCAAAACGTGCTTTGACCTTTTTTTAAGTCGTCTACGCCCCATCACTTCTATAATTTAAGCAGTGTAGAGCAATTACTGACGCTGCATGTGTGATGTGAGTGAGTGAATGATGAGTGTGTGTGATGTTGGGGATTGAGTGAGTGAATGATAAGGATTGTGTGTGTGGAAAGTGAATAATGAGTGATGTGAGTGAATGATGAGCGTTATGTGTGTGTGATGTTGGGGATTGAGTGAGTGAATGATAAGGATTGTGTGTGTGGAAAGTGAATGATGAGTGATGGGTGTATGAAATTGGATGATGAGTGTATGGTATAAGTATGGGAAGGATGAGTGTGCATGGAATATTTAGTGAATGATGGGTAACAATGTGACAACCCATGAGTTTTTATTTAATAAGTAATCATTTGAAAAGGGCGGGCTTTGGATCTATAGAGAACATTGAAAACTGGACATCGAAAATTTCAGCCTTCTTATATAGGATAAGGAAAGAAGAAGAAAAAAATAAATAAATCGCTCTATCGGTTCTAGTGGCTGGACTTTGTAATGAAGATACTGATGCCAAATTTGATGATTTCAGGCAACCTCAGTATTATTGTTTTACTCGTTTCGCTTGTCAACTGAACGAACTAGAAGAGAATGTAGCCCCAACCGATTCAAGACTCCGTCCAGACCAAAGATTACTAGAATTGGGGCTATACGAAGAGGCAACGCAAGAAAAATTACGTTTAGAGGAGAAACAAAGGGCCAAGCGACGAATAGAAATGGCCAAATTTGAGAAGCGAATTCGAAATGGCGCTGAAACTTCTTTACAAAATGAAGGTAAATGGACTTTTTTTGTACCAAAGATTTGTAATTGTTTTTTCATCGCATTGTGTTTTTTCCAAAGTCAAGACGTGTCCGTGGCAAAGTGTGCATCACACTCGGCTTGGATTAGGGAGGTTCCGGGTTCAATTCCTGGACGGGTCGAAAATTTGATAAAGGTTTTTTCAAATTTTATACTTGGTCTGGTTGTGATTGGGGGTAACTCAGCCTCCTGAGGACAATTGAGTAGCTATGGTAATAACGTCAAGTGGTAGCATTATAAGCTAAACATTGTTAAAGTGTAGCTTAAGCTTAGTGATCTTGGAGTAAATGTTGAAAATACCTTGTAATGCTATGATGCCCACAAACATTGTGATATAATAACACAAAGAAACATATATTTAGCCTTTTTAAAAGTTTTTGTACCCTATGACCCGACAAGCCTCCTGAGGCGAGAATTTAGTTACATACATCAGATAATCAGAATGCGATCATAAACAATGATGGTATATTAAGGGAAGATGATCGTTGGAACTTTAGTGTGAGCCTGGGATAGAAAGACAGAGGATCTCCTGGTAAGTCCTATGATGGTGTATTAAGGGAAGATGATCGTTGGAACTTTAGTGTGAGCCTGGTATAGAAAGACAGAGGATCTCCTGGTAAGTCCTATGATGGTGCATTAAGGGATGATGATCGTTGGAACTTTAGTGTGAGCCTAGGATAGAAAGACAGAGGATCTCCCGGTAAGTCCTATGATGGTATATTAAGGGAGGATTGAAACTTTAGTGTGAGTCTAGGATAGAAAGACAGAGGATCTCCCGGTAAGTCCTATGATGGTATATTAAGGGAGGATTGGAACTTTAGTGTGAGTCTGGGCTAGAAAGACAGAGGATCTCCTTGTAAGTCCCAGCTCGGATTATAATCTGTACAAAAACGCACAAATATACAAAAGATTATGCCAGAAAAAATGCCAAAATAATCCAAATAATGACAAAATGATCTAAAATATTCCAAATGAAAATAAAACAAAACAGTAATGTATCATTTGAAATATCAATTTTTAATATGAAATCAATTATTTTTTTACATTTCGACAGCATTAGGTACGGTAAGTAAGATCCAGTTACTTTACTCAACACATTTATAAAATTGTACCACCATGTACATGTATCCAAACCTAGAAAGACAGGGGATCACTATTTATCACTTTTTCCCTATTTAAAAAAAATAGGGAAAAAGTGTGGGCAAGTAAGGTTGTATGGAAGATTTTAATTTTTTAATGATAAATAGTTTGGGTATTTGACGCAACCTCTCTACAAAGACCCACCTTGTATTTGGCGTTGTTCATTTTATGATACCTTCTCAACGAGTTCCTTTCATTTTTTGTTTCAGAGGTCCAGTCAGAAAATTCTACCACCTACAAACCGATTTGGTTTACAAGACAAATAGATCCTGAAACCGAGGAAGTTAGTTACCTTTACTCAAACGACTATTGGGAGTCTAAGAAGAAACAGGACTGGAGCAAATGTCCTGACATATTTTAGGTACGTGGCCCAGATTATGTTTTTGGTCTGTTGTGGTCATATTTTTCGACGACATGCACATTGTTCAGAATTACGAGGGCCACAGTACCAAACGGATCACTCGAGTAGAATTAGGAGCACGACGGCCGCCCGAAATACAATAATTGTTGGACAAGTAATACAATACGTTTGTCTCTTACCGTTGTCAGAAGAACATTATAACAAAATATGTTGTTGTTTTTTTTTGGGGGGGNGGGGACGGGGGGTATTGGTTTGTGTCCACCCTGTATATTGCAACCTTTAAAACCCAAGATTTAAACGTTTCGCCAGGCGCCTTAGGGGCACGGCCATTCTGACATTTTAGTAAATTCAAAATATTAAGTTGGTTAAATTGGGATACTATGTCAAGTAAAACCATAATGAAGGTTGAAAATTACTATATCTTCACTTCACTAAAAAATTTTAGTCAAGTGAAGATATAGTAATTTTCAACCTTCATTATTCAAAATATTATTTTGTTCTTTCCCGGTTTTTATCTCGTAACTCTGGAATGGCTGGCCATACCTTTGTAGAAAATGTACTAAAATAAGGACTAAAGGGCCACCTAAAACTTTCTCGCTTTGAGTTAATATGTTGTCGTGACAAATTTTAAGATATCGGACGTGACTGTCCGATTTTGGTGAATAAATTATAACTTTGGCCGTAACTCGAAAATAGCTTGACATATTTTAGTTCTGATAATTTTTCTGGGGTCGTAGATCATGATTTTGGGGGGTTCTATTCCCATCAATTTTTTGCTATCTGCTATCGTTTGGGCTATGGTATTGTAACAGACAAACCCTCATACATAGGTACATACATACAAATTTCTGATTTATATATTAAAGATTGAAAATCTTTAGTAATAGAATTGACTGTCCAGGCTTAGTCGATAAAATCCTTTTGCAGTCCCCCAATATTCGACTAAGAAATAATAGTTCCTGAACATTGGACAGAGCTCGCATGAAATTGATATAATCTCGAATCCCCCCTGATAAAAGCCATCGATGTTTAGAACCAGTTCAGTCGGGAGTTGGACATATATGTATGCAGTATGAACAACATAGAATACAGAAATAAATGTAAACAAATAATGATGTATACAACCAGTTCAGTTGGGAGTTAGACATATATGTATACAATATGAACAACATGGAATACAGAAATAAATGTAAAGAAATAATTATGTATACAACCAGTTCAGTCGGGAGTTGGACATATATGTATACAGTATGAACTAATACAGAAATAAATGTAAACAAATAATGATGTATACAACCAGTTCAGTCGGGAGTTGGACATAGATGTATGCAGTATGAACAACATGGAATACAGAAATAAATGTAAAGAAATAATGATGTATACAACCAGTTCAGTCGGGAGTTGGACATATATGTATACAGTATGAACAACATGGAATACAGAAATAAATGTAAAAAAATAATGATGTATACAACCAGTTCAGTCGGGAGTTGGACATATATGTATACAGTATGAACAACATGGAATACAGAAATAATTGTAAAAAAATAATGTGCTAAATTTTAACTAAAATGAATAAGTATGTTCAGCTAATATCAGACGGCGGTTAGAGCCAACGATCATACCACGTTGAATACACCAGTTCCGGTCAGATCACTGACGGGTGACCGCTTGGGAACACCACGTATCGTTGGCTCTTTTTTCCGGCCCAACCCAGGCTGGGTGGGGTCAATGTGGGTAGCTGGTTTGCAAGTTTCCAGCGAATGGAGGGTGAAACCCCCGTCTTGAATGACCAATAGATAGTAAAGTTAGGTCAAATTAAAAAAAAAAAAACGGCGGTTAGGCAATCAGCTAAAAAACAACAACAGAAAGCAACTCTGGAATATCATTATGTTAACCCTAGGATTGCCAAGCTCTATTCAATTACGTGCATTGCCAAGGGGGTGGGTACAAATTACCCGCAAACAAAATAAAGGATAAAATGATTTTTTTTATTACAATAAGTCGATATTACTTTATTATAAACTAAATTTTTTTTAAACTAAATCAATTATTATCTTACAGAAAAATAAAATTAAATTCCAGGAATAAAATAATGTAAATGTAAATAAAAAAAAATCGCTAGACCCTAGGAAATCTATTCTGAACCAGAACTTTGTTCTTCCTGACATCCCACACAGAGACAAATGTCTTTTTACAGTGTTTACACACACTTATTTCTTGCATGTGGTACATAATTAGACACTTTAGACAATTTATGGTAGATTTAGACAATCAATGTATTGGTTACATGCATTGCCAAAGGGGGGGGGGAGGTATAAAGTACCCGCGCCCAAAGTTTGGCTTCAATATCATCCCTTAGAAGGCTTAGAACATACATATTTTTATATACTATGATGGAAAATATTGTTTGTGACAATTATTAAAGGTCTAATTAAAATAAGTATCATAAATTGATTACTATAAGCTTTTTGCTAAAACGCGGGTACTTTGTACCCCCCCCCCTCTTGGCAATGCTAGGGTTAAAAATTCATTTTATTGTGTTACTGACGTAATTATATTACGGTGATTGTCATGGTTCTGATGGCCTATATCAATTATCAGCCTCCAAGAACAGATGTATGATGACAATTAAAAACAGTAGTATACCTAGAACTTATCTGGAACTGAGGTCTCATACATCTGGCTACCATCGGACACGATGATGTCACTATTGAATGGGGCTAAATTAACAGTGTAGCTACTTTGTTTTGTATTTTTTCAGACGCTTGCTGTTTGGTGGTAAATAGAATTGGTTTTCTATAAATGTGACAAATTTCTCGGGCTTTTCTTCTTCCACCAATGAGAAGAAGAGATGGTGGACTGTTGTTTAGTTGAGGATTGTGATAGTTTTTTATATTTGTTTTTTATGATTCACTGAAATTGAATGGAATGATTTTAATGGTCAACAAGGAGAGAGGACTAAATCCACCCCCCTGTCAGAGGGAGTATTTCTTTCATGGAGGAGTCTCCCCATCCACCACAATTAGAGGGAGTATCTCTCCCTCTATGGAGAAGGCTAAATTCACTCCCCCAGTCAACCAGTCAAAGGGAGTATTTCCTACATGGAGTAGACTCTCCATCCACCCGCGTTGGAGAGAGTATATCTTCTTCTATGGAGAAGGCTAAATCCACTCCTCCAGTCAGAGGGAGTATTTCCTTCTTGGAGGAGGCTCTCCATCCACCCCAGTTAGAGGGAGTATCTCCCCCTCTATGGGGAAGTAATACACTCCCCCAGTCAGAGGGAGTATTGCCTTCTTAGAGGAGGCTCTCCATTCACCCCAGTTAGAGGGAGTATCTTCTCCTCTATAGAGAAGGCTAAATCCACTACCCCAGTCAAAGGGAGTATTTCCTTCATGGAGGAGGCTCTCCATCCACCACAGTTAGAGGGAGAATCCCCTCCTCTATGGAGAAGACTAAATCCACTCCCTCAGTCAGAGGGAGTATTTCCTTCATGCAGGAGGCTTTCCATCCACCACAGTTAGAGGGAGTATCGCCTCCTCTATCGAGAAGGCTAAATCCACTACCCCAGTCAAAGGGAGTATTTCCTACATGAAGGTCTTTCCATACGCCCCGCTTAGAGGGAGTATCTCCTCCATGGAGAAGGCTAACCCCCCCCCAGTCAAAAGGAGTATTTCCTACTTGGAGGAGACTCTCCATCCGCCCCCAATCAGAGACACATTTAAAGACCTCGTTGTAGAACAGCGCGGAGAGAACGCAACGTTTCTCTATTGTGAAATAATTTCATAATTAGGCTTTTTTTTTAACTTAGTTAAAATATTTGAACATTTTCAAGATCAAATCAAATTCTAGAAGAATTGAATTTCTCCAAAATTTTAACTTATTTTATTTCAGTTTTGGCAGCTTTTTTATAATCTTAAAAATTTTGAATTAAAATTTTGTGGGGGTAGGAGTTTCTTTTTGATTTGAAAATTATTCAAAGAGAAATGAGAAATAAAATGAGTGAACTCAGTTCAATGAATAAAAAAAAATGGGTGTGTATACTTATGTACGCGCGTGAAAAGTTATACTCTTTTTTAAAATTAAATTTAAAAATATTTAAAAAAAAAAACGGAACTTCTTTGCTGTCACCTTGGTGTAGCTTAACATTAGAGGGATGGAACCTAGACAAAAATCTTCCCAACTTTCTCACTTTGAGTTGATATATTATGTCGTCGCGACTAATTTTGAGAAAGAATCGAGAAACTCGAAAATCGTGACCTTTTTTGCTGTCACCCATCCATTGATTGCCCCTACTCGGTGTAGCTTAACATTAGAGTTACAAAATATGTCCTAAATGAAGGAGTAATATGTCACCTNCTCTCTACTAAGTAATTTCTATTTTTTTTTTTCTTAATAAATTATTTTAAGTTTTATTTTAATTATTTTTAAAGTTAGTTAACGCGTTTTAAATTCACGATAATTTACTCCTCGAATCCTAAGTCTACAACAATAATAATAGCTATTCAGTCAGAAAATAGATCAGAAGCCGTAACGAATATTGTGTAGTATAAGCGACTAGGTATATGAGTAAAGTGTAATTTCTTTGTGAACCACTATTGTGAGCGTTTAGTTTTGAAGTGTTTATCACAGCCATACAGGTATTTATTAATCTCCAATACTGATTTTACCCTATGATGCTTCCGCTTATCGTTACCTTTACTTTGGCTTCTCAACTGTTCGCACAAGGCTCAAACACAAAATCGAAATGTTCGAAGATTTTTGAAAACCTTGAAAATTTCGACCTCGCCGGGGATCAAACTAGGCTATAAACCTAGTGTTTGCTAGCGTCTATGGCACGTTGAATTTTACCGTGTGGGTGTCCACGTGGGTTCGCGCCCTCGTGATGCTGGCTATTTTTCCGGTCTAACCCAGGGTGGGTGAAGTCAATGTGGGTAGCCAGTTTCGAATGGAGGGTGAAACCCACGTCTTGAATGACCAATAGATGTTAAATAGACGTTAAGCCAAATTAAAAAAAATACCTTTTACGTTATTTTTGTTTAAGATTTTTAATGTATTTAATATTTTATTTTAAAGAAAATATATTTTCAATGCTTGAGGAGACTTTTAAAGCAGGGTGCACACGATCAATTTTCGTCAATATCAGAAGTCAAGGGGATTTCGGGAGAAGAAAATAAAAAAAAAAGGTCATACAAGGTGTTCCATTTTAAGTGGCCACCTCAATTTATTTCGAAACTGTTGGGGTCACAAAAAAAAATATTCTGACCGAATGTTCATAAAGAAAGAGGGGGACGTATTATGATGAACTTGGCTGACTTGTCAAGGTTGTCCTTCAAGGTCAGATGAAGGTCAACTCCATTTTCTTAAATGAGACGACCTGAATTTTATTACATTTTCGGATTCCTCATTTAATTCTACGTTCATTTGACTATTCACTTCATGTTTCTGTTAAATTTTTTTGCGCCAAATTTTGGGAATGTTTATTGGTCTGACATACCCGTGTGACATATTGAATGAAAACTCTCACCATTTCCTATGCGATAGTTTTCTTTTTTCACTTGCTTGTTCATTTTATAAAAAAATCACTCTTGCAATGCATTTCAATATGCCACACGGGTATGTCAGACCAAAAAACATTCCAAAAATTGGCGCAAAAAAATTCAAATGAAGTGAATAGTGCAAATTTTAAAGAGAGAATCCGGAAATGTAATAAAATTCAGGTCGTCTCATTTCAGAAAATAAAGTTGGCCTTCATCTGACCTTGAAGGACAACTTTGACAAGTCAGCCAAGGTCATCATAATACGTCCCCCTCTTTTTTATGAACATTCGGTCAGAATATTTTTTGTGACTTAAACAATGTCGGAATAAATTGAGGTGGCCACTTAAAATGGAACACCTTGTATTTTGATTTTTTACTATCATTCTTTATTGCAAATTACAAAAAGTTTATTTCGAGGGGTCATGTCACATTCGACTCCTAAATATCTAACCTTTTCAAATAATCACTATTTTCCCAGTATTTTAGTATGTTTTGAGATTATGTCTGACTTAATAACTGACTTAATTAAAAAATACCAAACTGAGGTAACACAATACTAACAGTATATATTTAATAATAATAAAAAAATAGACTCTTTAGTGGAAGGTAACCACCAGGCGACGTTAATGCCTAAGGCATTTTCTACCACCTAACCCTTAGAAAGCTCTATTTTTATGTGGTCAAATACTCAAATTAACGAGGAAAAATTCCTGCCTCTGCTGGGTCAGTTTTTTTTAATTTTTCACTTTAGAAATTTAAAAATCTTTTCACTTTAGACATTTAAAAATCTCTAAAGTGAAAAAGTCAATCACTAAATTAAAACTTGAATCTTTGCTTCATAAAACACAATACTAATGGTATGAAAGATATAACTAACACTTGTATCAAAAATACCAAACTTCATTTTTTTTTTTTTGCAACCAACTCATAATTATCTTTCAAATTACTATTTAACAGTTTTGTTGAGATTTCTATAATTTGTACTATTGGATAGAGCTTGTTTTTCTGAATCCAACGATACCCATATTGAACAATGACATCTTTTTATTTATCCCCTTTGCCCTAACCTGTGAGACATATCCATGTATTATTATTATTTGGGGGGGGGATTATTTGGAATTATGAAAACCACAACTGCTATAAAGGAATGGAATCCAGCATGAATTAAATTCAATTCCTCATCGGTCCACTCCGAAGGTTTCCAATACATTGATCGTGTAACCCATGCTTAACGTGACAAGCGAACGGTACAATATTTCCAACGTGAAAGTTGGAGAAGCCCCAGATTAGAAAAATAGATATATATTATTGTTGTTGATGAGGTGTGTCGTTATTGAGCTTCGTTGTATAGTTCGAATTATGAGAGTTGAGACAGCGTAGATACCAAAAATTGTTGATATCTATTCAGATATCAAAGGGGGTGGTACCACCTTTAGAAATGAAACCCTCTATCTTGTGCTTACCAAAATTTGGCATCATGACAAACATTATTTGTCATAATGCCCAATTTTGTCATTTTTTTGACTTCAAACAGTACCACCGAACAGTGTAATCGGCAAATATATTTGATTGAATTCACTATTTGATTGCTTTGATATCAAACACAAAAGTGACCAAAATTTGTCAAAATAGTCTGACACACATGTTTATCATGTTTGATCGTTTTTGAAAACTAATTCATTAATCTTACATTTAAAAAAATATTTCTGAGGCGTCTGAGGACACCCAAGTCCTCAATTATCGAAAATACACTGGTGAAGAAAAACTAAATTAACTTTCGATCAGAAATCGTATTGGTAAAATAGAAAATATCAAAATTATATTGATTACAGATAAATATCTGGTTGCTTGACTCTATCTTGCAGTAATGAATTGATTGTGATACCCCGCGTTCTACTAACCCATAACTGCTCTTTGGTACGAGCTAACACTTGATCCTTTTCATTCATTTTCGGCGGTACTAGTTTTTGGAGATTTTTGTATCGAATTAAGAGTTTTTATAATAGTTTCATTCTATTTTTGATGAAATTTTCTGGGATTGTTAGGATAGGCCAGTAGCTGGTCCCATATAAAGTATAATTTGGTACAATTAATTTTCATCTGCCAGCATCTATGGCACGTTGAATACACCAGTTTCCGTCAGATCACTGCAGTTAAGCAACGTCCAGCGAGGTTGTTCTATGTGGGTGTTCTCGTGGGTTCTCGCCCTCGTGATGCTGGCTATTTTTCCGGCCCAACCCAGGCTGGGTGAGGTCAGTGTGTGTAGCTGGTTTGCAAGTTTCTAACGAATGGAGGGTAAAACCCCCGTCTTGAATGACCAATAGATGTTAAAGAGACTTTAAGCCAAATTAAATAATAATAATAAAAAGAAAAATATTCATCTACAAATGTACAAAGGAGTGATGTCTAGTCCGATTTGTGGGATAGATTCACACTAGCTTTGTACTGAATCCATATGAGTTTCATTAAATTATTCTCTTCTGTCTGAACTCAAGTAATTTCAACTATGAACATTCAATTTAGTAAGAAACAATATTTATGGTAAAAAATTTGATGTAATATTTATTACGTATCGACTCCATTTATATACAAAGTCCGGTTCACATAAAATAAGAACAAAATATAATTATATAGGTATATTATACAAACTTTTATTTATTAAAAGTCTGTATAATATACCCCTACTGGGTAATGTCCGATTCCCCATTGTAAGACATAAAGACAAAAATAAAACATATTTGTAAGAAGGGAAGGAAACTGGACATAATCGAATCGGTAGAAATCAGTTAAACATTGCTAATAACTGGTAGGTGCAGNGATAATAAATAAAAGCCTGTATAATATATATATATTTTGTTCTTATTTTATTTAGATGTAATATTTCTCAAATAAAGTAGTTCTTTTTTTTTTAAAAAAAAAATCAGAAATAGTCCTCTGAGGGCTTTTTTGTGCAATAAATATTACCATTTGTTTATGCTATCCACTTTATTGTTCTTTATTTTTATTGAATACTTACTTTCCGTATACATCGCGAAAAGTCGTGCTGTCCTCTGAGGACGCTGAACTTGATGTTGATAATCCCGGTCCCTTCCATGTCCTTCAATGTGGTAAATATCTCAAATTCATGAGGATGAAATTCCATGGTTTGGTTGGGGTTGAACCACGCCCTAATGTTTAGAAGTCAGAGCGTCTTACCATTACTCATTTTTTGCATTCCTTATTCTATAAAAAGGAAAGTATTGTTGTTGTTGTTAACGACTCTCACTGTGTCTCCAGACCAAGAAAGGCGGCCTCTCCAACAGGATCTGTCCATAATGTTGACGGATCTAGATTAGTTGGGTTTGATGGATAGTTGAATGATAGATAGTTGCTGGCTGCTCATGATTTACATCATGAGCAGCCAGCATACATAGACGAAATGATCAGATACTTCAGGGTTTAGCAGGGATTTATATACCAACTCTTTGAGGAAGTATCTGGAGCAGCACGGCTGGGTCCAACGGAGGAAAAACACAATAAGTTGTCATCGGAACCGTGTTGATGGTCTTTGGCCGTGCCCGAGGACACGGCCGGGGCTACCGGTACGAAGAACCAACCATCTTGGGGGCCAGGAAAGTATTGTAATTGGTTGAAATTTTCGATGTCGAGTTTTCAATGCTAAAACAGGTTTTGGGGTCACCAGAGCCCAAATCTCGCTTTTAGCAAATCCTACATCTAAAGAAAACAGACTTAATTTTTTACTTTCTCTTCATATAAAAAAATGTAAAAGTATATTTCTTTGTGTTATTATGTGACAATTTTAGTGGGCATCATAGCATTACAAGGTATTCTGAACAATCACTCCAGTATCACTAAGCCTAAGCTACACTTTAACAAGTTCCTTATAATGCTACTACTTGTTGCTATTACCATAGCTACTCAATTGTTCTCAGGAGGCTGAGTTATCCCCAATCACAACCGGACTAAGTAGAAAATTTGAAAAAAAAAACCTGTATCAAATCTTCGACCCGTCCAGGAATCGAAACCGAAATCTCCTTGGTGCAAGCGTGTGTTGCGCACTCTGCCACGGAGACGCCTTTCTCTTCCTGTAGGAGATAAAGTATTGTAATCGTGTAAAACTGGAAGCGTCATGAAACTTTTATTTAATGTCGAATGTACCGTTGGTTATTATGACTTTTTGGCTGTCTTAAAATTTGGGCTCTGGGGACCTCAAAATGTGTTTTGGCATTGAAAACTCGAAATTTTAGTCCATTAGAATAATCACTTTTTTTATATAGATAAGGAAAGTCCTGTGATGTACACACCAAATTTTTATTAAATGATATTCTGCTAAGAATACTCGCAGACAGCTACATACTTCTGAGATTCGAACCTAGATCTCACTATAACCTGGTGAATGATCATGGGCTCTCTTTTACCCCTAAGTATTTACAGAATAGGGGGAGCTGTCTGGTTATTCTGGAACACTCTATACATGAAAAGACAAGTACAGTCACGTGATCAGTACTTAAAAGGTCCTTATGCACAACTTTGAGTGGGTGGGGAGATCATACCCAGTATAATGGCGGAGAATATAGTCAGGACGACATTGTGACGACAGAATTAATCTTAATTTGGTTCTCATCACTATCGGACCGTCAAAAATTTGTTGATCCAAAGCAAATGTTTTGACCGATACCGTTCATCGTCTGCAGATATTTGAAAATGGGTTTCTTCTTGTAGGAGTTGGCCTAAGATGTATGGATCAGATTGGACAATTTCCTGGACAATAAATCTTCTATGACACCATGCAGCTTCATGTCCTGGATAAAGGACAATCAATTTGCTATTGCTAGTGAGTTCATGAATAAAATGATCTGAAAAATAATTCCAATCAAATCACTAATACAGGGTGGGCCAAAAGTCACCATGGGAATTTTTTAGATTATAAAATATACAAAATGTTTTTTTTTTTTACACTAATTATGGAAAATAATGTCACTTAAATGACCTCCGTTTTCAGCTTTGCAATGATGAGCTCGTTTTGAAATTTCCAAAACATCTTTCAAAATTTGTGGCCGTAACGTTCAAATTTCTGCAACAATGTTGGCCTTGAGTTCAAGGATTGTCTCGGGCTTGTTCGCATATACTCGCTCCTTCAAATAACACCAAAGAAAATAGTCGGGTGCTGACAAATCTGGCGCTGGCCAATTAATTTGCCTTAAAAGATAATTGATCGCTAAGTTAAATAATAACTAGAAACTAGAAGGTCATGGGGTGCCCTTTGCAGAATTTATCCGCAAAAAAATCATCCTAATGCACGAAAATGCAGTGCCCCACTGTCAATCCGTACCAGCTGATGTTCATGTAAAGCCTTTCCACTGTCTTCAAAACAAACAGAATCTGAATTTCATTGATTCAGGCAATCTAAAATAAAAACTCTGCCAATGTGACACATGGTTTTATTATTTTACAAGCTCTAGGGCATAATTAGACCCTAAATTTGACATACATACCAAATTTCAAGTCTTTGGCTCTTACCATTCTCTTTTTAGACAGGATTCATGAATACCACTAAAAAGCGGAAAAAATCGTCAAGATTATATTTGATTACACAGAAAAGTTTCGGACATAATTACACCCCAGATGGACCTATATGCCCAATTTTAACCAAAGCGGTCAATACTAAGTGCCCAACACGGCGTACGGCGCGGCGGACGTACCTTGAAATGTAAAATATCAAATTTTGAAGGGGGCTCGTGGAAGACATTCTGTTCAACTTACTCGTATATTTATTTTCTAAATTATTGGCTCGCTTGTAATCTTTGTACCATTGTGTGCACATATTACATGAGCTGCCTTCACACCATTCCAAAACTTTCTTCAGAACTTGCTGACGGAACTGCATTCCACTGTGATCACTTACATGGGAGAGAACCTGGCAATCAAAATAATTATGTAACAGAAACATGTTCTATGGGTCACCTTATTTGACCTCTACCAAAATCAAAATAATAATCAGCGTGTAACAGAAACATGTTCTAAGGGTCAACTAAGGGACCACCTTATTTGACTTCTGCCAAAATCAAAATAATAATCAGCGTGTAACAGAAACATGTTCTATGGGTCAACTAAGGGGTCATCTTATTTGATCTCTACCTAAATCAAAATGATCATCAGCGTGTATAACAAAATCATGTTCTATGGGTCAACTAAGGGGTCACCTTATTTGACCTCTACCTAAATCAAAATAATCATCAGGGTGTAACAGAAACATGTTCTATGAGTCAACTAAGGGGTCACCTTATTTGACCTCTACCTAAATCAAAATGATCATCAGCGTGTAACAGAAACATGTTCTATGGGTCAACTAAGGGGTTACCTTATTTGACCTCTACCTAAATCAAAATAATCATCAGGGTGTAACAGAAACATGTTCTATGAGTCAACTAAGGGGTCACCTTATTTGACCTCTACCTAAATAAAAATAATCATCAGGGTGTAACAGAAACATGTTCTATGAGTCAACTAAGGGGTCACCTTATTTAACCTCTACCTAAATAAAAATAATCATGAGCGTGTAACAGAAACATGTTCTATGAGTCAACTAAGGGGTTACCTTATTTGACCTCTACCTAAATCAAAATAATCATCAGGGTGTAACAGAAGCATGTTCTATGAGTCAACTAAGGGGTCACCTTATTTGACCTCTACCAAAATCAAAATAATAATCAGCGTGTAGTGTAACAGAAACATGTTCTATGGGTCAACTAAGGGGTCAACTTATTTGACCTCTACCTAAATCAAAATAATCATCAGGGTGTAACAGAAACATGTTCTATGGGTCAACTAAGGGGTCACCTTATTTGACCTCTACCTAAATCAAAATAATCATCAGGGTGTAACAGAAACATGTTCTATGGGTCAACTAAGGGGTCACCTTATTTGACCTCTACCTAAATCAAAATAATCATCAGGGTGTAACAGAAACATGTTCTATG
>CM022881.1:22952512-22965770 GCA_012654025.1 Pachypsylla venusta | reverse complement strand
TTTTTAGCGGTTTGTTGCTGAAACGTAAAATTTGGATATATCTTTGGGGCCCCCCCCCCTGGGGCCCCCAATTTTTTTTTTTTATTAATTTGATTAAGATATTTTTTTATATTAATGACTATAACACTAACGTAAACCTGATCATAATATTGATCCACTAGTATATGTGTCAATTGTGTATGTTTGTTTGTCACGCGATGCAAGCCACGATTTTGACGAAATTTAGTATTCATATTTAGGACATGAAGGAAATTTGCTGTATAGTTTTTGGGGGCTCTGGGCCACCGTGGAGGGGGGGCCAGGGGAGCCAATATGGTGTTTTATGAAAATTATTTTTATGTTTTTATCGGTTTATTGTAGAAACGTAAAATTTTGATATGTTATGGCTGACGTTCGGGGCCTTTTCATAATAATATTTTGTTTTTTAAAAATGTTTTTTTTTTTTAAATTTGATTAAGATATTTTTTCTATAAATGACTACAACACTAACGTGAACACCTGATCATCTTGATCCACTAGTGTAGGATAAAGAAAGTAAAAAATAAGACAATGTAGAAGTTCTTTTTCTTGGCGTACGTACTTGATAATACATTTTTCCTGGATCGGTTCTGAATGATTTTGTTATAAACATATTTATACAAAGGATTTACACACCATTTCTTAATACCGAAACAATGTTCAGACTGAACGTACACTATGGGCGAAGTGTTGTCATCATGTGAGCAATTGATTACGTCAAAATCTTTCCTGGAACAATGAAAAGTTTGAAAATCATTATCCGAAGTCTACTTTTAGCTTCAAGTTTTTATTAATAAAATGGTCCGTTTTGTAACAATCGAAAGCTTAGCCCAATTCAAACGAATCCTGGCATGAACATTGATTAGGTTCATAAAATTGGTTGATGACGAGTTTGGGTCCTGCAAAAAGGCGGTGGAAGGACGTCTCAGGCCTGAGACATAGCAAGGCTGCGCTACAGGAACCATCCAAGGACCTTACTATAGAGATCCTTGCCCTCAGTCGCAAAAACATCAGACTAGCCACGGGTCTGATCACTGGGCACTGTGGACTGAGAAAACATCTGCACTTTATGGGCTTCCATCAAGACCAGGTTATGTGTAGACTTTGTGGGGAGGATGAGTAGACTGGTTCTCCCGTTATCTTTGATTGCAACTCCCTCATAGCGTGGAACCTAAGTATGGGACAGCTACATCCCAGGCTTGACATTCACGCAAAATACCTAGCCAAAAGGCTGATTAGCTAGGAAACAGGCCACTTTCTAAGCACAAAAAGCCCATAAGAGGCTTAGGTGCAGGGGCTTACATAGCCCCAAAGGGGAACTTAGCTCACGAATATACGAATTGGGTCCTGCAGGATGCGACCTGGTAAGTTCCTTTTTTGAGAACTCTCCTGCATCATAACGGAAGGTTGTGGGAAGACCCGGATCGTCCCCCTGAGCGCAATACTTCTTAAATTTTTCGATTCTGCCATACTATTTTGACCAGTAGATAGTTTTAATACAAAAGTTTTAAAATAACGGCCAATTTGCAATTTTTGTATGAAATTTAGAAAATATTAATTGTCTAGCTAAAACGGTAAGAGACATCGAAAAATAAATGGGATAGACTGAATCCCCAGAACTATTATCAGAATTAAAATATGCCGAGCCGTTTATGGCCAATTTGCAATTTTTGTATGGGATTTAGAAAAAAAATTTATCCCAAAATAAGTAGTGATCTGAAATTTCGGTTTGACCCCCCCCCCCTCCCTTTTTTTCAGGTTCCTGTTCAATATCGGGATTGTATGAAGGCCAACTATACCTGCTATTCACTTTTTATTTTTTATTGTTTTATATTTTATGTTAGCCAATGATCATACCACGTTGAATACACCAGTTCCCGTCAGATCACTGAAGTTAAGCAACGTCGGGCGTGGTCAGTACTTGGATGGGTGACCGCTTAGGAACTCCACGTATCGTTGGCTTATTTTTCCGGCCCAACCCAGGCTGGGTGAGGTCAATGTGGGTAGCTGGTTTGCAAGTTTCAGCGAATGGAGGGTGAAACCCCCGTCTTGAATGACTAATAGATGTTAAAGAGACGTTAAGCAAAATTACAAAAAAATATATATTTTATGTACTTATAATTTGTCAATAAAAAACATGTCGTTGCTCATTGCTCAAATTACATCTATTCACCATCAAATGACTATCTTTAACCCTCGCCATTAGCACTCAAGTTGCAGGGCGATAATTTACCAAATCTCTCTGCCAAAACATTAATATTGAAAAGCCCACAAGTTGCTGAAAAAATGTGAATTATGTCTGAGCGCAACATATTATTTTTGTTAAAAAAAAAAAATTGTCTAGCTAAAACGGTAAGAGATATTGACAAATTTATGGAAATACCCCCCACCCCTCCCACAAAAAACATAGACTACCCCAGAAAAATTATCAGAATTCAAAAAGCTGTCCAATCGTTCTCGAGTTACGGCTCATTTTCGGATTTTTGAATGGGTATCATCAATTGTTTAGCCATAACGGTCAGAGATATCGAAAAATTAATGGTTATAGACATCTCCAAAACTATAGACTGAGACCCCAGAAATATTATCAGAAATAGAAAATGTCGAACCGTTTACGGCCGATTTGATTTTTGTATGGAATCTTGGAATAATATTGGCACAGTAAGGGCTATGATATTAAGGCGCCAAGCGATATAGGCGCAGAATTCTGGACCTCAGATAAATTATCAGAACTCAAAAATGTTAAATCGTTTTCAAATAAAAGCTTTTTCGGTCAAATTCTATAAATTTTAACCGGAGCGAAGCATGGGGTACAGTTGCTAGTTTTCAATAAACCACACCGATGAGCTCATGATGTAAAACAACTCTTCAACTTATGTTTTGTTCTCATGACGAGATTGTAATGGCATTGCTAAGGGGCCAATATAAAATATCAGATTTCAATTTTTAATCAAACTCAATCACAAAAATGAAATGAATAATAAATAAAAATAATTTATTGAATTGAACAAGGCAAAATGTGCCATCGTCTATGGCTCGTGCAATATACCAATTCCCGAAAGATCACCGAACTTAAGCAACGTACAGCGAGGTATTACTTAGTGTGTCATCACATAGGTTTGCGTTCTCGTGATGCTAGTTTTTTTTAGCCCAGTTCAATGTCAGTGAGTTCAATGCTAGTTTGCAAGTTTCCAGCAAATGGAGGGTTAAACCCTCGTTCCGAATGACCAATAGATCTTATAGAAACGTTAAGCAAAAAAANAAAAAAAAAAAAAAAAAAAAAAAAAAAAAAAAAAAAAAAAAAAAAAAAAAAAAGGCAAAATATGAATAAAATAAATATTTTTAAGAAATTATTATTAAATTTAACAAATAATTAACAGATAAATATAAATATATTATTTCATAAAAAAGAAAAAAAAAAATCCATAACGAAAATCCTGCGACCAAATGCCGATGCTTATTAAATGGAATATTTCAAAATTGTCTAGAAAATTACTGGATTTTGTACAAATTACGTTTCATGAGTGTTTATTGAATAAAGATCAAATATTCAGCAAATAAATCAAAATTTTTGCCTTCTAACGCATTAAAAAAAATATGTTTAGCCAGTGTCTATGGCACGTTGAATACGGCAGTTCCCGTTCGATCACTGAAGTTAAGCAAGGTCCAGCGGGGTTGTACCATGTGGGTATTCACGTGGTTTCGCGGCCTCGTGATGCTGGCTATTTTTCCGGCCCAAACCAGACTGGTTGAGGTCAATGTGGGTAGCTGGATTGCAGCGAATGGAGGGAAAAACCCTCGTCTCGAATGACCAACAGATGTTAAAGAGACGTTAAACCAAATTTAAAAAAAAAAAAAAAAAAAAAAAAAAAAGTTTTAGAAATAATGTTTATCCCCATTTGCAATAGACACTGAAGATCATTAATTTGCGTTAGAAGAAATTCAATGAATTGTTGATTATTATTTTTCTTCACTGCGCATTTGCGTAGTTTTTTTTTTTTTTTTTTTTTTTTTTTTTTTTTTTTTTTTTTTTTTCGAGAATGGTCATCATGTTGAATTTATTAGAAGGTAATCGTATGCCATTAGGTCAAATGAAAAGCAGATTAATTGTCCAATTTTCAAACACTTTTTTAAACATCTGAGGCCGTATATCAGCAATAAAACCGCAACTGTTGTCCCCCATGTGAGCCAACGTTTGTGGTTTATCAGGGTGAACTAGTGACTTTACATATCCCCACAGGAAATTCTCCAAAGGTGTTAAATCGCACGATGGCGGAGGATAATTCTGGGATCAATTGCGCGAAATTATGCGCTCACCAAATGGTTCCTCTAATAAAGTGATGGAGTCGCGCGATGTGTGGTATGTTGCTCCGTCTTGTTAATCAGTTTCATCTTGCCAAAAAGCATATTATCAATCGATTATGTGTGATACAAAAGCGACGCATGGTTAAGCGAATAAATAATTTGGATGTACGATTATGTCGCCCATAAAATGGTCGTAAAGCCCGATATGTTGGGATAACTGAACTGGTGATTTTCAAAATAAATTTGCACAATTTGAAAACGCTCTTCTGGCGTACGTCTATTCATTGCGGCAAGACAATTTGAAATCAACAAAATGGCCGACCAGAGATAAAACTAACCGTTACTATTAAAAATGGCCGCTTGTAATATCAGTAGTAGCAATTTGAAAACATCCTAGTAATAAGACGTTTGGAAATATTCCTTAATGTCTGAACGAATGGAAAAATTTAGTTTTCATAAGTTGGTATCTGTTCAAGGCCCCTTGAATGGGTTGGTGGTGTAGTGGCAACACGCTTGACTAGTAAACAGTAGGGCGTGGGTTCAAACCCAGCCAACCCATGAAATTTTATCCTCATGAATTTGAGAGAATTACCACATAATAATAGCACCAAAAAAACTGGCGGTATAAAGGGACTCTTCAGTCCCATTCGGGCAGTATAAATAAGGGACTATTATTATTATTATTATTTTAAAAATCTAGACAATTGTGCCTAAATGATGATAATTTTAAACCAACATCTCAACGTGTTCCAAAGTTCAGGTGGGGGCGAGGCGGGCGCTCTTTATGATATCCCCGCATACTAATCCAAATAAAATCTTGGAGAAGCATACGCAGGTGACCCAATCGTCAGTTCTGATTGATATTTCATTTGAATAACTTTATCAAAATACTTGCTTAATTTAACAGCAGCTCCCGTTCCGGCCGCAATGCTTTTCGTTGACAAACAATTCAAAATAATTTCTTCGGCACCACATTCAGAAGCAATGGTTGAAGTACGTCTCGAGCAACTCGACGAATTTCGAATCAAATCATTTTTAGTGCCAATAACCAATATCGGTATTCGGTTTGTACCAACAAACGACTCCGAATCAAAATCCATGCCAGAATAATCGTGCTCATTATTTCTATTCAAAACTTCAAGTAACCATTTGTGTAAATTATCTTGAGATTTTCTATTGGTTAGATCATGAACAAGAATGATTCCATGTACGGAAGTATAAAACATTTGACGAGTATTCTGATAGTGCGGACGTCCGCCTACATCCCACAATTCAAGAAAAAAAGACTTTTGATCTTGCGTGCCTTCTTTAAATTCGTGTAATTTAATATCGATGTTACAGCCGATAGTAGAATTTGCATTGGCTAAAATATCATTTTGTGATATTAAATGTGTAAAACATGATTTGCCAACACCAGAATCACCGAGAACTAAAATTTTGACTTTGTCCATTGTCGATGGCGAGTGAGGTATACTCAGTTAGTTCTGAAATGTGAAATAAAATCAGAATTAAAAGCACGTCCTAAAACATTTTTTGTTATACTTTTCAATAGCCTTAAGGTAGATCACACTATTTGTCACGATTTCAAATTTTGTTATTTTTTCGACTTCAAACAGTACCAAACAGTGTGATCGGTAAAAATATTTGACTACTTTGATATCAAACACAAAAATGACCAAAATGACGCATGACAAACACGTTTGTCATGTTTGATCGTTTTTGAAAAATATTTCATAAATCTTACCTTTAAAATATATTTCTGAGGCGTTTGTGGCCACCCAATTCCTCAATTATCGAAAACTAGCAGCTGTGCCCCGTGCTTGGCCCTGGTTAAAATTTATAGAACTTGACCGAAAAATTAACTTTTATTTGAAAACGATTTAACATTTTTAAGTTCTGGTAATTTATCTGAGGTCCACAATTCTGATGCTATTTCCCTTGGCACCTTAGAATCATGGCCCTTCCCGTGCCAGTATTATTCCCTGATTCATACAAAAATCAAAATATCAAATCGGCCGTAAACGGTTCGACATTTTTTATTCTGATAATATTTCTGGGGCCTCATTCTATATTTTTTTTTTTGGGGGGGGGAGGAGTGTCTATTCCCAGCAATATCTGATATCTCTTCCGTTTTGGATAAACAATGCCTGATACCAATACAAAAATCCGTAACTCGACAATGCCTGATACCAATACAAAAATCCGTAACTCGAAAACGGTTGACAGTTAACTATGAATTCTATGCTTTTTTGAGGGTAGGGGCATTCCCATCAATTTATCTCTTACCGTTTTAGCTGGACAATTAATATTTTCTAAAATCATAAATCTGGCGTAAACGAGTCGACATTTTTTGATTCTGATAATATTTCCGCGGATTCCATATACAGTTTTTTTCGAATGGAGGTGGTCTATCCGATTTATTTTTAAGTGACTCTTACTATGTTTGGCTAAACAATTAGAGATACCCATACAAAAACCGGAAAACCGGCCGTAACTCGAATGCGGTTGGACAGTTTTGAATTTTGATAATATTTCTGGAGNATTTAAAAAAATTATGCAACTGACCCATTATTTTATGCAACTAAAAACAAAAAATAATTTTAGTTTCAATTTCAATATTGGTCACATGATATAATAACGCTTCTTATCATGTCATACTAGTGAAAAATGGCTTCCGCTAGCCTTGTCATACTCGGGATCAGGCACTACTCTTTTGAACTCCGTTATTGTCGAGGGCCTGAATTAATTCTGCCAAAATGGCAGAATTAACCTATGGAATTTTATCCTCATAACTTTCGAGATATTTACCATGTAATAATAGCACCCAAAAACTGGCGGTGTAATGTAAAGTAGGTACTCTTTCGAGATATTTACCATGCAATAATAGCACCCAAAAACTGCCGATGTAAAGATACTCTTTCGAGAGATTTACCACGCAATAATAGCACCCAAAAACTGTCGGTGAAAAGGCAATCTTTTGAGATATTTACCAAGTAATAATGTCACCCAAATACTGCCGGTGAAAAGATACTCTTTAGTCTTATCTGGGCAATATATATTTAAGGACTATTATATTCTCGTCAGAGAGGCATGACCACATGAACATATCCTGACTACACCTAAAGTGAGTAATAATCACACTCATCATAAATAGCATCAAAAATATGGATACAATAAAAACGCCTCTGTACCGTTCCATTAATTGTAGACCTCGCCCACTTCAAATGAACTCCTTGAAGCTAGGGTTGCCACCTGAACGGGCCCCGCCCGGCAGTGCTGAGTCTAGGTAGTGAACGACGGCTGCCGGGCCAATAAAAAATTTGCCGGGCCGCCATTTGTAATGTAAACTCGAATTTTCTGCGTACAGAGTTACGATATTCTTACCGTTCACGCGTCTGCAGCCATCCGTACACACACAAACATAAACGAACGCAAATACAATCGTCCACGAAAATAATCAACAAGAAAATGTTTGACGAAGATCATCCAAAAAATCGACCTCCCTGTCGGTATCAAGAAATTTTTTGAAAGTTGTGATTGATTTTTCCAATTGCCCTTAATTGTTGGAAAAAATTTACCGATCCCCATCAGCAATGCCTACGTGGAAAAAGTGTTTTTAGTTATGAAGAAAGTTTGGACCGATTTGAGAAATCGAATGAGAGTCGAACTGGAGAATGCAGAGCTTCTGAGAAAATTGAATTTCCTCATGAGTTGCAAAGAATTCGCTCTTTTTTTGAATCGCCAGAACAAGAGTCACTTATACGGCAAGCAATGACAAATGAAAAATAGATGAAGAAAAACAAAGGTAAATATGTATTTTAGGGTAACTTTTCAAAAATGGTCGATAAAAAGAGAGGAATAGCCGCAAAAACGTTTCCCAGCCTCTCTAATTGGGTTTAGGGAGCCGTAACAGACCTTGGCTTAAAAAATTGAGAGGTTAGGAAACGTATTTACGAGAGGCCATGCCTCTCTTTTTTTCGACTATTTTTGAAAAGTTACCCTAAAATACATATTTACCAAAACAAATAGCTATGTGTATGTATGTTATTCATTTTGATGACAAATGAAAAATAGATGAAGAAAAACAAAGGTAAATATGTATTTTAGGGTAACTTTTCAAAAATGGTCGATAAAAAGAGAGGAATAGCAGCAAAAACGTTTCCCAGCCTCTCTAATTGGGTTTAGGGAGCCGTAACAGACCTTGGCTTAAAAAATTGAGAGGTTAGGAAACGTATTTAAGAGAGGCCATGCCTCTCTTTTTTTCGACTATTTTTGAAAAGTTACCCTAAAATACATATTTACCAAAACAAATAGCTATGTGTATGTATGTTATCCATTTTGTAAAAATACATTTACCGCTTTCCACGAACACCCTAGTCATCGATAACTTGCCGGGCGAGAGACCCAAGCATAGTTGTCCCCAAGGCAGGATTAACAATAGTAGCACTTATAGCACGTGCTACGGGCCTCGCGCTTTGACAACTTACACTAGATACTTTGACATTTCTGGGTTGACAATTGAAAAAACATATCATTTTGACGGGGCCCCCAACTCTTCAAAGTATGTAGTAAAATCTAATTTAGGAAAGTACAAGTAGGTACCTACTACCTAGGAACTTAATAAAGAAACGAGTATTGCAACATAAGCAAATTGTTTAGTGTAGGTACACTAGGTTACTAACCCTTTGAAGTTTAATCCATGTTTTATCGATGTTGGTATACTCAAAATTTAATTTCACTTTTCTCTACCAACTGCAGGTACAAGACCAATAGGCCAAAAGATAATACATTTTTGTACTGGCTCCAAAAATTAGATTACTTTGACGGCGCCGGCGAGGGGTGGAGAAAGCCCCGCTCTGTGAAAGTGAAATGGGCCTCGCGGAAGGTTAATCCGGCCCTGGTTGTCCTAAAAAGTAATCAGTTAAATCCAGGCACGGAATGAATGGTCATACCTCATACCAATTTTTGTTAAACTCGGACAATACGTTATTTTGTGGAACGAACAGACAGACTTAAAGAGAAAAATCATGTTGTTAAAACCAGACCACACTTCGTTCGGTGGTTCGATCAATTAAATAAATAAAATATCAGGAATTTAGTAAGATAAGATTGATGATTTTCTAGAAAGCAAGGATCCTTACAGCTGATTATCTCTCTTGAAAATAGTTTCTATTGATGAAATAATTCTTTCCGCAGCCGGGAAGTCTTCTTCTTGCATTATTTAACAGAGAACAAATATTAGATTTTACTCAAACTAATAATAATAAATAATAATTAATTATAGATTATTTATGTACCTAATTTTTTAATTTTAACTAGGTATAAAACAAACTCGCAAATTTCGTGTGATGCTGTGTTGCCAGATGATTTAAAGGAAAAAATCACAGGGGGGGGGGCATGACTCCGGGGAGAACCGTAGGGTCCAATAGGTGTGGAATTTTTGGGGATTTTTGTCGCGTGCAGCGTGACATCGCGGGAAAAATCCCACCAACCATATTTTTATTTTTTCCACTTCTCTTTTGTTTTGTTTTTAACTTTTTATGTTTACTTGTTAGCTTTATTGACATATTTTAACACCCCTCGACAGGTTAGGAAACGTTTTTACGGCCATGCCTTTATTGCTTGAGCAAATATTTTTTTTTCCCCAAACGGGAAAAATATTTTGAATGTGGGATTTTTCCCTTGACCCTAAGGTTCTCCCCTAAGTCGGACCCCCCATTAAAAACCTCTGACATGTACGGGTGAAAGTATCTATTAATAAGAAGGAGCAACTGACACATATATTTTGTTACAAGCCACCAGATGGTAATTTTAAGATACAAACCTGATCACCGCCTGTACCATTGTATGGGGGTCAACGGGCAGCAATTTGAGCAGCTCATTTTCATTCATTTTTTTCATTTTCATTTATTTATTTATATAATATAACCTATACAAAGCATTGTTCCTAAATAACTTCTAAGAAAAATTAAATTTTACAATTTTTTCATTGGCAGACCAATCAGTGTAAAGCTAGAGAGCTAACTAACTGATCCACCAGTGAATAGTGAAAAGTAAAAAATACACTTGTAAAAATATAACAATTTAAATATACCTAAACCTAAAATGGGTAAACTTTGATATTATAAGTAAGTATATGAATAAATTATAGTTCTACATTTTCTAAACTAATGCAATTTGATGTTATCTATGTTTCCTAGGATTTTGTCTTTTAAATCTAAGTAGTTATCTACAGCTTGCATATCAGTATCCATTGAATTTAGAAAAGAAGATACAAAAAACTATGGAACATTTTTCCCGTAGTTAGACTTAACTCTGGAAACTTTAAAAGCCTGGCGTGAGTTCGGGGCTCATAAAGTGATTTGAAAAAGTGAGGTGTGAGTTCGAGGCCCGCCTATATCATTGTATGGGGGTCAACGGGCAGCACTTTGAGCAGCTCATAAAGTGAGTCCTAGGGTGCTCAGGTTTTGTGCAATGAAAATCGCCCCAAAGGTTGGATTTTAATTCCGCCCTGATTTATTAATTAATCAATTCTTGTGAAAACACACCACTTGTTTTTTACTAAATGGTTCTCCGCAAAGTCAAGCCGTTGACTTTGCGGAGCATTATGATTAATTAAACCAACTTTTGGGGCGATTTTCATTTCAGAAAACCTGAGCACTCTAGGACTTACCGTTCACGAATTACAGGGTGAAATCACTTTATGAGCTGCTCAAATTGCTACCCGTTGACCCCCATGCAATGGTACAGGTGGGCCTCAAACTCACGTTCCACTTTTTCAAATGAATCAGGGGTGATGTGCTCACAGGCCTTCTTGATACGATCTTTGCGATTTTCAAGAGAGGCAGGTCCGGTTCGGTAAACAACCAACTTTAAATACCCCATAAAAAATAGTCACGTTGCATGGAGCCGAGTCCGGTATGCGGGGACATCCGAGGACATCCCCTACCTGTCCAGCTGTTTTGAAAATTTTGGTCGAGGAATGCACGAACTCGAACGCGGTCGAAGTGGGCGGGACAACCATCTTGTTGGAACACTATTTTTTACTAAATTACTTATTTAGGATCATAAAATTTAATTCTAGGCATTTTTACCTACCATTTAGGTGCGGCCGCAAAGGGTCCATTTTTACATGTTCCGTCCTGTAATTCGTGAACGGTAGATCCTAGAGATCTCCGCTTTTCTGAAATGAGCATGTATTATCGAGACCTTTAAAACAAGGTGTCAGTGCTGGACGAGGCCAAAGGGATACGTGTTTTTGCGTTTTCTCATATTTTCAGCCATTCTCGAGATACGGGGGGTGAAGTCAGACTTTATGGACACACTGTATATATATATATATATATATATATATATATATACACAGAGGGTGGTCGGGTATTTGTGAATCAGTCTAATATCTCGAGAACGGCTTAAGATATTGAAAAAAATGTAAAACGGCGTATTTCAAGATATTAACTGATGAGTTTGTTGGCGCAATCAATGTTTGCGAAAAATATCCCAAAGTTGCAAATTTTTGCACCAACTTTTGATTTTCAAATAAGAGCCCCCATTTATAATTTCAATTTTAAAATCAGCAAAAAATTCTAAGTTCATATCAATATTTACACATAAAACTTTATTTGCAAAATCCACGAAATTTTGCACTTTATTCTACCTATGTAGAAAACATACATGTGACATATCAAATAACATCAAAACAGTGCGAAAAACCATTTAATGATGTTTTCGTGTCAAAATTCGTACACTGTGCAAACAACCGAATGTGGCCTATCCAAAAACATCATCAGAATTTAGCGAAAAAGTGTTTGATGAAAATTCCGATGTTTTTGGATTAATTCGGATGTTTTGGGGTTAATTCCTCAGGAATTAACACGGCCTTTGAATGAACTATATTAAATTAGCCAAACTATATCTTTTCATAATTCTTTCTCTTCTTCTTCTTTTCAATTCTTTCTTTCCATCCTTCGCCTTTTCCGTTTATATTGTTTCATTCAATAAAGTAAAAAGATATTTGAGAATTTTGCACAGCATGCGAAAAGTTATAGAGGGACTACGCTAGGACTTCTGGGACATACTGCATAATAAAGTGCTAATATATTTAAAATCTAACGGTGGTCAAATCTAAAATCTGTGATACACTATTTGTCAGTATTCCAAAATTTTGGCACATATTACTCTGTTGAATTTGTGTGTTTGGTATACTGTATATACTCAAACTTCCCGCGGGCCGCAGTACACAAAATACATACAATAGATATATGCATAGATCAAGGTTCCGTTATAGCAGACTGAAGTTAAGCAACGACGGGTAGGGCTGGGGTATGGGCGGCAATGATAAACATATTTATTAATTGTGTTCTACTGACATTTCCTTGTGTAGTCAGCTTCTTTAGGAGAATTGAGAAGCTGCTGGCAGGCTGTTCTCCAGTTCTTAGTAATAATATTAGGTAAAACGGAAAGTTCCTAGGTAAAGCTCACAAAAAAGTGAAAAGAAAATAGTTAAACTGGTAGCTAATTCAGTTCCGTAATTCCGTAGGAAGGGGGGGGGTAGCTGCCCCCCCCTAGAAATTCCCAAGAGTATGCAGCACGGAAAGGGCAACTTAAATTTACACTAGATAAAATGATTTTTGGAAATAATATAAATGCCGCATTTTGTCCCTAATCCAACAGCCCTACTGTGAACAATCAAATGTAACTGAGGCAACCTTGTCGTATCGTTTGGACTGTTATCATTTGAGTCGGCATTTTGACTGTTTTCGGGTATCGCGGTCGCAGTCTGTCGCATTCTTCTTGTCTCCCTGCGATCACTACTGGCTCACATGCTGTCACTTCTAGCGGTGGCTCCAGAGGTGCCTTAGTGCCCCCAGGAGGTAGCGTTTTTCAGAGGTCTGAATAAAAATCGTTTTTTCTCCATTGGGAGATCGCAGTTGAT
>CM022881.1:22929957-22942001 GCA_012654025.1 Pachypsylla venusta | reverse complement strand
GTCTTGAATGACTAATAGATGTTTTAAAGAGACGTTAAGCCAAATTAATAATAAAGTGTTCTTTGTGACGCGCATCAGAGCTACTCATTCGGACCTCACAGAAGCTGAATATGCACCACGAAACTTGAAGAAACCAACACTGTAGTAGTACCGTACTACGTATTCAGTCCAAGATGTTGGGGTGTGAACATGCGGTCACTCATCGAACACTGACCATACCCTCCGTTGCTCAACTTCAGTGATCGGCTGGGAACTGATGTACTCAAAACCCAACATGGTATAGGCGTTGGTTATGTTATAACATATTGCAATTCAGAAAAAAAAATCAAATTATTTCGTGTTTAAAAAGCTGTATTTTGGCTCTCTACACAATGTAAAAGTTTGCGGACTTAAAAAATTTGCCACTGTAAAGGTCTGCCTTTACGAAACCATCATCTGGTGATATGTAAATCAAAATTACAAATAACAAGTACTACTCGATTCACAATACAAGCCAGGAATGGTGCATCAAAAAATGTCAAAATCTTTGTTTATGTGCGGATGACGTCACTGTAAACAACCAATCAGATTGCGTTATTTTTTAGACGACCTTTGAGAGGCATTTTCTACCCTTAGAAGGGAGAATTTTGATTTTTTGACAGCGGATTCGTGTTTTTCAGGTCATTTTACCTAAGAAACCATCACTAACTCGATTTTTTTTTTGGGACTGCCCCATTTTCGACCAGTCCACTTCATGAGAAGAAAAAGTTTATTTATTTGATCAATATGAGCGTTAAGATGAACGTCCCCCCCCCGCTCCAGAGATGATAGGAAACGTTTTGATCGGCTATGTCTTGATGATGAAGTTGTTTTTTGGTAAAACTCGAAGTTGATCCCTAAGAACTATTGCATCAATTCGGAAGAACGATTGCTCCATTTGGGCCTTGTGTCGCGTCCAGTGATAAAATTGCTCTGAGGAGATATTTTGAGGTGTACAAAATGGGTCCATGTTGGACATACGCAATAGAGGCATGGCCGAAAAAAGGTTTCCTCCCTCTAATTGGGTTAAAATTGGTTAAAAAAATTTGGATTGCCTCAACACATCTCCCCGGTTACAATGCCACATATTTATGACAGAGAAAATAATAATAAAATTCCGTATGAATTTGGCATAAATGGTAGAGAAAGTGGAAAAAAAATCTCAAGTCCCACGCAACTTTTTTTAGACCCATAGTTGGAGACACTGATTACATTTTGTGAATTTTGTCAAGAAGAGATTCTTGGGCGGGCTCATTTTTTTATTTTAGACATAATGATACCCGAATAGGTATATTCGAATAATAATGTAAATTTTCTTTAGTTTTTGTGCAAAACGCATTTTGCCCGTTATGTCATCTATAGGTATACCTACTTACTGTGGGACATAGTAAACATACGATATTTTTTTTGCAAGTGAACAGTAGATATTTTAAGCAACTCGCAAATTAAAGGGATATATTTTTTCAAGTTTTTTCCTTTTTGGGGGGAACAAGAATACTTTGGTTGGTATAAACTTAAATTACAAACGACAAATTTTTATGATTTATTTATTGTATTTTTTGGGGGGGGGGGAGGCTGTGCCCTTTTGCCCTTAAGGAGCAGCCGCCACTGCAAGCTATGGACGATAAAAAGAAAAATTTGGAACCCATTTGGACGCATTGTCATATACACCCTGCAGGAGATTTTGAAAAAGTGAACAAAACGAAAATTTTCATCAAGGGTCCCTTACCCACCTAACCCAATCTTGTATCGGAGTACGCTCAACAGAAAGATCATTGTAATCCCCAAAAATAGAAATTAAATAAATATTATAATAATTATCATGATTGCTGACAGCCATGAAATAGGTTGGTTTGTTTAACCGGGGTAAAAAAACTCGCTTTTTTATTAGCTTTAGAGATTTGAACACACTTACCCTCTGGTCGATCACCCCCATCCGCCATTACAATACCGACTGAGTCCAATGACAATTTAGGATCAATAATGAAGAATCCCCGTCGCTCATTAATTTGAAATCTGAGAGCACCTGCAAAGAATATAATTATTTTCAACTAGTAGTTCTCTGAACGGTTGAATATAATTTCGGTCCTTATTATTTTCACCTAGTAGTTCTGTAAACGGTTGAATATAATTTCCGTCCTAATAATTTTCTAGTATTTCTGCGAACGGTTGAATATAATTTCGGTCCTAATTATTTTCATCTACCTAGTAGTTCTGTGAATGGTTGAATATAATTTCGGTCCTAATTTCAACTACCTAGTAGTTCTGTGAATGGTTGAATATTATTTCGGTTCTAATTATTTACACCTACTAGTTCTGTGAACGGTTGAATATAATTTCGGTCCTAATTATTTTTACTAGTAGTTCTGTGAGCGGTTGAATATAATTTCGTCCTAATTATTTTCAACTAGTAGTTCTGTGAACGGTTGAATATAAGTTCGGTCCTAATTATTTTCAACAAGTAGTTCTGTGAACAGTTGAATATAAATTCGGTCCTAATTATTTTCAACTACCTAGTAGTTCTGTGAATGGTTGAATATAATTTCGGTCCTAATTATTTTCAAATACCTAGTAGTTCTGCGAATAGTTGAATATAATTTCGGTCCTAATTATTTTCAACTACCTAGTAGTTCTGTGAATGGTTGAATATAATTTCGGTCCTAATTATTTTTAAATATCTAGTAGTTCTGTGAATGGTTGAATATAATTTCGGTCCGAATTATTTTTAACTCTCTAGTAGTTCTGTGAATGGTTGAATATAATTTCGGTCCTAATTATTTTCAACTATCTAGTAGTTCTGTGAATGGTTGAATATAATTTCAGTCCGAATTATTTTTAATTATCTAGTAGTTCTGTGAATGGTTGAATATAATTTCGGTCTTAATTATTTTCAACTATCTAGTAGTTCTGTGAATGGTTGAATATAATTTCGGTCCTCATTATTTTCAACTACCTAGTAGTTCTGTGAACGGTTGAATATAATTTCGGTCCTAATTATTTTCAACTACCTAGTAGTTCTGTGAACGGTTGAATATAATTTCGGTCCTAATTATTTTCATATTCTCTATGGCCCCCTCAGAAGCCAATCTTTGTGAACGTTAGTGAACTCCACTTTTGACTCCCATATACATCTCGAATTGTATGTTTGTAAATTGTGTATGTATGCAACCCAGCCTCCAGAGATTCGTCTCTGGTGACTGTCACAAGCCAGGATGAAATGGGGAGTGATGAGTCTTCAATCCTGATGGTTCTTAGTCGGTCTGAACGTCTCAGGAAGTAGTGGGTTCAAGTCGGGCTCATAAAACATTGGCATGGAGAAGGTCACTCTATCATAAACTGGGTAGTTTGCTATGGTTTCTGTCAAACCCTTTTGCCGAGGCCATTAATAGCATCCCTACTGACGATGTGATAGGTCTGCAAGCCTATACCAAATAAAACAAATCACTGTGAAGTTCTCTTCAACGTTCAAGTCTTCCGGTGATGGTCAAGTGACGAATTGGCAGGCATATGTGAGCTAGAAGACATAGTTGCAAAACTGCACAGAAGCGGCTGAGGCCATATGGTCGGTTTCTTTTATAGGTAAATGGAGGATCTCGGCAGCCCCTCAGTGTCTAAGCAGTCTTTTTTAGGGAGAACACTGCTTACCCCCCCCCCGCAGGGAAGGGTCTGGAAAAGGTAACCTAAAAATTGCTCACCCGTCTTCATTCTGTCTGGTCTACCGCGGCCAGGAGAATCCTCTGCATGCGGTCGAAAAACAAAAACAATATACCAAATGAAAAAACTCCAAATTGCAACCTGGAACATTCAGACTCTACTAAATTCAAAAGATCCTAATACCTCAAAGATTGCCCGCAGAACTGCCGTGATTGGGAGGGAACTTGGAAGATGTAACATAGACATAGCTGCTCTACAAGAAACCCATCTCAAAGAACAAGGACATTTCATTGAAGAAGAAGCTAACTACACGTTCCTGTGGTCCGGTGGTGGAGAAAATGACCCAAATTATTATGGTGTTGCGATCGCTGTTCGAACCGAACTTATTGCCAAAGGAATTGTTTCAGCTCCATCCTGTCATGGTGATAAGACTAATGAGCATTCAAGTAGCATGCCAGACAAAACAAACAACCGTTATATGTTGTTATGCACCACAAACAAAAGAAATCTTTTATGAAAAGCTTGCGGACATAGTAAAGAGAGTACCTCACAAAAATTACATTATAATACCTAACTGGCGATATGAATGCAAGGGTGGGAAAATCTGACCATCTTTGGGATAACATAATTGGTAAACATGGGGTGGGTAATCAGAACTCCAACAGGTTGAATCTTCTTCAGTTTTGTTTGCAACACAGTCTGAGAATAGCAAACACGTATTTTCAACAAAAAGATAAATACAAGAACACTTGGCAGTATCCAAGATCGAAAACATGGCATCTGATCGATTATGTTATCGTACGCTCAAACCGGATCAACACCGTCTTGATATGTGGAGTATTGAAAAGTGCTCAGTGGGATGCTGACCACCGGTTTGTGAGAGCTGATATACGTTTTAAACCTTCGATACACGCACGAAAGAAAAAACAGAAGGCATTCTCATACAACCTCAGTCACCTGAAAGACAATAGCATTCGATTTAACTTCAAAGATCGACTTGCCGCCCATAGATTTATAGCTGATGGAGCTGATGTCGACGAATGAATGCAAATGAAAAAAACCTATCATACTGCGGTTCAAGAGTACTTACCAAGGCGCAAGGAAAAAATTGGGACTGGTTCGATGAGTTCAATGAAGAAATTGACATCGTACTAAAGAAGAAACGGGACTCGCATTTAAAATACCCAGCCCATCCAACTCCGAAAAATACGAGTAAAGAGGAATACCTGGCTGCCCGTAGCAAATGTCAAAAGGAAATAAGAGAAATTAAAGCTGTCTGGTGGAACAAGAAAATGTTCGAGCTACAGAACTATATAGAAGAAAATGATACTTATAGCCTTTACAGTGGTATCCAAAGGATACCATCACAATAAACGGAGCAGTTCTCAAAAAAACATCGGCATTCAAATACCTTGGTAGCTTCATCTCAAACACCAGAGATATTAGTCCAGAAATTGAAAATAGAATTAAAGCTGCCAGTCAAGCTTTTGGAAAACTTTACCATCGTGTTCGGAAACCACACCAATTCAAACTCTCAACCAAACTTTTAATATATAAAACAATAGTTTTAAGCACTTTATTGTATTCCACAGTCCAGAGTGCTGGAAAAACATACGAGGAAATTAAATGCCTTTCATATGCTTTGCCTCTGGAGCATTTAATGCATCAGTTGGAAGGATTATATCTCGAATGAAAATATTCTGGAAAAGTCGGGTATGCTGTCCATAAATGAAATCTTGAGGGTAGGGCGACTGAGGTGGCTCGGACATCTCAGTAGAATGAATGTGGACCGGATGCCCCACATGATAGCGTTTTCAGAGCTGAGCACTGGAAGACGGCTCTAAACCAAAGCAAAGATGGTGTGACGTTGTTAAGGGGGACCTTAAAACAGTCAATATCGATTTGCAGAGGTGGAGGAATGAAGCGGTGGACAGAAATGAGTGGAGAAGAAAAATAAAAATTAAGATTGCAGAAAACCAAAAAAAGACCATTGTTAAAGCTTAAGAGGCGAGAGAAGAAAGGCATGCAATGGAAGAGCATACAGAGTGGAAATGTCCCATTTGTGATTTTAAACGTCAAGAAAAAGAGGGAGACAATATGTGCTCTCACATATAAAACAGAAACATTGGACTGAGACAGTTGAAGACCAGCCGGATACAAATAACACTTTATGCAAAATCTGCAACTTGCAATTCCATTAGAAATCAGGCCTGTCGAGTCATATGAGGTTTAAACACCCAGATGTTGGTAAGTCGTCATCTCTTGCCCCTATTAAGAACGTTCTACAAGCTGATGCAGAGTTGTCCGTAATAACAAATATGATATCTCCCTCACCATCCCAATCTTTGCAACTTGGTCTGCCGCTGCGAATCAGTTTCAATGTCCGGCTTGTGGACGTGTATGCAGAAGCAAGGCTGGGCTGAAAATCACATGAAGAACGTTTCCTGTGGACAAATGTTGGAGGAAGGCATCATCGCAAGATGGACACCAATAAATCATGTATGTATGTTATGCGATACAAGCCACAATTTTCATCTCATTTTGAGGAAATATTTTGTTTTTGGAAAATTATTTTTATCTGTTTGTTGCAGAAACGTAAAATTTTGATGTGATAGCTGGTGTTAAGGGCTTTTCTATTTTGAAAAATTTGGGCGACTATATTTTATTTTATTTTTTAAATTAGATGAAGATATTTTTTTGTATCAATGACTACAACACTACCGTGAACACCTGATCATATTCATCCACTAGTCTATTTTCTCTTTTCCCCCCTTATTCTCTAGTAGTTCTATGAACTGTTAAAACACTCTTTAATATACCTAAAAGGTAATAAAACATTAGCCACTTAGCCACGTAAACTTAGCTCAAATAAGTGCCCCCCTAGGTTACTAAATGTGGGTCTGGAAAAGTTAGTACTCATGAGAGAATCAATCAGGAAAATAGATTATTATTAACTGTGGCGGCCTTTCCTTTCGGAATTACAAGTGCTGCGTCCACCAGTTAGAACTATTGCACACCAGTTTTTCCACGTCAAATATCTCTCACTCAGCCCGGAAATTGCCGAACCCCTAATAAAGTTCACCAACGATTCTACTGGGTTAGAATGTATCTCTATGAGTTCACAACCCGGGAAACCTAGCGTCCTGAAGCGTTGTAGCGCCATATATGGGCAGTATAATGTGCGAAGCTGTCTCCTCTTCTTCTCCACACATCCTGCACATCGCTGTTTCCTCGTTGACACTTTAGGTGTTTCCTTAGAGCACAGTGACTCGTCAGCAGCCCAATCACCAGTCTGATGTCACGTCTGCTGAGATTCACAATTTTCTTTGCTGTTTTCTGTGAGGGGCCAGTAATCATCCCCTTAGAAAAAGGAAGTCCCGTGACCCCGTTCCCGGTCTTCTTGTAGGTATTTTTCAAAGACCCAGTCTTCTATAGCTGCCTTGGCCAAGCATTCCGCTATGCCATAGATATTACTCAAACGAAATTTTGGTTCGGCAGCCGAAAAAGCTTTAGAGCAGAAGATTTCAAGCTGTGCGCTAGAACTCTACTTGATAAATTCGTTCATTTGTTGAGAGTGCCACACCAACATGACGTGTTCAAGTGTCTCGAAAATTTATTTACCTGCAATGTAGTCATGAGAGAATAAAGTTGCCAAAGGATTTCCTTGATTTACCTGCAATGTAGTCATGAGAGAATAAAGTTGCCAAAGGATTGCCTAGATTTACCTGCAATGTAGTCATGAGAGAATAAAGTTGCAAATGGATTGCCTTGATTTACCTGCAACGTAGTCGTGAGAGAATAAAGTTACAAATGCATTGCCTTGATTTACCTGCAATGTAGTCATGAAAGAATAAAGTTGCAAATGGATTGCCTCGATTTACCTGCAATGTAGTCAGGAGAGAATGCAAATTGATTGGCTTGATTTACCTGCAATGTAGTCATGAGAGAATAAAGTTGCAAATGGATTGCCCTGATGTCTCGTAATATTCGTTATCTCATCATTTTCTTTCGCCGTCGTATCCACGGTTATAATGTACAGGAGTTTCCGAATGTCTTTTTTGATACTTTTCTCAAGTCTTTTAAATATATTATCAATTATGGAAAGAAGAGTATTCTTTCGGTGCTTAGGAAAATAGTCTTCAAAATAGCTAGGCAGAGCTACATTTGAATGACTATAGTTGAGATGAAATCTGAAAGAAGAAAGAAAGAAAATCTGTCACATTAACACCCCATGTGTTATAATGTTTCAAATTATCGCCCAATTTCTCTTCCGTCTATATTTTCCAAAAAAATTATCTATTCTCATATGTATTCTTATATTGATAAATATTTATGTTCTTCACAACATGGCTTTCGTTGTAAAAAATCTACCGCCACTAATCTAGCAGACTTTCTACATTATGTCTCTCCATTCGTTTCAAATCGTGGCCAAGTTTACGCTGTTTATTTTGATGTATCCAAGGCCTTTGACAGTGTGAATCTGCCTCTTCTTCTGCACAAACTTCATCGATATGGAATTTCTTCAATGTACATTAAATGGATGGAAAGTTTTCTTTTTGATAGGTTGTTCAAAGTCAAAATCAACAAATGTTTCTCTTCAGTTTTCAACATCAAATCTGGCGTTCCGCAAGGCAGCACTTTGGGTCCATTGCTGTTTCAATTTTTCATCAATGATATTTCTACTGTACTCAATTCTTCATATTTTTCTCTTTTTGCTGATGATCTAAAGCAGGGGTCGGCAATTAATGTTTAGCGGGGTCCGGATGAACCAACAAAAAAAATCGTCGCGGTCCGGACATATTTTTTTTAATATTTTATATTATAGTACCGGCTCTCATGACACACTGCTTCATGCACTCGTCTTGTACATGGGAGTCCCGGGTTTGATTACCGGCGGTGACACAACAACAGCAACAATACCACCACCTCAAAAAATACATTCTTTCAATAGCTTTATTATAATAATTATGGTAGATAAGTCATTTTATTTCCGAAATTTTTATTCGTACACTGAACACTTACTCGCAAAAAAACTTTATTTAATCAGTAAGAAATGAAAAACATAAAAACAAATCAAATATAATTCTTAAATCACAACTGAACTAAATTAGGTAAATAATGTCGCATTTTGCTGCTCTTGATTCAAAACGGATCCTAACCTCAAAATAGTGTATTTTTGACTGGAGCAGAAAAATACGTTTAGTTTGAATATCCGACACCAGGGTACGTGATAGGTATCTTTTCCACAAGTATATCTCTCCCCCCCCCCCTTTGACGCGCCGCGCCGAGACACAATACATGTGAGTTGATGACTCATCAAAATTTAGCGAAACGAAAAGGAGATTCATTCATAATTTCATACGCATACGCACGTAATAATAATTATCATGTAGGTGCGTACCTATGTAGGTAGGTACCTCATGTACCTACCTGAAATAGTTTATTTTTCTACAGTTGGATCAATTTTGGAACAATATCATTTAAAAAAAATGTTGCCACAGAAAAAAAAAAAAAAAAAAAAAAAAANTTTTCAAACAAATAGAAATATGTCCGCGGTCCGGACATTTCAGCTTCGCGGTCCGGATCCGGACCGCGGTCCGCCTATTGCCGACCCGTGATCTAAAGGTTGCTAATGACTATGATCGTGAACATCTGGCCACCTTGGCCAGATTCTTCTTCAATCCGTCATTGATAAAATTTTAAATTGGTTTTCTTCTAATTACTTGTCTGTAAACATCTCAAAAACGAAAGTCATTACATTTACAAGACGAATCAATTGGCATTTGGCTCACTATTATATTGGATCTTCAGAAATTTCAGTGTAAATAACATACCTGATTTAGGTATTCTGCTTGTTTCCAAACTTCTATTCATTCCAATCTTGTTTCAAAGGCACTTTCCCGTTTTGGTCTCATACTTAAATTGTGTGGAAATTTTAAATCCGAACAGTTATTCATTTTGTTCTTTTTCATATTTGTTCGGTCAAAACTTGAATATGGGTCCATCATAAGTAGCCGATTGAACATTACCAATGCTAGTCGCATTGAAAATGTTCAACGTGAATTTCTTGGTCGATTTTATGACAGGTTTTGGCGTGGTCGTCTGTTCTATTTCTATGCTTCTTATTCTTAATATTGATACACTGTCTGACCGTCGTGAATTCACTGCTGCTAAATTTGTTTTTAATGCACTTCATAATAATGTCGACTCGCTATCTCTCATATCAAATATAATGTTGAAGGTTAGACAATATCCTAATCGCCTGTTTGAAAATACCTTCTGTCTTGCTCATGTTTCTCCTCCTGATCCCTATTTTTTCTGTCTGTCTGCTGCTAATAAATTTGATGCTATTGGAGTTGACTTATTCAACAGTGCTGAGACATTCTTTTCCGTAAAAAGACAGCCTGACGTGAACCCTCAAGCCCTTTTACTAGACTGATTGACTCCAGGTACAATTTGTTAAAGATTGAAAAAAACTCAATTGTTAATTGTAACCTAAATAAATAAATAAAATAAAATCCTCTACATTTTGTAGAGGAGTTTCTTATATAATGTAGAGGTTACTTAATTAAGGAACTTATATGATTCTTGATCTGCAACAGGATCTGTGATAATTTGACTGAATTACTTACAATGATTCACCCTGTATATGATTCTTGATCTGCAACAGGATCTGAGATAATTTGACTGAATTACTTACAATGATTCACCCTGTATATGATTCTTGATCTCCAACAGAATCTGAGATAATTTGACTGAATTACTTATAATGATTCACCCTGTATATGTTATTTGATGTCCAACAGGATCTGAGATAATTTGACTGCACTACTTAAAATGATTCACCCTGTATATGTTACTTGATATTAACAGGATCTGAGATAATTTGAATGCACTACTTAAAATGATTCAACCTGTATATGTTACTTGATGTCCAACAGGATCCGAGATAATTTGACTGCACTACTTAAAATGATTCACCCTGTATATGTTACTTGATATTAACAGGATCTGAGATAATTTGACTGCACTACTTAAAATGATTCAATCTGTATAATTATGTTACTTGATGTCCAACAGGATCTGATATAATTTGACTGCACAACTTAAAATGATTCACCCTGTATATGTTACTTGATGTCCAACAGGATCTGAGATAATTTGACTGCACTACTTAAAATGATTCCACCTGTATATGTTACTTGATGTTCAACGGGATCTGAGATAATTTGACTGCACAACTTAAAATGATTCAACCTCTATATCTTACTGATTCAACCTGTATATCTTACGTCCAACAGGATCTGAGATAATTTGACTGCAGTACTTAAAATGATTCAACCTGTATATGTTACTTGATGTCCAACAGGATTAAAGATAATTTGACTGCACAACTTAAAATGATTCAACCTGTATATCTTACTGATGTCCAACAGGATCTGAGATAATTTGACTGCAGTACTTAAAATGATTCCACCTGTATATGTTACTTGATGTCCAACAGGATTAGAGATAATTTGACTGCACTACTTAAAATGATTCACCTCTTTCATGTTCAGTTGAATCTTACGCATGGGTAATTTATATGGGACCATACAGGGTAAACTATTGTGACCATAATAACAGAAAATTGTATGGATGGTATTGGGAGACTTCTATAACTAACCTACATGGCAGCCATTTTTTTTTTCTTTTCTTTACACTATAAAGTTTATATGTACTTGACTGAATTACTTGCCTTATTAGTTCCCTGACGTCATTGTACATATTATCGGCCAACGACATTTTAACAGCAAGACATATTTTATTAAAATCTTTGGATAATTCTTCGACATTTTCATAGATAAGTCGTTTTCTTCTAACACCAAATCGAGCATCAAATATATTGGTTTGATTTCGTATACCGTAATGCCGGTCAGTATATTGACAGCCATATGTAGTATGAGCTGAAATAATATAAAAAAATAAATACATAAAATAATGTATTTTAAAGAAAAAGCAAAATACAAAAAAACTAAAATCACCAGAATTGAGAGATCCAGAGTTTTTGATGCATTCACGTTGAATGCATCAGGTCCCTTTGGATCAATGAAAATAAACATCGTCTAGCGAGGTTTTACCAAGCAGGTGTCCACGTAGCTACCTGGTTATCCTGGCAACAAATGGAGGGTAAACGTTTCGAATGACCAGATAAAAAGTCGTTAAAAAAAATAAATCAATTAGGAGATAAAGAGATTCTATTGAAGTTTCCAGGAGTAGAAGAGAACAGCAAACTGTCCTGGTAATGGAAAACATGATCATCTAACAAAGTGTTGAATGTATGCAGATGATACTTACCATCACTGAGATGACTGAGGACAGTTAGGAGTAGA
>CM022881.1:22906389-22917691 GCA_012654025.1 Pachypsylla venusta | reverse complement strand
ATGTGGCCGCCAAGGCTGGCGCGTACAAAGCGCAATCTGGAACACCGATTTTCACAAACTTTTCGTAGCATTTGCGGCCATATTTCGCCAATAACTCTTCGATTGTTGATTTCCAGGTGTTTAATTGTCTCTGGTTTATCAACATAGATAAGTGAATTAGCTGGCATTGATCTTGCTGACATGTGGTTCCAATAGGACGGAGCCACATGCCACACAGCGGGCTACAACTGATTTACTCAATGAAACTTTTCATGAAAGAATAATTTCACGTAATGGTCCAATTAAATGGCCACCAAGATCCTGTGATTTAACCCCATTGGATTATTTTCTTTGGCTTTATGTAAAGTCACTTGTCTAGGTCAAAAAAATAAACCAGAGACAATTGAACACCTGGAAATCAACATTCGAAGAGTTACTGGCGAAATACGGCTGCAAATGCTGCGAAAATGTTACGAAAATTGGTGTTCCAGATTGCGCCTTGTACGCGCCAGCCTTGGCGGTCACATGGCCGAAATCATATTTAAACATTAATGTCATAGAATTTTCTATCCAATAAAGCCCGTTTCATTGATATTAAAAATATATTCTTTGTTTTATTATAATTTAAAGTTGTGTTACTCTAAAACAAAACGCCCATTATAAATCAGAAATTTGTGTGTACCTATGTATGAGGGGTTGTCTGTTACAATATAACCACAGTCCAAACGGTAGCAGATAGCGAAAAAGATTGATGGGAATGAACCCCCAAAATCATGGTCTACGACCCCGGGAAAATTATCAGAACTAAAATATGTCAAACCGTTTTCGAGTTACGGCCAAATTTATAATTTCTTCTACAAAATCGGATATTCACGGTCTGATATAATAAGTTTGGCGCGACAAAATATCAACTTAAAGCGAGAAAGTTTTAGGTGGCTGTTTAGGACATTTCCTTATTTTAGGACATTTTCTGCAAGGGTATGGCCAGCCATTCCAGAGTTACGAGTTCGAAAACGGGAACGGGTAAAATCAAATTTAGAAAATACTAAAAAGTAAGAATGACCGTGCCCCTAAGGCCCCTGGCGAAACGTTTAAATCTTGTTTTTTAAAGGTTGCAACATACAGGGTGGACACAAACCAATACCCCCCAATTTGCGTTGTCCTTGAAAATTACAGATAACAATATAAGAATCGTAGCGAAGCACGGGCGAAACAACTATACTTCAAAATAATAAACCAAAACAAGGCTGTTTTATATAAGAGTGGAAATGAAAGTTGGTTTGAGAGTTGAAGATACAAAAAACAAAGTCGGGGGAGTCTGGGAGGAGGAGGAAAGGGTAGGGTGGTTAGGAAATTAGGGGAAACCACTTGAACAACTCATGAAATTTTATATTTACATTCCGTGAGGAAAAAATGTAAAGTACATACATAGGTACAGTGTGTTTAACTTCTAACTTCCCCACGTAGAGATTAACATACTAGGATTTAGGCAGCGTCTATGGCACGTTGAATACACCCGTTCTGACGTTAGATTACTGAAGTTAAGCAACGTCCAGCGAGGTTGTACCATGTAGGTGTCCACGTGGGTTCGCGCTCTCGTGATGCTGGCCCAACCCAAGGAGAGTGAGGTCAATGTGGGTAGGTTCCAGCGAATGGAGGGTGAAACCCCTGTCCCGAATAGCGATGACACGATATATCGAAAATCGATATATATCGATAAATTTTCTTCCTATGTATCGATATATTATATCGATATATTTTTCACGATATATTGTTTAATATGTACACTAATTTGGTTTTTTCCAATGTTCTTAATATAGCGATAAAATATGAGGTTATCCATTTTTTTTACTCGAAGTTTTCTATTTTAGGGGGATCCTACTTGTANTGGCCCCAATAATAGATATCACTACTTTCATGGGCAGAATTTTTTGGTTGAATAAGTGGAACTTGGCCTTTTTTCAATGATAATTTTTTGTGAGATATCATTTAATATGTACACTAATNGGTTTTTTCCAATGTTCTTAATATAGCGATAAAATATGAGGTTATCCATTTTTTTTACTCGAAGTTTTCTATTTTAGGGGGATCCTACTTGTTCCTTTGAAACTGATCATTGGTGGAAACTGGAAAGTAGGGGAGGGTCAGGTTAGGAAAGTACAGAGAGGGGACGACATTTCCACCAATTCTAATTTCGAATAAACCGATATATTATCATTATTAGGGAGCATTCACACTACGCAGTGAAAGTGTCAGTGCTCTCCTTACCGTGATCTTCACAGTGATTTGACATGAAAAACTAGTGTCTCAGCACGGAGAAAACACTGACGGGTGTTATTAAAAAAAAAATCACTGTGAGAGCACTGTCACTGGTGTACTACGGATGGGCTAGTTATCCACGAGTCGAACATCTTTTTGAAATGAGTCGACTCTTCAAAGAGTTGACTTACGAGTAGTCTTTTTTGCTGACTGATAAAGATAATAAAGGGAGAAATATTTTTCGGGGTGTTCTTTGTTAACTGAAGGAAAATGTTCTTTTATTCTGGTGACGATTGATTGTGATGTCTTTTTTATATATTCGCCGATGTTGGGGACGTTTATTTGATAGATGCCCCTTTTGTCAATTGGTTTTATTATGTCTTTCTGATCAAATAAGGCGTTTTTGAAAATTATCACTCGATGTGAGTCCGGAGGTGAGATTGAGAGTCGAGTCATTGAGTCAACTCATATATTTGTGGGTCGAGTCATGTCGACTCACCTATGTGAGTCAAAAATCCCACCCCTACGGTGTAGTGTGGATGCTCCTTTAGACAGTATAATAATTACATGTAAAAATATTGTCAGAACTAAAATATATTCACCTTTTGTTGGTTGGACCGCACGAACTTTTGGAACCACCCTTGTACCTCTATATCAAAATTTAGGTACACCAACTTTTGCAAACAAAACTCGCTTTTTTGGGATATGGAAGAGGAAGTTTGGGAGGGATATAAAAGAAAAAAAAAGGGAAAGGGAAGGAAAACACGGAAAGGGTAATCATCGACCGCCTTAACAACTGGCAGAAACCCTTTTCCGTGTAAGTTGTTCTTGGACAGATTTGGATACAGTGGGGAGGGGGGGGAGGGGGGAAAGGGCGCAATATTAACATACGTACAGACACGCGTGACACCTTTTCAAACATGAAGTTCTAGAATTTACATTTTGGTGGGTCAGGCGGGAGGGAAAATGAAATTCATTAAGGATAGCAATGTGAAATGAAGAAAAGGGGGTAAAAACCTTGTAAAAATAATTATTATACAGGGTGTCCCGAAAGTCCGAGACCACCTGAATATCTTTTGAACAGTTTATATGGAGTTTTGAAATTTTGCATGGTATTATATCCCAAATTAAACCACCCGATGGTGTGACCAATTTTTCAGGGGCGGGCCCCATGTGGCCCCCAAGGGGCTCAACTTTTGTTTTTAAATAAGAACCTCCATCTTGTGATACATTTTCAGAAAGACAATAGAATTAGAAGTACTTTGCAAAAAAATTTACACGTCTAGCTTGTTTGATTTCAAAATGGCGGCCATTTGAAATTTCCAAGATATGACTTCCANGGAATGTGAGACGTCACTACTTCAGAAGGAAAAGACATCTAAAAATAATTTATACTTTTAAATAGCTGGAATGTGAGACGTCACTACTTCAGAAGGAAAAGACTACTTCAGCTATTTAAAAGGAACTAATCTATTTTTTTAAATAGCTAGAATGTGAGACGTCACTACTATAAAAGGAAAAGACATCTAGAAATAATCTATCCTTTTAAATATCTGGAATGTGAGACGCCACTACTTCAGAAGGAAAAGACATCTAGAAATAATCTAATCCTTTTCTTTCGCACATCGCCTCATTAACATCTATTGGTTATTCAAGATGGGGGGTTTACCCTGCATTCGATAGAAACTATATGAAGATCTTAAATCGAGTGGTCTAACCGGAACTTGTCTCAACCAGTTTGAGTTGGGCCAGTCATAGCCATCACTACGTGGTCATCAAGTAAGTAAAACCTCATTGGACATTGCTTAAATCCAGTGGTCTAATCGTATCTTCTCTCTACCAGTTTGGGTTGGGTCAGTCATAGCCATCACTACGTGGTCATCAAGTAAGTAAAACCTCATTGGACATTGCTTAAATCCAGTGGTCTAACCGTAATTTCTCTCAACCAGTTTGGGTTTGGTCAGTCATAGCCACCACTACGTGGTCACCAAGTAAGTAAAACCTCATTGCGTATTGCTTAAATCCAGTGGTCTAACCGTAATTTCTGTATCCAGCGTGCTAATCTATACCAACTCTTTTATTTTCCTTATACTATAAAAAGGAAAGTATTGCATTGGGCTGAAATTTTCGTTGTCGAGTTTTCAATACCAAAACACGTTTTAGGGTCCCTATAGAGCCATAAACGTCAAAATAAGCTTTTTGTTGAAACCGAATACACCGTTGACGGTTTAAGCCGCTTTTTAGCGGTTTTCGCATATCCTGCTGAAAATGAGAATGGTAATACCTAGAACTTTAATTTTGGTTCCTATTGATACAGGAAATTGAAGAATACAAATTAGGTTGAAGTGTAATATATTGTTGACCGTTAATTAGAGGTTGAAAGCCGATTTTTGCCGCTTCCGCCTAAAGCGAGAATGGAAAGAACCAGAACTTGAAATTTGGTACCAATTCATATCAATACAAGAAATTGAAAAATACAACTTATGTTGAAGTATAATTCATCAAAAAGTGTAATGTATATAATTCTATTTCCGCTCTGGGGACTTCAAAAACGTGTTTTGGCAATTATTATTCTCGTTTCTTTCTTCTTTTTTCATCGATAAGGAAAGTTAAAACCTTCATTTAAGATGGAAGGTTTTAACCTGCATTCGCTTGTAACTTTTAAACCACATCTCTATTGATATCCAGGGCCGGATTCAGAATAGTAGCACAATCCAGTGCTACGGGCCCCGCGCTTTGACAACTTACACAAGATATTTCGACATTTCTGGGTTTGACAATTGAAAAAAACATATCATTTTGACAGGGCCCCCAACTCTTCAAAGTATGTAGTAAAATCTAATTTAGGAAAGTACAAGTAGGTACCTACTACCTAGGAACTTAATAAAGAAACGAGTATTGCAACATAATAATTGTTTAGTGTAGGTACGCTAGGTTACCATCCCTTTGAAGATTAATCTATGTTTTATCGATGTTGATATACTCAAAATTTAATTTCACTTTTCTCTACCAGCTGTAGGTACTAGACCAAAAGGCCAAAAGCTAATCAATTTTTGTACTGGGTCGAAAAAGTAGATTACTTGGACGGCGAAGGAGTGGGGGTGTAGGGGGCCCCGATCTGTGAAAGTGCTACGGGCCCCGTGGAAGGTTAATCCGGCCCTGTTGGTATCGATTTCTTATTATTTTTAAATACAACGTAAGAACCCTGAAAAAATATATGAAATTTTGTTTTTGTTTTTTTCGCCTATATTAAATTATCGACACTAGTGTCACATTGCATGTTTTTTTATATGTGGAGCTACTAAATAAAATGAAAAACATACTCGTATACTGTGTGGGTGATTTGAAACAATAATGTACACGTGGTGTGTACAGTATGTCCCAGAATTTCTGCCCAATGCCCGTAACTTTTGAACCGTTTAGAAATTTTGAATTCTGATTGATCCTAGGGATAGAAAAGGGGCAGTGGGCATTCGATTGGAGGTGCTAATATCTATTAGGTGTCCTCCCTGGAATTTTTAAAAATAACTTCCAATTCTAATTCTTGAATTTTAATTGTCACAATTTTTTTTTAAAAATATAACAGTTGAAATAAAATAGAGAATAAATGCCTTATATATATATATATATTTAAATCAGAGATAGAATTGGGTGAGGTATAATTTATAATTTGTTACACCATGTATAATTCACGACAATCTGTTATATCCTGTATAACGGATAGCAAACTCATTTTTTAAATTTGTTACACCCTGTATAACGGATAGCAAGCTCATTTTTTTAAATTTGTTACACTCTGTATAACGGATAGCAAACTCATTTTTTAAAAAATGGTTACACCCTATATAACGGATAGCAAACTCATTTTTAAAAAATTCTTACACCCACCCTGTATAACGGATAGCAAGCTCATTTTTTAAATTTGTTACACCCTGTATAACGGATAGCAAGCTCATTTTTTAAAATTTGTTACACTCTGTATAAAGGATAGCAAGTTCATTTTTTTAAAAATGGTTACACCCTGTATAACGGATAGCAAGCTCATTTAAAAAAAATATTGTTACACCCTGTGTAACGGACAGCAAGCTCATTTTTTAAAAAATTGTTACACCCTGTATAACGGATAGCAAGCTCATTTGAAAAAAAAAATTGTTACACCCTGTGTAACGGAGCGTTGGGGCACAATTAGAGTCCAGGACCTATATACCAAATTTCATCCAAATCGGTCAACGCTAAGTGGCAAAAGTGCCCATCACGGCGTACAAACGGATTTTTTTTTTTATTCGATTTGGATTCTACGTACCTCGAAACGTATATTATCAAATTTTGAGGGGGGGCATTATTTTTTTTTTGGTGACCATTCCAAAGGTTAATTATTGAAAATAAGACAAATTTCAAAACGGCCATTTTTTGGTAGAAAATCTGAAGTTAGCTTGTTTTTTTTTTTAAAGAAAAACAGTGAAAACATAAATAAGGAATCAATTCAGCAAATAACCTTTTACTTTCTTTTACAACGGGGCCGGAGGAGTGAGGAATGCTCAATACAATACTGTAGATTTAGAATACAAGTTATTTTCTTTGTTATTGTACTGAAATTGTCAGATTGCTCCTGGCCCTAATGTGAAAGATATATGAGAGGGTCAATGTTTTTTATTTTTGTATAAATTTTCTTTTTCAGAGTTACTTTGTACGTATTGCTTATCTTAACCCTAGCATTGCCAAGGGGGGGGGGGTACAAAGTATCCGCCTTTTAGCAAAAAGCTTATAGTAACAAGGGCGTAGCCAGCATCCGGCCTAGGGGGGCAGGTGAGATTTTCATGTCGGGAGGGAGGGGGGTCGATAAAGTAAATCGTTACTTATTTAATAATAAACCCCCAGGGGTAACTGATGATTAAGTTATTGGGGAGGGGCGACCCCTGGGCCCGGGCAAGTGGTTGATGATCCCTGGATAGTTACAAGTATCAATAACGTCCCAGGAAGTAGTGTGGTAACATTTTAATACCACATGAACATCAACTGCGATCTGCCAATAGAGAAAAAACGATTTTTATTCAGACCTGTGAAAAACTCTATCTCCTGGGGGCAGCACTAGGGTGAAGTGACAGCATGCGAGCCAGTAGTGATCGCAGGGAGACAAGAAGAATGCGGCAGACAGTGACGCGATACCCGAAAACAATCAAAATGCCGACACAAATAATAAAAGTCAAAATACATCCAGAAGGACTGTGCTGCTAGGAGTGCTTCCCACTTAGGCAGTGTCTTATTACCTGAGACTACCTTAGCAGGATGAAAACGAGTGTGTATGAAGTGGACCCAAGATATTAACACATAAATCATGCGCATATATTACTATATCACACGACTCGAAACAGTCGCAACAGCTTTCCGTCAAAAACTACACCAAGCGTTTGTTGTAGAATACCCCAGTATTACGGTTACTGAACAAAGAATTGCAGATCAAAGACAAACTATTGTCAACAATAAACTTTTAACCGATGAAGCTCTAGAGACAATCAAGAGGGAAGTGCGCGAAAAGTTGGAAAGAGTTGGAGTTATGTCAACTGAAACCAAGCAAAACAACACAATGGCAGAAATTAAAAGTGACAACATAAGAGTTATCGAAACTCAAGAAGTTACAGAAAAGCCCGCATATTCCAAAGCAGAAAACATCAATCAAGTTTGCCAAAACTGTTGATACGTTAAACATGCACGTAATACCTGAGTCCCTTGACATTCAAAAATTTACTAATCTACACGACCTGTTGTGTTAACAGCAGCTATTGTGAATCAAACCGCCAGCGTGGATAAATTGGAAAAGCCCTGGCAGTGATAAAATTCACAACAATTGGTATAAAAAACTAACTCTCACATCAAGCTAACTTAGTTTATCAATGAATTCATTAATGTAAAGGATGTAAAGAGCAAGTTATCATAGACTCGGTACCTAAAAATTCACAACTATTGATATAAAAAACTAACTCTCACATCAAGCTGACTCAGTTTATCAATGAATTCATTAAAAACCCAGATCAGATTCCTCCATTTATAATGGATGGCAAAACATATCTACTACCAAAAGGCAAGTTCATCAGAGATATCTTGAAGTATAGACCAATCACATGCTTGCTGACTATCTATAAGATCATGGCAGCATGCCTTACTCATCTCTTAAACAAACATGAAGAAAACCAAAATATAATGCGTGAGGAACAGAAAGGAACAGGAAGGGCGCTAAAGGATGTAAAGAGCAACTTATCATAGACTCAGTACCTAATACTCAGAGAAGTCAAGAAGAGAACCAAAAAACTATCTTGTTGTTACGTGGATTACCAAAAATCTTATGATAGCGTACCCCATCAATGGTTAATTAAGATAAAGGTCTTGCAACTATACAAAGACAACCCCATATTGATGGAATGTGCCAAACCGGCGAAATTCAATTAGCAGAAGGGAGATTGATTGAGTCAATGAATGAACGAGATCTTTATAAATAACTGGGATATCAGCAAGCTAGATCAATTGACGAAAAAAAAGTAAGAAAGAGACTTTAACTGAGGAATACATTAATAGAATACATAGAATATGTCGATCAGAGTTAAACAGTAAGCACCTCTTCAAAGCCATCAACACGTTAGCTATGCCCATTCTAACATACTCAAGGAACTACTGTTACAAGAAAAATAATATTGGTTTTACAATGGAAAAATAGACGGAAAGACGAAAAAAAAAATAATAAATAAATACAGATAGAAACTATACGTTTGTTAATTTTTTTGAATTTTCCCACCAAATTTACCAAATGCGATTCAACGATGCGACAAGGTTGCCACAGTTACATTTGATTGTTCACAGTGGGTCTGTTGGATTAGGGACAAAATGCGGCATTTATCGTATTTCGGTGCTTGATGAATTTTTTGCTTCCAAAAATCTTTTTATCTAGTGTAAATCTAAGTTGCCCCTTGGCAATGCATGTAACCAATACATTGATTGTCTAAAGCTACCATTAAAAGCTACCATAAATTGTCTAAAGTGTCTAAAATGTCTAATTATGTACCACCTGCAAGAAACAAGAACTTTCATTTATATTATTTTATTCCTGAGATTATATTTATGTAAGATAATTTGGGCCGGAAAAATGAGCCAACGATACGTGGCGTTCCCAAGCGGCCGCCCATCCAAGTACCTACTGACCACGTCCGACGTTGCTTAACTTCAGTGATCTGACGGGAACTGGTGTATTCAACGTGGTATGATCGTTGGATGGCCCGATTTTAAAATCTCCTGAAGAAAAATGAGATTTAACTTTGTCAGCCTACGAGACTGATAAAAATTAATTAGTAATTTCAGTAAATTAGTAACCTTTGATTTTGGTAGATAAGAAACCTTTTCTTGGAACACAAAAAGTGAACTTTTACATTAAAGCTAAAACAGACCCCTCCAGCTACGCCCCTGATTATTTTTTTGAAAAATAAAAAGTTTAACTTCTTATTTAATTTCAGATTTTGTATATAAAAATAAAAATGGTACCATTCCATCATTTAAACTTTTCAAGAAAACAAAACATATTTTCCCAAAAACTAGGTACCACTTCCGGGGGTCGAACCGGAATTTTAATATCACCAATCGCTTGGCCATGACTCCTTTTCTATGGTCAATCACAATTCAAAATTCCAAGCGGTTCAAACTTTACAGGCACCAGACAGGACTTCAGGAACATCCTGTATAGCCCACTTACACGCGCCTCAAATCCACTATGATCATCGAATTGTGCACAATGGTGTTTGTTTGTCAATACTTATGTCAGAATTGTGAGCAGCTACTTTTGTTGTTGAAAAACTCAAAATTGAAACATTTGCATTGTTTTTCATCGCAGTCTGTGAAATAGTTCTCGCATATATGCGACAAGTATGAGGTTCTCATTTATCCATAGGTCATCATTTTGGTACTCTTTTCTTATGTTTTTTTGCCTATTCAACTATTGTAAGTTTAAATTTATTTTTGAAGAACCAAGTGTAGCTCTTGGCACAGGCATCAGTTATAGCTGGCATCAGTTGGTGCCAAAATAAGTTTAGAAGTATACGTTTTGAATTCAGTGATGAATTAAAACTCTGCCAATGTGACACATGGGTTTATTATTTTTCTGGCAAAAAATAATAATTTTTTTTTAGGGGGGGGGTAAAAAAATCGAGGGGGGGTTCTCGTGACGATTCCAAATCTGGGGCGTAATTAGGCATACCCTAAATTTAACATACCTACTAAATTTGAAGTCTCTGGCTCTTACCATCATTTTAGACAGTATTAATGAAAACCGCCAGCGGTATATTTGAATGAACCCAAAAGTTTCGGACCTATCTGAGACCCCAAATATGACATACATACACAATTTCAACTAGCTCTTACCATTCTTCTTTTAGACAGTAATACTGAAAACCGCTAAAAAACGGATCGCCAAGGGTGTATTCGATTGCACCCATATGTCGGGGAAATTAAATGGATACAATTAGAGCCCAGATGGAACCTATACACCAAATTTCATCCAAATCGGTCAACGCTAAGTGACAAAAGTGCCCATCACGGCGTACGGCGGACAAACGGATTTTTTTTTTTATTCGATTTTTGGANTTGGGGGGGGGGGGGGGTTTTTTTTTTTTTTTTTTTTTTTTCGTGACGATTCAAAGGTACATTATTGAAAATAATAAACCAAAATACAACATGAAGAAATGCAAGCTTTCGAGGTTTCGAAATTAAAACTATTCAAATTCGTCATGATGACATAGGAACTTCTGACTAATGAATCTTGAAGAAAGTTTGGGGGGTTCAATCCCCCCATACCCCCCTCGTTACGCCCCTGCTTAATACCCTGTATAAAAAACATAGTCGAAATTGGTAAAATATTAAATAAATGTTTATTTCTTATTTCGATTCCAAAGGTATGTATGTATGTATATATTTATCGTGTGCTAAATTTTTGCGACACATTACAATTGAATAAAATATGAGAAAAACAATATGATGATGCGTAATAAGAAAGGAAAAAAAATAAAGTTCAAGTGGGAGCAAGTGA
>CM022881.1:22888905-22901806 GCA_012654025.1 Pachypsylla venusta | reverse complement strand
CACTGCATATTTGGATCTAAACTGTATGCGCATAAGAACTTGAATATTATTCTTGATTCGGGGGTGGGTCCGGATCAGGACACCCCCCAGTTGTGTACGCCACTACAGACTTGGATCTAAACTGTATGCGCATAAGAACTTGAATATTATTCTTGATTCGGGGGGGGGGCCGGATCAGGACACCCCCCAGTTGTGTACGCCACTGCAGACTTGGATCTAAACTGTATGCGCATAAGAACTTGAATATTATTCTTGATTCGGGGGGGTCCGGATCTTGACCCCCCCCGGTTGTGTACGCCACTGCATACGTGGATCTAAACTGTATGCGCATTAGAACTTGAATATTCTTCTTGATTCGAGGGGGGGGGTCCGGATCTAGACCCCTCTTGTGAGCGCCACTGCATACTTGGATCTAAACTGTATGCGCATATGAACTTGAATATTATTCTTGATTCGGGGGGTCCGGATCTTGACCTCCCCCTCTTGTGTACGCCACTGCATAAGTGGATCTAAACTGTATGCGCATATGAACTTGAATATTATTCTTGATTCGGGGGGTCCGGATCTTGACNGGGGGGGGGGGGAGGTCCGGATCTGGACCCCCCTTGTGTAGGTGGTTCTACTTTCTGTAAATTTTGGTATCATCCATAATTATGTGTGAATAGTTTTTTCAACATTAATATTACACGCGCGTCCCAAATTCACTAATGACTAGCACCTGCCAACTGACAAAACCCTGACCTGGTTTTCCAATGCCTCTACAGTTGTTCCTTACATAAACAAGTTTTTTTCTGAACAAAAACTGATAATTTAGGTATTCGCCCCCAAAATGGCCGGAATGGATGTTTGATTAACTGTATCGGTTGAAGTCTAACATATTTTTTGCCGCCTATTATCGGTTTCAGACCGCTTTTGTGCGGTTCTACCTAAAACCATAATGAAAAGAGCTATAACTTGAAATTTGGTGCCTATTCATATCAATTTCATGCATTGAATTCACAAAGATACTTTTAAGTTGAAGTCTTATCTATTGTTGGCCAATTATTATATCGTTTAGGCCCCTTTTGGCGAATCCACCTAAAACCAGAACGGTAAGAGCTAGAGCTTAAAAACGTGCATTAGCTATAAATATATGATGTAACAATTATATGCATGGACTGCTCGAAGATTCTGGTTGAAATCGATTTTTTTAGCCGTTTTTCACGAATCCGGCCAAAAAGGAAAACAGTACTGGAGACTTGAAATTTTGCCAATTGTATGTATTGAACGCGTCACAAAAATTTTAAACTGAAACTCAAGTTTTGGACTCTGGGGACATCAAAACGTGTTTTGACATTGAAAACTAGATATCGAAAATTTCAGCCCATTATCTACAATACCAAGTTTTTTTTATAGATAAGCAAAGATTTATTTTTAAACTTAGTGATATCTATAGGTAGGACCCAGTATATAGTTATACAGTGTTGAGTGCACCCGGTATCTATTCTCCTATCATTCCCCTCATTAATGCGTCTCTACCAAATTTTATAATTAACCAAATGTCAGTATCAGATTAATTGGATTCGGATTAACAATGTTTTGTCTTGTTTATACAATTTGAAGGTCAAGTCAATCTAATTCAATTTTACGTAATAATTGTGTTTTAATTCTAATATATTAAAATAATAATTTTACATCTTAAATTCTATCTTCATATTAATACCTAATAATTATCTCTTGTGCTAATTCCTAAATAACTATAAGAATCTGTTATTTCACCAAACCTTTAATTTAATTAGTGCATACGGGCTTTTCACAAAATAAGAAGTACTCAAAGCAAGTTCCAGCTACTAAAGTGGTCGACCACAGGATTCCAGCCCATCATCATTCAAAGGTAAGAGACGCCTCCTGACCTATGGATATCTACCAAGCCTACATACAGGGTGTCCATAAAGTCTCACCCCACCACTCGTATCTCGAGAATGCATGAGAATATAAGAAAACGCAAAAACAGGTATCCCCTAGATTTTAGCAGGATTAATTTTAGACCAAAAAAAATTTGGCCCCGGCCAGCCGTTTAGGCTGACTTCAAATCTGAAATGAGAAGGTATATCAAGTGACACCTTGTTTTAAAGGACTCGTTAATACGAGTTCATTACAGAAAACCAGAGCTCTCTAGGATCTACCGTTCACGAGTTACAGGGTAGAACATTGACCAATTCTCTTTGGACAACCATCGTGTTGGAACACGATTTTTTACTAAATTACTTATTTGAGATTATAAAAAAATATTTCTAGTCATTTTTACGTACCATTACGGTGCGGCCGCAAAGGGAATGTGTCACATGCTCCACCCCGTAATTCGTGAACGGATCCTAGAGAACGCTGGTTTTCTGTAATCAACTCGTATTAACGAGACCTTTAAAACAAGGTGTCACTCAAAATATCTCCTCATTTAAGATTTTGAAGCCAGTCGGTGCCCAGCCTAAACGGCTGGCCCAAATTTTTTTTACTCTACAATTAATCCCCATAAAATCTAAAGGATACGTGTTTTTGCGTTTTCTTATATTTTCAGACATTCTCGAGATACGGGGGTGGGGTGAGACTTTCTGGACACCCTGTATATTAGTTTCCAAAAATAATTTCGTTACAGATTCAATCGATTTAGATGAAGATACCGCTTGTGTGAATGAAGATTCACTGAATTACAATCCTGTTGTAATTCAGAAACTTAAGAATAGCACACTCTCTTTTGCATATACTGAATATTATGATGCAGAAAATTCAGAACTAAAAACACTTTATTACCTGGGTGAGCAGTTCTGTTCATTTGTGACCGTACCAATCAAGACAGCATTGCTATCAACCGACCGATACATTGTACGTCGAAACGTTAATGGTTATCCTTTGGTAAAGGTGTCCTATTCTCTAACGTCTACACAACCAAATACAGAATTCTTTTTGGAGTCTTACGACGTAGCTCAACCACCGAAACTACCAGTACTTTTTCATCTTGCATCATATTTGGACAATTTGAGTCCTATAAATTCAACAAGCAAAAAGGTATGTATATGGGTAAAGCGGATCTCTGTGGCCGAGATTTTAAGAGCATTGACTCTTGGTCCGGAGGTTCGATCCGCCCGGAAATTTTCTGATCGAATTTTCTCGTTTCCGGAATGATTGCATGGCTGTAAAGGAGTGCCCTGAAGTAATGCGAAAGGAAAGTATTGTAATGGGCTGAAATTTTCGATGTCGAGTTTTCAATGCCAAAACACGATTTGAATTACCTAGAGCGGAAATGCAATTATACAGGGTGTCCATAAAGTCTCACCCCACCCCCCGTATCCGGAGAATGGCTGAAAATATGAGAAAACGCAAAAATACGTATCCCTTAGATTTTGGGGGGATTAATTTTAGACTAAAAATTTTTTGGGCTCGGCCAGCCGTTCAAAATATTGAACGGCTGAATGTGACACCTTTTCAGCCATTCTCCGGATACGGGGGGTGGGGTGAGGCTTTATGGACACCCTGTATATTACACTTCAACATAAGTTGTATTCTTCAATTTTTTTGTATGAAATTGATATGAATAGTCACTAAATTTTATGTTCTGGGCGTTCTAGCGGCCAAAAATATATTACACCTCAACCTGAGTTGCATTTTCCAATTTCTTGATTGAAATTGATATGAATAGGCACCAAGTTTAAAGTTCTAGCTATTACCGCTCTCGACAAAAAATTTCAGCCCATTACAATACTTTCCTTTTTATAGGGCAAGGAAAATGAATAGGGTAACCCATCTTTTGATCGTAGTACTTTGCAACGGATTGGATTTTTGTGAAATTTCGATCTTGCGAATTGTTCTCTTAGTTATGGAAGATGATGTCGAGAATGTGGCAACCACGGAAGCAGATGACGCAATGTGCTATTTTTTCATCACTTTCATCACCTTGAGAGGTTTCGGGCAAAATATTCTTATTCGGGGGAGGGGGGGTCAAATCAAAATTTGGGGGGTATAAGAATAAAGCTGTGGGCGAGTCATCAATAGCTTCGCTCAATGTTTAAACACCTTAGTGTCCATATGTCTAATTTAGCCCATATGTCGGGGGGGGGTCACATCAAAATTTGGGGGGTATAAGAATAAAGCTGTGGGCGAGTCATCAATAGCTTCCCTCAATGTTTGAACACCTTTGTGCCCATATGTCTAATTTAGTCTTTCATACGTAAATGAAAGGATATAATTTATCCAAAGGTTGCAAACGTTTTGTAAAAAAAATATTTTTATTAAAATTTTGTAAACATCAATTTTTTCCATGTTTATGAAATACTAGCTGTTTAGCCAGTGCTTTGCTACGGTCTATAGCTTGGCGCCTTAGAGGTATGTCCGTTCTCGTGCTATTAATATTCAATTATTTCCCTTTCAAAATGCAGAAAAACTCGAAATAACTCGAAACTCGAAAACGGCCACCTAAAGCATTCTCGCTTTGAGTTGATATATTGTCGCGAAAAAATTTAAGATATCGGATCATGACCGTCTAAATTCTGTTAAAAATCGAACAGTCGGTAGCAACTCAAAAAACGTTCGACATTTTTGAATTCTGATATTTTTTCTGATGTTTCGGCTTATAGTTTTTTTTTTTGGGGGGGGTTTTCTCGGGTCTCAATCTCAAGGTCTATAGTAACAATTCTCATATTTTTTTTCGATAGGTATATCTTATCCATTAAATCAATTAGTATTTTCCAAATTTTGTTTTGCCTGATCCTGAATTTGAACCTGGAACACCGGAATGGTTAGTCAGAATTTTCCAAACTTCAAATGAATGATTTTTCCCTTTGAATTGATATGTTGTAGCTACAAAATTGAAGATATCGGACAGTGACTTGCTGAACCCTAATTTTTTGGGATACAACAAAATCTTCCTCCGCTCTCTGTCTATTAGTGAAAACTGCATGAATATCCGTTCAGATTTTTCCTAGTTTATCGCGTACACACAGGCAGACACGGCGCCAAAACTTGTTGTATAGTGAAGTGAATAGAGCCTTGACCTAGTTTCCTAATTTATCGCGTACACACAGACAGACACGGGGCCAAAACTTGTTGTATAGTAAAGTGAATAGAGCCTGGACCTTGTTTCCTAGTTTATCGCGTACACATAGACAGACGCGGCGCCGGAACTTGTCAATTAGTGAAGTGAATAGAGCCTTAATATTAGATTATGGTTCTAATGTAAACATCCTGTATATAGACAACGACACTTCCCCTTATTTTTATTTCTCCTTCTAGAAGATACGAGAACATTGTAGGTTGTTTACGAAGAATTTATAGAATGCGAAGAATGTGTACTACGTATTTACTTCCCCATTCGAGAACATATAGAATTTTTTTTATTTAGGAACGTTCTAGAAAAACGTTAGGAATATATAAATAGAGGCCGCGAGTAGTAATCAAGTAAGTCAGTCCGTTTTAGTTCAGTGATAAGTTAGGTATAAAAGTGAAGTTTAGCGAGTGATTAATTTGTGAATTTTTCGTGTGTGAATCACGTAGTTTTCTCGCGTGTTTTGAGTATGTGATTTGAAGTTAAACAGTATACGAAATTTTGTTAACCTTTTTATTGAGTTTTCTTTAATAAAGTGTTTTAAGTTTATTTTCTATTTTTATTTATATTTTAATCCTCGAATAAGTCTACAACAATATGTAGTGATTATCCTTATCTGATTTTAGGCTGCCCTAACTAATCAACTATATGAAAAATATGTGGAAGTAAAAGCACACCTTGGAAGCAGAATAGTTAGTCAGTTAGAGGAAGGTGCAAAAATAGCAGTGGATATCAAATTTCTACGTGAACTAGACGTTCTTCGACGTGACTTGGATGTTCTAAGAGCTCACTTGTAACAAAATAATAAAAACGTACAGATTTCAGATATTTCATGTATTTTATTTTTGTCTTTTTCCCATAGTACGGAGGACAAAATTAAACCACATACAGCTTGACGGAATAAAGGTCAGAACAATTTCTTAGACAAATGGTTCCCGGAAAACACAAGATGGCTCCCATCGCAATTTTCCCCTGAAATTATTTACCGCTCAAACAATTATTAGGACTAAATAAATAGAAAGACTAAATGTAGCGAAGCGCGGGCGAAACAGCTAGTATGGTTGTCTGTTACAATACCACAGCCCAAACGGTAGCAGATAGGGAAAAATTGATAGGAATGGACCCCCCCCCCAAAANCAATCATTGATTTTTCTTCGGAATAAAAGTGATAAAACCAAGAGTATAATATATCAAATCAGTCAAGATTTTTATGCTGAATCTCGTGGTACCATTGGTTTTTGATTTTTTACACTTTTTATAACCAAGGAGGGTAAAATTTCATTTTCAATTTTTTTTTCAATTTTTTTTTTCTACACTGATAAACATACCGAATTCCAAGTCTCTAGTCTTCCTATTCTTAAGGTATCTTGTTCACAGACACACAACCGGACAAAAATAGCTGGAACTCGAAATTTGGGCATTGGTATTGTTTCAGCATTGAAAACTCGACATCGAAAATTTCAGCTGATTACAATACTTTCTGTTTTATAGGATAAGGAAAATTAAAGGAAGCTACCCACATTGACCTCACTCAGCCTGTTTATTATAATTTTCCTGATTTAGATGTGTTATATCTTAATCAAAAACAAATTGCGTTCGAGAGCTTTGTAATATGAGACAAGTTTTCAACAATCAGCACGTTGTAGTTTTCCAAGTCTTGTATTTCCTAAAAAGTTAGAACAGGTGTCCTCATTTTGGAAGCAATATGAAATGAATCATCCGACCATTAGCGCTGAAAAATACACAACATAGAACATATACTATGGTTGTTCTGTGAAGTTGTTTTTCTAGTGTAAATGTGTAATACTTTGATCACTTTGATGTAATACAGAAGAAAAAAAGTTTTTTGAACCCTTTTGAGAACTGCCATAACCCTGCCCCTAGACATGATAGCGAAAGAGAAATTCTTTCAAATCTTGGGCCAAAGTTCCAAGTTTCTAGGTAAAGGACGTATCTACCTATCACACAATTATTTGTCATGATGCCAAATATTTGTCATTTTTTTATTTAAAACAGTAAGCAAATACATTTGATCATGTTCGCGATTTGGTTGTATTTGATCAAACATCTTATGACTGACAAAAAATTGTCTAAATGGTCTGCCAAATAGTCTGATAAATTTTAAACCATGATAAACACGTTTGTGATTGATATATTATAATTCTAAGGCGTCTGTTGACCCCCCAAGTTCTCAATTATAGCATGGAAAATACACAAAACTGATGTAAGTTTCGATCAAAAATAGTATTGGAAAAAGAGAATACCTATATTAAAAATTACATTTACCTATTACCTATAGATAAATTTAATATCCAGATGCTATGGTATTTCCAGGGCTAATCTCTATATCCCGAAAACGGCCAGAGATACGAAAAAACGGTATAGGTTTAAAAACGGTTTAATAGTCTTTTATTTAAGACTTGCAAATTTTTCGATAGAATCAACCCCACCAAGACTGCGTGCTGGTGACGAAAGTGAGGAAAACAGACTAAAGTTCTGACATCGTTTGGGGTGGGGTCGGAATTTAGTAAGGAAGAGTGGATAGCGGAGCCCAAAATAGATTTCATATCTTTTTGGGATGATGACTTGTGCGGGGAATTTTTATAGCACACAGCGATGGTATTTTAGGGGGGATTATTAATTTTATTTTCCTCGTACAATCAAAAATATGTTTTTCTAAAAATGTATATAATTCATCTTTGTCAGTTAGCATTGTTTTCCGAACAAAATCGTCAACAACAAAATTTGATCTTCTGTGTTCAAAATTTTACAACGTATTTTGAGGAGGGTAAAAGTTAATAATTATTGAAAGCTAGCTGAGTATTCGAACTTCGTTTCGAGAAGATGAGAAAAAATGATAATAAATCTAAACAATAATAATCATAGAGACCGAAAATTTGTCGATAATATGTTTCACTGAGTGTCTGTTTTAAATTTCATCAAAATTGGAGTGATATTTCCAGTTTTAAATATGAGACCCGAATTTCATATTTGGTACTAAATGACTCCCAGGTGAAAACCAAAATTACGACCCAAAATTTGTCGGGAATATGTTACACAGATTAGATTAGGTACATATTTGAGAGTAAAATTTTATGCTCATCACGAATCCGGCGTAAAAAATGGGTGTTTCTAATTAAAAATTCATATTTGACCTCTAAATAACCTCAAAGCCCAATGTGATGGTCACATTGAGGGTCACGGTCATGTGTAAAATTTTTGCTAATCAAGAATCGGGGATAAAAATGGGTGCTCCTATTTGAAAATTCATATTTTACCTCCAAATAACCTATAAGGTCAATGTGAAGGTCACATTGAAGGTAATGGTCATGTGTACGCATACAACCCCCTACGTATACAACAAATTTGGTTTAAAAATTTTTCTATTATTTTGCCTTCCAGTCGAGCTATTCTCCATTAAATGTTAAAATGGTCCATCCTGTATATATTTTTGGCCGCTAATTCGCGGTTGAAGGTCGTTTTTTAAAGATAAGAAAAGTTGTGTGATGTTCACACCAGATTTTTTTTTGTATCCCCAACACTTCGAACAGATTTCAAGATATTTGTACTAAAAATGTCTCAAAATAGGTATCATTAAAGTTTCGGTTGCAAGTTTTTCCATTTGTCAGTTTTCATGTCAATTTCTTGTTATTTCCTTATTCAAATTTTCATGATATTAGCACATAAAATTGTTTTTTTGTTTTTTTTTCGAAAAAATAATTTAAGCTCTCGTATCAGATTTACACTTTTTGCCATGCTCAAGAGAAAAAGAATCTCAAAAAAATATCATTGAAAAAAAGGAAAAAATCTTCCAAAAAACTCCGCCAAAGAAAGTATAGGGGGGTTAAGTTTATTTTTGATGCTGCTCTTCATGGCGCACATAAATTTGATTCGTTTAAAATCAAAACTGTACAACCCTCATCAATGTCAAACAGAGACGAATGGACCCAAATTTGAAGCTTCAATTTGTAAATTGACGGGAATAGGTAATACACCTTTTTCTTTTTTTATCTGAAAGGATATTGCGTCTTTTGCTTTTACAATCAGTCAAAAAATATCTCTTTTCCTTCTATTTTTTAGNTTTTTTTAATCTCGCTTTTTTATTGGCCTTTATTGGTCCATGTTGGACGGTTATACGCAACAGAGGCGTGACCGTAAAAACGTTTCCTATAACCTCTCTAATTGGGTTTTTTTAAACTCGCTTTTTTATTGGCGTTTATTGGTCCATGTTGGACGGTTATACGCAACAGAGGCATGGCCGTAAAAACATTTCCTAACCTCTCTAATTAGGTTAAAATGAAAAAAAGAAGTTTTTTTTCGACCATTAGGGTAACTTTTCAAAAATATTATTTGATTACTAATGTCAATAGATTGGCTTGAAGATATCTTTGTAAAATAAGACTTATTTTCATCTTTGATATTATTTGATTACTAATGTCAATAGATTGGCTTGAAGATATCTTTGTAAAATTAGTCTTATTTTCATCTTTGATATTATTTGATTACTAATGTCAATAGATCGGTTTGAAGATGTCTTTGTAAAATTAGTCTTATTTTCATCTTTGATATTATTTGATTTATAATGTCAATAGTTTGGTTTGAAGACATCTTTGTAAAATTAATCTTATTTTCATCTTTTGCTCTTACATGAACTTTGATTTTGACCTGATTTAATGTCTTATTTTCATCTTTGATATTACTTGATTACTAATGTCAATAGATTGGTTTGAGTATTTTCAGATAGGTATTTAATTTATTATTTGTGTATTACTAAATACTTATTTTAGATCTAGAGCACAGATGATTATACATTGGGTATTATGGGATGCTTGATGTGGTGCATTGAGTATTTTCAGATATGTAATTTATTATTTGGGTACCTATCTTCTAAATCTAAAATGAATATTTAATACAAACCAAATAATACATTAAATATCTGAACATACTGAATGCACTACATCAAGCATCCCATAATACCCACTGTATAATCATCTGTGTTCCAAATCTAAAATGAATATTTAGTAATAGGTACCCATATTTAGTAATAGGTAATTTATTACTAAAGTAATATTTAGTAATAAATTAAAATCTGAAAATACTCAATGCAGCACATCAAGCATCCCATAATACCCAATTTATAATCATCTGTGCTCTAGATCTAAAATAAGTATTTAGTAATACACAAATAATAAATTAAATATCTGAAAATACTCAATGTACCACATCAAGCATCCCATAATACCCAATGTATACTCCATATGTGTTCAAAACTAAAATAAATATTTAGTAGTGCCCAAATCATACTTCTTCTTCTTCTTTCACTCACCTTTTCCCAATTTTATTTGGGGTCGGCGTTCTCTTCTCTAATTCTGCCCCGCCATAACTTCCTATCTAACGCTTCCTCCCGTCTCCAACCTTTTTCTCTCATATCTTCCTCGACCTTATCCTTCCATNTTTTTTTTTTTTTTTTTTTTTTTTTTTTTTTTTTTTTTTTTTTTTTTTTTTTTTTTTGGATGGCATTCCATTTCTATGGAGTTTTCAAAATATATTCCCGTTTTGTTTAAATAATTAGTGATATATAGATACATTTCTCCTTGTATTGTGGATGGCACTGGACCATTCTCTATAACTAAGAATGGGATAGGATACATCCTGTCATTGTAAATAGCCTTTTCCATAGAAAACCAGCTTCCCATACCAAAATATACCAACAACTTTGTTTGTTTTTGTAATTCGAAGTGGCGGCCCAAATTATAACAAAATTGGGAACGTCCTTATAGATAACATTCGCAAAGGTGCAAGAGACAAGTTCAAAGTCTTTTAACTAAACCGATTGGTACCGAATTTGTATCCTGCTACGCAAGAATGATTTTGGAGGATCTGCGGTATAAACAATCCTAGGAGGGAAATAATATATGTCCGAAACGCAAAACTCCCTACATTTTGAATTAAACGTCACCGCCCCCGATAATTGAGTGAATAACAAACGCAAACATAGGGTAGGTGGGGGCAAAAAGCCGCCATTTCTCTTTAGGAATTTTTCCTCTTGGAGGTATCTCTGACAAAATATTTATTCTTAGGTTAAAAACTTTGTGTTCTGAACAATTTTGTTCTCCATTTTGGAAAATGTGTCCTAGAAGGAAAAATCAGAAAAAGTCAATTGCAGCCTTTTGCCCCATACAATGAGGCAAAAAGCCGCGCTGTGGTTTTTAGCCCCATTTTTTTCAAGGATAACATTATGATAGATTGACCTCTATTTCTCATCAGTTCCCTTCCAACACCCAGGAGGGGCAAAAAAAAAAAAAATGTTGCTGATTTTTGCACCCTTAGAAGTGTGGCATTTCACTCAAATCTGAAATTTAATTGTTAATTAAAAAAAAAAAAAAAACCTTGTTTTATATCATCTTAACAAGATACATTGCTGTTAAATAGGTAATTATTTTACCATGATTAAAAAACAACAACACTAGGTAATAATAATAAAAACGCTTTGAATTTTTCCTTTAAAAAAAATCGAAAATATTGCATCAAAGTACGCAAATTCAAATTTACCGCCTTTTCACTCCTCTGCTTCTAGTTTCATAATACCAAACTCCGTGTGAGGGATCTCTGATGTTAACGGAAAATGATTATGATCATTTCTCAAGCTGTAAGATCTTTTGTTGATCTAGAAATTGAGTGAGGCCTTTTCCCCCGTGCGGTTTTTAACCCCCACGCAACCTAATCATTGTTTCTCCATTTTTCGCATCGTTGCAAGGAGACGTATTTGCATTCAAGGTTGACAGGGCCGTACCCAAGATATTTTTTTCGGGGGGGGGGTCCGAAGGATTGATAGCCAAGCCAGAACTATCACCTGAAAATGATGATCATGGAAGGTGATGTTATTGTTGTTGATGATGACAATATTGTTGTTCTTATTGTTGTTCATGATGATGATGTTATTGTTGCGGTTGATGTTGTTGATGATGATGATATTGTTGTTGTTGATGTTGTTGTTGTTGGTGTGGTGATGATGAGTTACACGTTACAATATTACATAAGTTATTTTGCATAGAAATAAATAATGAAAATTCGTGGGGGGTCTGGACCCCTCGTAACCTCTCCAGAGTATGGCCTTGAAGGTGGTCATAGCTTTTCCACTCATACAGAGGTTGTTTTCTGAATTTAAATACAAACCGGAAAATATCAATTTTCATATTACTTTCCTTATCCTATGAAAAGGCAAGTATTGTAATGGTTTGAAATGTTCGAGTTTTCAATGCCAAAATAGGTTTTGAAGTCCCCACAGCCCAAATATCAAGTTTCAGCCATTGATCTGTATGTGAGTATGATATGACTTCCAAGAATGTCTGAAACTAGGAGAATTTTTTGCAATGGGATATTGAATGATTGCATAGGACACCATTGTTGAAGAACCTGCTTTTTAGACATAATTCGCCTAGTTTTAGACACTTTGCCTACTTTTAGAAATAATTTCAGAACTCCACATAAAGCCGTTCAAAATATATTCAGGCGGTCTCGGACTTTTGGGAGACCCTGTATAGGTACAGTGAAATTTTTTCTTCGTTAGTTTGAATGTATAAAAAACGTAAAATGGTCATTTCTGGCATTTACTCTCTTCTACTTGAACTATGTGTCGTAGCAATCAATGATATGTTGAAACAACTTTCTGAGCAGCACCAGTTTGCTCAAAAAGTTGTTTCCCTAATATACCTACACATATAAAAAGATTCTGTGTGCAAAATTTCAAGTCTCTACGTTAAGCCATCATGAGCTGCGTAGATTATGAGGCAGCCAATATATGAACTGGCCTTTGCGTTTTTTTTT
>CM022881.1:22833192-22878222 GCA_012654025.1 Pachypsylla venusta | reverse complement strand
TCATTTTTTCCTTTATTTTGTTGGCGGGTACTTTTTACCCCCCCTTGGCAATGCACGTAATTGAATAGAGCTTGGCAATCCTAGGGTTAAAGTCACTTTTCGTGTCTGTCTGTATGTTCGCGATAAACTCAAAAACTACCGAACGGATTTTAATGCTGTTTTCGTCAATCGAACAAGTGACTCCCAAGGAAGGTTTTAGTGTAAAAAAAAAATAACAAATAATTTGGTTAAATTGGGATACTATGTCAAGTAAAACCATATTAAGGCAGATAAAATAACAAATGTCCGGTCGTTTTTTAGTTCCGGCCACTTTTCCGTCCGATTTTTAAATTTTTTTCACAAAATTTTCCTAATTTTGGCCAATATCTTAAGATTTCTCACTACAACCTATCAAGTCAAAGCGAGAAAGTTTTAGGTAACATCTTTATCCTTCATTTAGGACATATTTTGCAAAATTGTGACTAGTCTTTCGAGGGTTACAAGTTCGAATCCGATATAACCGGTACCTACATAGGAAAGGGAATATAAACTAAAGTCATAGTTTGGGTAGGTACCTAGATCTCATTCGAAATAACAAAGCAATTATAGGTAATTTGCTGTTTCAAACATAACAAAAAGTTCCATTGATTACGTTCGTGTTCTTTTATCGTTAGGTATTTAAATAGTGGCTCTTAAACATTTTGTATCATTCTTTCGCAACTATGAATTTGTCAACTAACTATAGGCCAACAGTTTGGTGTTCCCTTTTTGTCGTATTTTGTGCATTCTCCAATTATGGTAAGTTAAAATTAAGTATAGTAATCGTCTCGCCGGAGGACGTAAAACAGAAAATGGACCGGATTGTCAAATCAAAGACAATAAACCATTCGCTCGGCGTGAGGTAATCCACCTTGCCTGGCAGAGGTTTTCTATTGCTGGAAGTGTTTCTGTTCAGAAATATCTGCAGACCACCAAGGCAGGGAAGTCTCTGGCAACATACCACGCAAAGAAAAGATTTAAGCAAAACACTTTCGGCGTGATATGGTGTATAGGAGATTGAAAAGCAAAACAACCCTATTACCTTGTCATAGACCGGTAATAGGATGAATATTGTATCCAAAACATAATAAAATATAATAATAATAATACTGCAATAGCGAGAAGTAAGTGGACAATAATTGTGAACGTTAGTGAACTCCACTTTTGACCCCGGTATACATCCCGAAATGCACATGTATATCTGTATGTATGTATGTTTGTTTGTTTGTTACGGGATACAAGCCAAAATTTCCATCCGATTTTGACGAAATTTGGTATACATGTTTAGGACATGAAGGAAATTTGCTGTATTCTGTCTTTTAAAAATTGTATCTTTTAAAAATTGTGTCTTTTAAATATTGTGTCTTTTAAAAATGATTTTTATCTTTTTAGCGGTTTGTTTTAGAAAAGTAAAATTTGGATATGTTATGGTTAGTGTTAAGGGCTTTTTGATTTTGAAAAAAATGAGGACCCTGGCCCCCCCGCCCGGACCAGGGGGGCCCAGTGTTTTGTTTTTTGTTCTACGGCTGCTCATTTTAATGTAAGAACGTCTCTGTATATCTAGTAATGCATCAATGAACAGCTTAATATTTACAAATATCAACAAACCAAATTAATAGAAAGCAATCAACAAACCCCGATAATAATCTTATAATCGGAGGAATAGGTATATAGAGAGATTATTACCTGAAAATTCAAATCGGAGGAATAGGAGTTCCAATCATGTGGACCCTAAAATATTATCGGAGGAATAGGACACCGGACCAAAGGGACACTCAATAAATCGGAGGAAAAGATGCTGCCCCTATAACAGTGTGGCGAGGGTGCAAACAAGCAGAAACATCCCTAACATAAGACGGTATATTTGTTTCGCGATTCCTAGTTCTATGTAGCGCATTTGAGGCGATCCATTGTGTTAAGTTGGTAACGCGGAGTTGTAATTTTCTGTGATTGGTCATTCATATTTTTTTTTTCTTTTTTTTTGCACGAGTGCTACTTGTTTATGTGTCAATTATTTATTTCATTTTCTGCGCCTTCGATTGTCAGCGCCCCCCATTTTCTGCCTCGATTTACCCCAGAGCCGGCATTGGCTTCACATCTATTTGTAACGATGGCATTAGCATACATAATATATGTTTGAAGAGTGGCATTTAATTTTTTTCAAGGATATGTTAGGTCGCAGGATTTCTTTCCATGTCACACCAGGTAATGATTATACAATAATATTCTTTCAGTCTCTGCAGAATACCAAATATACGGTTGCTTCTTTGAAAACTCAAATTTTACACTAAATGGTGATAAAGATATTTTGAATCCACAGTTTGGTTCGCCTGATCTAATTACATCATTTTACATACATGATCTGGTGGGCTTAAAAGAATTAAGAGAAAAATTGCAAAGTGCCCTTCGAGAAGTTTTATATAAAACTTTCTATGACAACATGAACGAAATGTTCGAGTAAGTTTGTAAACTAACATATTTGGGGACGGGACTTAATGAACAGGTGATCAGCTAAGCATCTCATAACACGCATAAAGAATGAGCACGTGGAACAGCTCGAAACTAATATGTCCTTGAATGGTTTTCAACTAGCTAGCCCAGCATGCAATCAGGGGCGTAGCGAGGGTGGAAACTGTGGGGGGTAATGTGTATGAAATTGCCGTCTCACCACTTCAAATTGCCGACTGCATAAATACCTACCATATGTAGGACTGAAATTAGTAAAATCTTTGTGGGTATGAATTATCACTGAATTTTATTGTGAAATTGTTGACCTATATAAAAAAATGCTGTAGTTCAAGTTACGGCCATATTTAAAGGGGGCTCGCCACCCTGGAGATAAAAATGAAATGGAGATGGGATGAAAATGAACTAATGTTAAAAAATTAATGAATCCATCATCCTGTATACGTCTTTTGTTTTTAGCTATTTACTATTAAGCTAAAATTAACAACGTACCCACTATTTAAATTTAACTAGTTCCCATTCTAGTGGTATTTTTTATTCTGAAATTTCTCTTCCTAGAAGTATAGCAATCGTGCAGAAAATTTGGACGTATTTTGGCCTTTTTTCGCAAATTTCGGCCCCTGAAATTTGCCGGTGAATTGCTTCGTGTAAAAGATTTGTCTGAGTAGGCTTTTTAAAATAATACCATCACTGAAGAGCAAATTCCACAGACGAAGGCTCCAAAATCTTTCAAAATAATACTATTATTAAAGAGCAACGTCAACAGCCGTAGGCTGCCAAATCTTTTAAAACTAATATTATCACTAAAAAAGAATGTCCAGAGCCGAAGGCTGACAAATTTTTTAAAAATAATACTATCACTAAAAAGCAAAGTACACAGCCGGGGGCTGCCAAATATTTTCAAACTAATACTTTTATTAAAGGGCAACGTCAGCAGCCGAAGACTGCCAATTTTTTTTAAATACCATCACTAAATAGCAAAGTACACAACCGAAGGGTGGAAAATCTTTCAAAATAATACTATCACTAAAGTCAAAGTTAACAGCCGAAGGCTGCAAAATCTTTTTAAAATAAAGATCAACGTCAGCAGAAAAAAATGTAATAATAATATCAGCAAAATATTTCAACAAAGCGGCAATTTCCAATTGATAGTTACAATGGAGCGTGTGATCAGTGAACTTTTACTCGGAACAATTCTTTGACACTAACACAGCGGCAATTTCCAATTGATAATTACAATGGAGCGTGTGATCAGTGAACTTTTACTCGGAACAATTCTTTGACACTAACACAGCGGCAATTTCCAATTGATAGTTACAATGGAGCGTGTGATCAGTGAACTTTTACTCGGAACAATTCTTTGACACTAACACGGCGGCAATCTCCAATTGGACATTTTCCTGTTGCTGCACGTGACGATCTCAAAAAATATTCTTTGTGGGTTAGCAATTTTTGCAATTCAGCTTTTGGAACACTATTGACAAGAGGGTGTCTCACAGGACTGTAGTGTCATCGAGGCTGTACGAGCTGCTTTTAAACGACAAAATGGAGGTTATCATTGGGGTGATGTTAATTGCTTCATCATGTTTTCTCAATTTTATCGCATCCAACCAAATTTTGAGCATCCCGTTTTATAATAAAACAAAGAATATATTTTAATATCAATGAAACGCGCTTTATGGGATAGAAAAATGTATGACATTAATGTTTAAATATGATTTCGGAAGTGTGGCCGCCACGGCTGGCGCGTACAAGGTGCAATCTGGAACACCAATTTTTATTTGGCCAATAACTTTTCAAATGTTAATTGTGGTGTTCAATTGTCTCTGGTTTATTGCCGTAGACAAGTGGATTAGCTGGCATTGATCTTGCTGACATGTCGTTTGAACAGGACAGAGCCAAATGCCACACCACACACGCTACAATTGATTTACTCAAAGAAACTTTTGATGAAAGAATAATTTCGCGTATGGGTTCAACTAATTAGCCACCAAGATATTAATGATAAAAAAATAAACTGGTCGACCATTTACAGTTTAGTAAATAATGCTGATTGGAGCTCAGTGTTTGATTTAGAAGACCCAAACCAATCAACACAAGAGTTTTACTGCATCCTGTACTCTATTTTGGAGAATCACCTGCCACTAAAAAAAATCGGGTTGATAAAATTTAACTCTAAAATCTTTCCTGAGTGGTGGGATAAGGAAAAAGAAAGAAAAAATAAGGAAAAAAACATCCGGTTCTGATTCTGAATACAAACTTCTAAAAAAATATTGCAAAAAATTGATCAAATCAGAAATATATGTCAGAACTTCAGACCAAAGAAAGAATTCTGGAAATTCAAAAAATCCAAAAATCAAATCTTTTATATGAACTAAATGGTCAGGTCCTCTCTGACCCGGAAACCATAAGCAATGAGTTTTCCAAATATTTTAACTCTGTATACAACCCGGAATCAAGTGATTACTCTTGCGGGGATTTCGAAGATGCTGCAATGGAACTGCCTATTTTCCATCTATCTGTGGATGACGTCGGTGTGGCCATCAAAGATTTAAAAAACAAATCGCCTGGAATAGACACTATACCACCACATCTATTTAAAAGCTGTTCTTCAATTTTATCGAAGGTACTGTGTTTTATTTTCAATCTTTCTTTAGAAAAAAAAAGTTTCCCAGATTTGTTAAAAAACACAATCGTTACACCTGTACCAAAAAAAGGAAACTCTAAATTATTGACAAATAACCGCCCAATTGCGTGCTTAACAGCAATGTCAAAAATATTCGAAAGCTGTATATTTGAAAAAATTGCTCCTTTCGTGTATTCAAAAATCTCACCGCAACAACATGGATTTATTCAAAATAGGTCAACTGTCACAAATTTGGCCGTTTTTTATGATCACGTTGTGTGCAATATGGGTGATCATGGTTGCCAGACGGACGTCATCTATACAGATATCTTAAAAGCATTCGATAAGCTCTCGCATGAGATTTTGCTCAAAAAGTTACACAAGTTTGGTTTTCATATAAACTTTGTAGAATTCATGGCGTCATATCTCAAAACCAGAGAACATAGAGTACTTTTTCAGAACTTTATTTCAGAGCCTTATTTTCCAACCTCTTCAATAATTCAAGGCTCAAAAATCATGTCCATTAAGAATTCCAACTATCTCTTATTTGCTGACGATTTTAAGATTTATCGGGCAGTTAATAACATTCATGACTGGTATTATTATTATTATTATTATTATTATATAATTCTTTATTGAATGAACTTTTATCTCAGAACCTTTGAACTACGTTTATACAATTAATGACGTAGGCTTAAATCGTGTTAATTCTAAAAAAGATCTGGGAGTGACTTTTGATCACAACCTTATATTCGAAACTCACATCTTAGAGATTATATCTGCCGCGTCTGGATCGTTGGGCTTGACAATTAGACACTCCGGTTCTTTCAATGACTTTGACACCATAAAAACAATGTACACTGCAGTTGTACGAAGCACTTTAGAATACGCGAGTGTCATTTGGGCCCCAAACACTGATTGCTTCAAGAGTAAAATTCAGGCAAGATTCGTCAGATATTTTTTCTTGAAATTGAACGGATTCTACCCTTTGTACCCTGAGGCTATATCCTATAGTGACCTCATGGACCAACTGGATCTGGGAACATTGGATGGAAAACGGCAAATCCAGAAACTAATGTTTATATATAATATCTTTAATAATCATATCTCTTGTCCTGGTTTTGTAGATAGCATTAGCATTAAAATTCCCAACTTAACTTTAAGGCACAGACCCAATTCTGGTTTTTTCTTTATATCCAGAAAAGATTGTTCTCCAACCAGTTTAAATTCTCCTCTAATTTCATCTCAATTACTCTATAATTTGTTAAACTCTCAGCTTGATTTAGCTGCCAAGAAAGATGATTTGAAATCTCAATGTAAATTAGCATTGGGTTTGTAAAAATTTATAAACCATCTTATTTTTTATGAAAATGATGTACTGTTCATGTAACTGTAATTTATAATTTACGTTTGAACTTTTAAAAAAAAAAAGATCGTGTGATTTAACTCCATTGGATTTTTTTCTTTGGGGGTTATGTGATGTCACTTGTCTAAGTCGATAAACTAGAGACAATTGAACACATGGAACTCAACATTCAAATTGTTATTTTGCGAAATACGGCCGCAAGTACTGCGGAAAGTTTGTGTAAATTGGTGTTCCAGATTGCGTATAGTACTGTTCTGGGGGCTGTAGAAATGGACCCCTAGTACGCGCCAGCCGTGGCGGCCACAGGGCGGAAATCATATTTAATCAAAAATGTCATAAAATAATTTTCCATAAAATAAAGCCCGTTTCATTGATATCAGCCAACGATCATACCACGTTGAATACACCAGTTCCCGTCAGAGAGAAAAATTCCCTATAGGAGACCACTCACGGGCTAACACGATGCAAATATTTTTGTTCACAGTTTCCACAATTACTACTCATACCAACGATATAAGGCAAATCGTTCGAACATGACAAAAATTTACAAAAAATATAAACCAGTTTTAGAGACAAGCCAAAGTTCAGTGTATTTCTTGGTCATGCAAGTTCTGAATACATTTCGTGAGATGTTTTATGGTTGTGGCTCAGCTGACGCGGCTCTGTTCCTCGTTGCTGCAAGTACTGGAATTACGCGAAATGAAATTATTAAGTTTTCAAATAGGAACGCACTTCCCAGAAGTTTCAAAATCAATCATGTTGCAGGTAAGTCTGCATTTTTCCAATCACTGACGAAGTGCGCCAGCCGAAGTTACGGCCTAAGTGATCATTCAGAGCGTGTTCACATTATCCGTTTATTTACTGGATGCTCCATCCGTTTTTTTTGTTTTTTTACTGAATGCGATTCATATTTTTCACTCCTGTTCACACTATCCTTTTTTTTACGGATCAAAAGTGTCCGTTTTTTTCTCTTTATTTTCAATACAGCTTTGCAAGATGGACATGTTGGACGACGACGAAGTTATAGTCCTACACCAAAAATCTAGAATTGAGAAGATTTATTTTCGCGTTCTCGAAATTGTTGTTGAATTTTGTAACCGTAGCGAAGCACGGGAAAACAGCTAGTTACCTATATTGATACTTTCTTTTACCAATTAAAATTAATGATGATAAATTACTTTCTGAAAAAAAAAAATCTAATCCCCTTCTTCTCAGAACAGAATCATAAGAGTACTACTGATTGAAATTAAAAGTGCATCAAAAAAAAAAAAAAACGGATCATGTGAACAGGATCTGCGCGTCCGATCCATTTTTTACTCGATTACTGTTGACAGAGTTCCAGCAAAAAGAATTACCGAATGTTTTTAAAATGAATCGGATGCAATGTGTACAGCTCCATTTGAACCAAGCTGCCACTGGGCATCCAGTAAATAAACGGAGAGTGTGAACAGGGTCTAACTCCTCGTAACTCTGCACTATTTTCTTACTGACATAAACTGACTAGCCGAAAATTTCAAAATTCGATAATGATCTTGATCTATATATATAAAAGTGAATGTCTGTTTGTTTGTTTGTTTATTTGTTAGTTTGTTTGTTCGCTTATAACTTACGAACTACAGCTTGAAATTGTACGAAACTTTGCACACTTATTTATTTTTACCCGGGGAAGGTTATAGGTATTGTCCGGCTATTTTAGTTAAGGCCGATTTTATGGTCGATTTTCCGGCCGATTCCCCAATTTCTTGCTCAAAATCTTCGGAATTTTGGCCAATATCTTAAGATTTGTCGCGACAACATATCAACTCAAAGCGAGAACGTTTTAGGTAACATCTTTATCCTTCATTTAGGACATACTAGCAGTTGTGACCCGTGCTTCGCCACGGTTAAAGTTTGTAGAATTTGACCGAAAAATTAACTTCATCTCGAAAACGCTTTAACATATTTGCTAAGTTTGTTAGTTTGCTGGTTTGCTTTTTAGGAACTTCCGTTTTATGGTGGTATTATTTTCGGCGCAGAAATGGACACCCTCGTCGATTCGGGACAGGGCGATCGAGAGAAAATCCGGGACTAAAAAATCAAGGGTCCTTTACAAAAATGACAAAATCTCCCCTCCCAGTGACAATATTTCAGGATTTTACTTTTAATAGTATTGGAATTGGACCAAGCGTGCGAGATACAAAAAGAATATTCTTAGAGTTGAAACTTGACCCCACTTTGTTCGGTCAAATAATAAATTGTGTTGCCAAAATATTAACTGCAAGAGTAAACTAACACTAAGAAAAATATACATTGATTTTGTTTCAGGAGCAATCAGAGTCTATGTAGCTAGTGAAGATCAATTCGGATACTTAGTTGTTGATCCTGGATTGGGTATCCCAAAAGTTGCTGTCATTATGGATGATGGTCAGTACCAATCGGGGAATGAGGATCTCCTTATTCCAAAATTTAAGAATATATAAGAGGACGCCGAAAACGAGAAATCTTTTTGTTAAAATCCTATTTTTTTCTGGGCTAAAAGGAAAATTCCCTCATGCATTCTTAAAAAATCTTTGGACCCACTTTAGAAAGATGTAAATAAAATTTAGGAGACTCAACCACCATACAAAACATACCTGGAAGGTGCTTTTGTTCTGTGATCTAGGTTGATGGAATGAGAAATGTCCCACATAAGCAGGGCCGGATTAGCCTTCCGCGGGGCCGGTAGCACTTTGACAGAGCGGGGCCCCCTTCACCCCCGCCGTGTAAGTAGTCTACTTTTGGAGCCAGTACAAAAATTTATTATTTTTTGACCTTTTGGTCTAGTAACTACAGCTAGTAGAGAAAAGTGAAGGTAAATTTTGAGTCTACCAACATTGATAAAACATTGTTACCGCTCATGCTAAAAAAAAAAAAACAATTTGCTTATGTTGCAATACTTGTTGTACTTTCCTAAATTAGATTTTACTACATACTTTGGAGAGTTGGGGGGGCCCCCGTCAAAATGATATGTTTTTTCAATTGTCACGTGTCAGAGCCGTAGCTAGGGTGAGGCGACAGATGCGCTCGCCTCGGGCGCCGTCATAGGGGTGGACGACAAAACTTTTTGAAAGATAATTTGAACAATTTTGTTGTAATTTTTTCAAGATTCCAAGGATTTGACTATATACATTTTAAAAATTATGTTGAATCGAAAAATAATTTTGTGAAATAATAATTGATTTCAAATTACAGAAAGATTCTTTCCTCACCTATACTTATACATAATCATTTACTCGACCTAGTGCGACATCTGTTGACCAGTAGTCACAGAGATCTGTTGACCAGTAGTCGCAGCTTCAGCAAACTGTAGCTCATAAAAAAATATTTAAGATCAACTATGGTTCAGGAAAGATTGACAAATTTGGCAATTCTGTCTATCGAATACGAGGTCGCGAAAGAAATTGACTTTGACGATATCATTGATGAGTTTGCAGCCATAAAATCTCGACGAATCACATTATAACTTTGACAATTGTTTTCTAAGATTCAATCAAATCGATGATTTTTGATGTATTTGCAGGTTTCATTAAGAATAAAGGCATGATATGAACTTTTTTTTCAGAATTTTCCTCGGGCGCCAGTAAAGCTCGCTGCGGCTCTGGCACGTGCTACAAGTGCTACTATTGTTAATCGAGCCTGAACATAAGTTTGGAAATGTGGTTTATTTTTTATTTTTCTTGAGCCTCAAGCTGCCGTTTTTCGTAGCATAGATAGCATAAATAGGTCACTATTTCATTTTTTTTTTTTTATGTTTAAATTTTTAGTAGTGAAAACCGTTTTGAACTAAATACTATATTCTTTGAGTTATACATAGTTGATTTCGTAACTCAATGTCTGGAAAGTCCAGAAAAAACACAAAATGGCAGATATCTCCATGACTGTGGTGAATCGAGTAACGACAATGCGTTCTGCAGGACCTTCACTTCTAAAGGCGTTGACATCCTGCATAAAACATTAAACTGGTTCATTATTTCAGAATCAATTGACTTGGATAAAATCACCACACCTGATTCTACTGAGAATGTAATGCCCGTCGAGATTCAAAAACTTACGAATAGCTCGCTCAATTTTGCATTCGCTGAATATTATGATATAGAATCTCCAGAAGCTAAAACACTTTATTACCTTGGTGCGCAGTTCTGTTCATTTGTGACCGTACCAATCAAGAGAGGATTGCCAACAATAGAGCGATACATTGTACGTCGAAACATAGAAGGTTACCCTTTGGCAAAGGTGTCCTACAAACTATCTTCTACAGAGCCAAATACAGAATTCTCTCTGTCTACTTACAATGGAGATAGTATTGTTCCACACAAAAAACGGGATATACCTTTTCATCTTCTTCAAACTTTGGAGACAGTGGGATCACAATTAGAGGGCCAGGTAATTAAATACCGAGTGAGAGAAGATACAATCTTTGGAGACAGTGGGATCACAATTAGAGGGCCAGGTAATTATATACCGAGTGAGAGAAGATACAATCTTACTGGACAATTTGCATTATCCGATGTGCTTGGTGCTAGTTCCCCAATAAAATTATTCTTTTGGGTTTATTATTTTCAATAATGAACCTTTGGAATCGTCACGGGGGAAAAAATACAAAAAAAAAGTCACATTGGCAGAGTTTTTTTTTTTCAATGATCTTTTGTTCTTCCATTTCAGTCTAAGCTATGGAAGAGGATAGTTAATGAATATGGGAAAGCAAAGATGTACCTCGGAGATAATATGATTTTTCAGTTGGAACAAGCTGCTAAAATAGTTGAAGATTATACATTTGTACACGATTTGGAAGAGCTCAGATCTTAGGTATGATATGGATGAGGGTACATCTCGGAATAAAAGAGACGCGAATCTGATGCTGTCCACTACCTATTGACCACTGCTTTATGAGGCAAATTTGTTTTCAATCATACGTTCGCAAATGTATCCGAACACAAATATGGAACAAAATCAAGTATTCTTTCTACAGACACGAGTACGCCGTTTGATATGGATGAAGGAAAATCTCGGATTAAAAGAGACACGAATCTCATATTGTCCACTACCTATTGACCAATGCTTCAGGAGGCCAATTTGTTTTCAATCATACGTTCGCAAATGTATTCGAACACAAATGTGAAACAAAATCAAGTATTCTTTCTTCAGACACTCCGTTTGATATAAATGAAAGAATATCTTGGATAAATTTTCAGCCAATCTCCCTTGCACAGTTGTTAGGTATGATATGGACAGTCCATTGACTTTAAGTACGGAGATTGTCGGTTCGAATCGGAGTGTAAATTTTCTGATCGAATTTTCTCGTTTTTGAAATCGCATGGCTATAAAAAACAGTACCCTTAAGTAATGCGAAAGCAGTTCCGGAGCATAACTTTTATTAATAAAAAGTTCACATTAAGTATTCACCAATCCTGTCTCCAGTTTTATTTGATTGAACAAAAAGCAGTCGTTTTTGGGACCGTCTTTAGGGTTGCCTACCGTCCTGTATTTCCCGGGACATCTTGTATATTTGTGAATAAAATAAAATGTCCCGCCGGGACAGACCTTTGTCCCGGTTTTTTTCAAAATCAACGAAAAATACCGGAACAAACTAATAAACATCTCAAACTGCTTTGTAGAACGCATTTTCTCACAGATGTCGTTAAAATGGACTGACGTGAGAAGAAGTACTGTAGATTTAACCCTCTCGCGCCCGTAGTAGAAAACTTGCTACCAAAAGTTTTTGAATTATAATTTTGCTTCTGCCTCCCCCCCCCCTTAGTATATTAGCTGTAAGGGTTAAAAAATAAAACTTTCACACGATGCTCTGAAATCAACAAAAATACTAAGGGGGGCAGAAGAAAAATTAGATAATTCGTCAACTTTTGGTAGCAAGTTTGTTACCACGGGCGCGAGAGGGTTAATCAGATCAGAACTATTGATCATGTTTAATTTTCAATTCGACAGCCAGGAATTTTACAATTATGTAGAGTTCAGTAAAAAATAGGTATAGGTAGCTTCAAACCAAAATAATATAACAATGTAGCTCTAGTATGTAGTAGGTAGGTGCATGTATGTATGTGGTTAGCACGTTTTTATTTCCCGACTTGTCTGTCCTTTGTTCAATTTTTCAATTTTTTACAATATTATTTTTTTTTTTTTTNTATTAATCGACATAAAAACTATCCATGTCCCTCTCCGTTAAGCCAACAATCAGTTTGTAACATATTGACAAGGTATTTTTTCCAGTTAGTGTGAACAAGAAAAAACACAAAACTGCCTTTATACAATAGTAAAAGTGGTATCAAACTATTTTTCACTAATCCATTTTTTTTTTTTTTAATTTAAAGGCACATTGCCTGAATATACACGAGCATCGAGCATTCGTGATCGGTGCTCGCCAGTTTTCGACGAGCACGAACACAAACGAGCATTCTTTTCACATTGCTCGAGCATTTCCAAATTTCAAGTCCTTATTCTTCAACAGCTAAGCGAGAACTAGATTCATAGGACACCATTCGACGAATCCCCGGGGTGTTTACACAGAGCGAGCGGCAAACGAGTATCCCTTTGATGATTCGTCGGAAAACCGGCCTTGTGTAGATCAAGCTCGAGCACGAACGAGCATACGCTTAGAACATGATTGGATCGCGGCGACTGTTTTCACAGCCTGAGCCTCGACCGAATGCGAATCGTCACCTCTGTTCGTGACGAATGCTCGGTCGTCACCTCTGTTCGTGACGAATACTCGGGCGTGTAAATGGGCCCTAATTTAAATGGCCTGAGTGAGTTAGCCAGCCACTTCTGGCCAACACACGAATCCAAGTATATTAGTCCAAGGAACTGCGTTGGGAAATACAGCTTCAACCAGGTTAACGAATTGATGAATATATTATCTATACCCCATTTAGGACTGAAGAGTCCCTTGACACTTGCAGTTTTCTTGGGTGCTATTATTATGTGGCAAATATCTATCTCATATTCATGAGGATAAAACTCCATGAATGGGCTGGGTTTTAAATCGTTACAATAAATATTACTAAAAATTAAATAAAAAAAATTTAAGATTTTTTTAAACATCTCAATTTAATCTAAGAGATATTGAGAAAATATTTAATAAAAAATAAAAAAAACTCAAACAGGGATATCTGTTAGTGTTTTTCTTCTTCTATTTCGAAGCCCCAGTCGGGGAGTCAACTTTGAAATCTAAATAAAACTTTTTCTAATACATTTTCGAAAAGTAAAAGCAAGCGCAAGTAAGTATTTTGAGATTTATTTGATATCTGTATACCAAACAAGGCCAGAGTTATTCCATGTTGAACCTGAGATTTTTTTAAAATAATTTTGCTATCGTAAATCTCGTGTCTGTGCAAAATAAGTCTCAACTTCGAATAAAAATGACTGCAATTTCAATGTTTTTCCAACGATTGTCATCAATTTGAAAACAGGTCATTGGTCCGACACTGAATTCAGCTTAGGTATATCTTGAGTGCGGTTTCAGAGTTCGAAGTACACTGAAATACTTGTTATTTTAATCGGAAAAGATAGCTTTCGCCTTTTTTTTTTTTTTTTTTTTTTTTTTTTAGAAAAACTAAAGATCTACGTCAAATTTTTTTATATATAAAAGTCCAACATATACCTAACTAGAAACAACTCCGATCCTGTTTTGAGTTCAGATTTCAAATTAATCTCAATATAGGTACTTTTCATATACTTAGGTACCATGAATATTACAAAAGGAGTTATACAATTTAGGATTTCAAAGTTGACCCCCGCCTGGGGCCGACGTTCACAGTGCCTAAAATTTTCGAAGTGTGGGCACTTTGAGGAGAAGGAACAAACAAATGCGTATTGCGTGCCTAAAATTTTCAAATTTTTAGGCACTTTGAGGAGAAGGAACAAACAAATGCGTATTGCGTGCCTAAAATTTTCAAATTTTTGGGCACTTTGAGGAGAAGGAACAAACAAATGCGTATTGCGTGCCTAAAATTTTCAAATTTCGGGCTCAAAGGAGAAGGAACAAACAAATGCGTATTGCGTGCCTAAATTTTTCAAATTTCGGGCTCAAAGGAGAAGGAACAAACAAATGCTTATTGCGTGCCTAAATTTTCAAATTTTAGGCACTTTGAGGAGAAGGAACAAACAAATGCGTATTGCGTGCCTAAAATTTTCAAATTTTTGGGCACTTTGAGGAGAAGGAACAAACAAATGCGTATTGCGTGCCTAAAATTTTCAAATTGTGGGCACTTTGAGGAGAAGGAACAAACAAATGCGTATTGCGTGCCTAAAATTTTCAAATTGTGGGCACTTTGGGGAGAAGGAACAAACAAATGCATATTGCGTTCCTAAAATTTTCAAATTGTGGGCACTTTGAGGAGAAGGAACAAACAAATGCCGTATTGCGCAATATTACTCCAAACCAACTTTTGGGGAAATAATTATAAAATCATCAAAATTAAATAACCGAAACATTATTTGCGATGATTATCACCAATTTTACCGTGGTAGGTATTTCTAAAAGAGTATAGTCACACTGAAATATAATATCAAATTGTAACATAATTAATCACTTTTCTTTTTAGAAGAATGATTTGAGCATTTGAGTGTCAAATTTTATATTTAACGCAGGACTGGATTCAGATTAATTAACGGCGACCGAAATATTTTGTGTGCACATGCACAACATTATGCTATGATACAGAGTGTCCCAAAATGATCGTTCATTCCCCTCCCCCTTCTTAAATTTGAACGGCTTGGAAATTTTGAATTTTGAAAAGCTCTACGCTAGAAAAAGAGGCATGGCAAATCGAATGGTTAAGATGAGATCCCGCTGGAGTGACTTTTATTGACAAAATGCCTGTTTCTTAACTTAAATTTAAATGAAATGCAACAATTATTTTTAACTAGCTTGAGTACCCGAACTTCGTTTCGAGAAGATGAGAAAAAAAAATGATGATAAATCATTAATAATAATCGACGTACAACCGTTTAAACGCGATCAGAGCATACACATAGATTACATGTTATATACACGTTTGTTAACCTATATGTAGAAAGTGGGGAGGAGTAACGGTTTGTTAAGCTGTGTAGAACGAGTTGGGAGTAGTATTGGGTTAGGTTAAAAAAAAAAAGCTGAGTTTAGGCTGGGTCTGCGACCCAGCCTAATCTTGCGCAGACTTCAACACGCATTTTATTTTTTTTGGAACCTAACCCAATACTACTCCCAACAGGTTCTACCCAAAAAAACTTGGTGTTCAATTCTCTTAAATTATATCGGCACTAACCGCTTGTGTCCATAATTTTATTTAAATCAAACAAGAAATTGAATTTCCATACAAAAATTGGAAAATCGGCCGTAACTCGAAAACGGTTGCAGGGCTTTCAACTCTGACATTTTTTCTGGGCTCCCAGTCTTTTTTTTTTTTTTTTTTTTTTTNACTTGGTTTTTTTTGGTTGGGGGGAGATAGTGTACATTCCTATCAAATGTTCTATATCTATTACCGTTTCTTATAGTATTCTATGATTTCCCATACAAAAATCGGAAAATCGGCCGTAACTCGAAAACGGTTGTATATTTTTGAACTGTCATTATTTTACTAGGGTCTCAGGCTATGGTTTTTTTTTTGGGGGGGAGGGGTCATTCCCATCAATTTTTCTATATCTCTTACCATTTTGGCTAAACAATGAGTATTGTCAAAATTTTATTGCGCCCGATCACGGATTCGAACTTGTAACCCTCGAATATTTTTGCAAAATATGTCCTAAATGAAGGATAAAGATGTTACCTAAAACTTTCTCGCTTTGACTTGATATGTTGTCGCTACAAATCTTAAGATATTGCCCAAAATTCGGAAAATATTGAGCAAGAAATTGGAAAATCGGCCAAAAAATCGGCCGTAACTAAAATGGCCGGACAATGCCTATAATCTTCTTCGGGTAAAAACAAATAAGTGTGCAAAGTTTCGTGCAATTCCGAGCTTTAGTTCGTAAGTTATAAGCGAACAAACAAACAAACAAACCAATAAATAAACAAACAAACAGACATTCGCTTTTATATACGAGTAGGTATATAGATTTAAATTTAAATAAAACATGGAAATAATTTGCAATACATTTGTTCCAAAAAATTATCAGGGGCGGAGGTGGAGGGGTGTAAATTTTAAATTTGTTACACCCTGTATTGTATAACGATGTTTGTTTTAAACTTTGATGTAAAAGTACCCCTATTGTGGCCCAAAAAATGTTTCCCATCTGCCTAAACTCTCAAAAATGTACATTTTTATATTAATGAGTGTCAGAATTTAAAAATATCTATGCCTAAACGGAAATTTTCGGTTAAAAAGTCTGAAATAACAGTGAAATAACTATTGTAAATAAGGGAGCCTTTTACCGAGAAAAGAAAAAAAAACATTCACCTTCTCATTTCTTTCATAGCCGGGCCAGAGGAATGAGAAAGTTTCAATGTAATTACATAGGAAATAACACTAGTTTTAGATGCAACTTATACCCTATGTATTAAGAAGGTTTTTATTTTTTCGCTAAAATGTTTCCTTATTCAGGATAATTATTACTGTTTGTCCTAAATATTAACCACCTTACTTCAGACTTTATAGCCGAAAATGGCCGTTTTCTAAACGGCCTATTTTTAACTTTCAGCAGAAAAATTAGATTTGACTTTGTCCTCTTCCGGCACTGATGAAAAATAAAATGTACACCTTCAGGATGATTTAGGAAGATGAGAAACTTTTTTGAACACACTTTTGGTCAATAAAAGTCAATTCCGGGGGGTTGAACCTGGATCTCACCATAACGATTCGTTAGGCTATGGCCCTTTTCCTATCCCTAGAGCTTTTCAAAATTCAGATATTATTACAAGCTGTTCAATAGTTAAGGAGCGGAGAGGGGGGGGGCGGCGGCAATTCAAAACACGTTGTATAAAGATATTATAGTAATGCCAAAGAATTTCTTAGAAATTCAAGATCATTTAAGAAGCCGTAATCTTGAACTATTTCTGCACCTTTGATTAACTCAACAAGCATTTCGTTGCCAAGGCAATTTCGTACAGCTAAATATTGTTGACATATCATTTTTGTCATCTCACACTGAAATGGAAAATTAAAATACAATCATCATTGGTTAACAGCCAGTGGGGCTAGTTGGTAACAACCAGGGCCGTACACAAGATTTTTTCGGGGGAAGGGGGGGGGTCCAAAGCATTGACAGCCAAGCCAGTACTAACACCTACTAAAATAGCCAGCATCATGAGGGCGCGAACCCACGTAAACACCCACATTGCACAGCCTCGCTGGACATTGTTTAACTTCAGTGATCTAAGGGGAACTGGTATATTCAACGTACCATAGGCACTGGATGAAAATTTTGCCGCGCCCAGTACTTACCTGATCATCCTCTGGTTGCGCATTTCACCGCACCCAGTACTTACCTGCTCATCCTCTGGTTGCGAATTTGACCGCAACCTGTACTTACTTGCTCATCCTCTGGTTGCCCATTTGACCGCACCCAGTACTTACCTGATCATCTTCTGGTTTCGCATTTGACCGCAGCCAGTACTTACCTGCTCATAGGGGTTGCACATTTCACCGCACCCAGTACTTACCTGTTTATCCTCGGCTTGAGCATTTCACCGCAATAAGTCGCAGTAAAATAATTATGTTAGACCTTGAAGCTGTGTTTCCAAAGCAGTATAATGCACACATCCTCTGGTTGCGCATTTTACCGCACCCAGTACTTACCTGTTCATCCTCTGGTTGCGCATTTCACCGCACCCAGTACTTACCTGCTCACCCTCTGGTTGCGCATTTGACCGCAGCCAGTACTTACCTGCTCATCCGTTGGTTGCACATTTCACCGCACCCAGTACTTACCTGATCATCCTCTGGTTGCGCATTTCACCGCACTAAGTACTTACCTGCTCATCCTCTGGTTGCACATTTCACCGCATCAGTACTTACCTGCTCATCCTCTGGTTGCGCATTTGACCGCAACCTGTACTTACTTGCTTATCCTTTGGTTGCGAATTTGACCGCACCCTGTACTTACCTGATCATCCTCTGGTTGCGCATTTGACCGTACCCAGTACTTACCTGCTCATCCTTTGGTTGCACATTTCACCGCACCCAGTACTTATCTGATCATCCTCTGGTTGCGCATTTCACCGCACCCAGTACTTACCTTTTCATCCTCTGGTTGCACATTTTACCGCACCCAGTACTTACCTGCTCACCCTCTGGTTGCGCATTTGACCGCACCCTGTACTAACCTGCTCATCCTCTGGTTGCGCCAACATCTGCTCCAAATAAAACACAAGGGGAAAAATGACTGGTACTTTAATATATGGTTCTGCATTATATCCAGAATAGATATCCAGAGAGAAAAATAAATTCGGTTCCGTTGACAAGGACATATAAGACACCTTTGCCATAGGGTGGCCTAATCTATTGTAACGTATCATAGATCGCTCTCTTGATAACAATAGGGTTCTAATGGTAACGGAACCGAATGAACAGAACTGTAAATTGAGGTAATATAAAACAGGCGGCAAGCCTTCTCGTTGGGATATTGCGTAATTTAAAATGCTCCCATTAATTTTTTTAATTGTAACGGGATGGATTAGAGGAGCGATATTATATGCTACCATTGGAGAAGTAACACTGTTAAAATATTCTGAACCTGTAACGAAACCAAATGAATAATTTAAGCTTTATTATCCCTAGGATTGCCAAGCTCTATTCAATTACGTGCATTGCCAAGGGGAGGGGTACTACCCACAAATAAAATAAAGGATAAAATGATTTTTTTTTAGGACAATAAGTCGCTATTACTTTATGAATTACTAAAAAATATAAACTAAATCAATTATTATCTTACATAAAAATAAAACATTAGAAGGCTTAGAACATACATATTTTTATATACTATGATGGAATATATTGTTTGTGACAATTATTAAAGGTCTCATTAAAATAAATATCATAATTTGATTTCTATAAGCTTTTTGCCAAAACGCGGGTACTTTGTATCTCCCCCCAAACATACCCTCAATATCCCAGAGATTTAATTAAATTTTCACCTCGAAAATTAGATAAAATTGGTAGCTCCAATAAATACCCCCCCNCCCCCCCCCCCCTTCGAATTTCAATCCAGTCCTTAGACTTGATGGTTAGTGCACATCTTACTACTAGAGATGAATAGTCGATATGACCCCCCGCTCTCTGAATTTCAATCGATTCTATAGCCCTGACGGTTAGTGCATATCTTACTACTAGAGATGAATAGTCGATATGACCCCCCGCTCTCTGAATTTCAATCGATTCTATAGCCCTGATGGTTAGTGCACATCTTACTACTAGAGATGAATAGTCGATATGAACCCCCCGCTCTCTGAATTTCAATCGATTCTATAGCCCTGATGGTTAGTGCACATCTTACTACTAGAGATGAATAGTCGATATGAACCCCCCGCCCCATGAATTTCAATCCAGTCTATAACCCAAAGCACGGAGATGCATCAATGAAATCGTTCCCATGTCATTTACGAGTACTTACTATGTGGAATTTCTGTATCCATAATGACAGCAACTTGCGGGATACCCAATGCGGGATCAACAACAAAATTTCCACTCTGTCCATTCACTAAGTGAATTCTGACAGCTCCTAGAACAAAAGACACCGAACGATTGTGACAAATTTTAAAATTTTACAGTTGTACACATTTACCAAAATGTTCGTTAAATCTGAGTCTTTTTTCGTACTCAGTTGGCTGCAGTATTTATACCTACCAAAATTAGGTACCTACCAAAAAATGGTTCACAAGACACCAGAGATTGAAAGGCACGTAGGTGGTCTTTGTCTTGGATGGAGCAAAAGTACGTATCACATTAATTAAACTAGGCGCACGGCAGTGCGCCAGGCCAAGTTCCTAGTCAAGCTAATAAATATTCCCGTAGTAAAATTTTGATTTTTTTGATAGTTGGACATCCGATATTTTAGATCACTAGATACATGCATTTATTTGCGTTTAATTGGAAACAACCTGGGCATATAATTTTAGATACGCATTGATTTCTGGCCATTAATAGAAAGCTTGGCCTCATTTTAGATCGCAGTACCTTTAAAGGCAGAAATTTTGGGCATAGGAACTTGGCCTCTTTTACATTTTTGTTTTTTGTGAGATAATATACACTTTGCATACATAGCAAGAAGTACTAATTCGAAATGAAAGAAAAGATGAAATTTTATACAACAGTGTTACCCAGTACGAAAATGATATCTATCCTCGAGACAAATTTAGATTTTTGTAAATAGTTTACAGATTCCTCCAACGGCGAGGTTATCATAAAAAAATCTGGTGTGAACATCACAGGACTTTTTCTTTTTCGAGACTTGTACAATACAGGGTGCGGCAATTAGTTTTCCCACATTTCAAAAAATCGAGACATTATTTACAAAACATAGATGGAAAAAAACTAGAATACACAAGATTACAGAATACCAAATAATTTTTCAAATATCTCATTTGGTATTTATGTACCAGCTCTTTCAAATGTGGAAATACTAATTACCGCACCCTGAATATAAACTTGAAATAGTAAACAAATTCTAGCTGTAAGAGCTTTCCTTTTTATGTGAGACTCGTGAAAAGGGCTAAAAAGTGGCAAAAGGTCAAGAGATTATCCGATTTTAACCAAAAGTGTCATTCTGCATTCAATGCATAAACTTTATATAAATGGGCACCAACATTTAAACTGTAGGACTTAGCGATCTCTATTTAGGCAGGAACCGAAAACGGCTAAAAATCACCAGGAGTAGATTCGTTTTCAACCAAACGAACATGTGTCACTTTGTATTCCGTGCATAAAATTGATTTAAATAGCACCAAATTTAAGCTATAGCACTAACCGTTCTCGTTTTAGGCAGCAACTGCCGAAAAGCTGCCAAGAACCGCTAAAAAAAGGCATCGGTAAATCACGCTTGAGAAAAAGTGTCTACACGCATGAAAGTAATATGAATAGCATCATATTTGAAGCTTTAGCTCTTGCCGATCTCTCTTTAGGCGTAATTAATTAAAACCGTTAAGAGCGTCAAAAAAACGCCAACAGTGAAAAGCTTTTTGATTCGTTCTGGGTAAAAAATAGACGTAAATATAAAAGTCTAAAGTCTCTACCTTTCTTCTTGTTTACAGACAGAAGGACACAAGGACCAATATCTGAAACTCAAGATTTAGGCTCTGGACCCCAAAACGTTTTTCGGCATTGAAAACTTGACATCGAAAATATAAGGAAAGTAAAAAATCCAAATTTAAGAATTTTTACTCTTGATTTTTTCGTTGTTTCGCAGTCTTAACGAATTAAAGATAGCGACTTGAAATTTTATATGTAGTTCTACAACAAAATTATCTATTTTTTGGCTAGTTAAAATTTCTACAGGTTGTTTCAAAAGTGAGTAAATAGACACCAAATTTCGATTTTTAAATGGAAAACCCCCATTTCTTATTTCATATTCAAATTTTACACACAATGGACTCCTCACTTGATATTTTGATCATACGGTTATCTGATTCAATCCGCCCAATCATGTTTTTTTCTTCGGAATAAAAGTGTTAAACCAAGAGTGTAATACATCAAATCAGTCAAGTTTTTTATGCTGAATCTCATGGTTTTATTGTTTTTTTTAAAAAAAAAAATTTATACACTTTTTATACCCAAGGTTTTATTTTACCTTCCTACATATAAAATTTCAAGTCTCTATCTTTAGCAGTTAAAAATAAAAAAATCAGTCCAGAGACTTTTTGAAGACTCTGTATATCTTGTACCAGTTAACCCGTGAGTGGTCTCCTATAGGGAATTTTTCTCACACTGTCGAACAAAAACGCAATACCTTGGTAATTATTGGCTCCAACTTGTCGGGTCTCTCAGTAGCTGTTCAAAGTNCTCTCTCTCTCTCTCTCTCTCTCTCTCTCTCTCTCTCTCTCTCTCTCTCTCTCTCTCTCTCTCTCTCTCTCTCTCTCTCTCTCTCTATATATATATATATATATATATATATAGAGAGAGAGAGAGAGAGAGAGAAAGAGAGGGATAGGAAATCCAATCGAAAGATCTCAAGGTCATCGTTCAAGTAGGCGCTTTAATATTCCCTAGAATGCATGTTGTAGCCATGAAAGATATTTGTTGTAAGCTCTACAGCTTTTAACAAATTAGGTATCGTACCTTGATAAACATTGGAATAAAAAGTACTGCCCAGGACTCGAACCCCGGCCTCTAGGTTACGAGTCCCCCCCTCCAAATTTTCTATTAGGTATATGGTGCGATTGTGTTGTTTTGTCTGTTTGGACAAACAGACGTACGTTTTTAAAAGGATTAGCTACATTTTGTGCAAAAAGGGAGACATTTAATATCTAACCTGCCACATTATTGTTTCTGAAGTTACTTGGAAAATAAGGTGTACGTTTTAAAACATCAATTGTTGTCATAGGAATCATTTAATATCTAACCTGCCATATGATTGTTTCTGAAGTTACTTGGAAAATAAGGTGTACGTTTTAAAACATCAATTGTTGTCATAGGAATCCCATAACTTGCCGTAATGAGGAATACACTCTCGTTACCAGCAGGAACTTTCTCAACAAATCTTTTTAATACTTGTATTACTAGAGAATACACTGATCTATTGTTATTCCTTGGTATATAGTGCTTGTAAAATTCTAACAAAGTTATTCTGTTTCTGTGAGGTTGGTATGCAGAATGAAACCTACCATGAAAAGAGAAACACACAAGATTTTGGTTAATTATTTACCATCAGGGGCGGATTTAAGGGGGGCGGCCCCCCCCCCTTGGCAAGATAAAATGTGAATTTTTATAAAGTAGATAATATTCCAATAAATAATTTATGGCTTATATATTTTTCTCTACCGAAGGCGTAATTTCTTCCAATCCATATATGACTTGCTAACTTTCCATGAAGAAAAGTAAATCATACTTGAGTTTGTAAGAAGTTACTTGAGGGTAACATCCTCACGGGCCGAGTCCACTTGAGCTGATTTAATTTCTTTTTTCCAATTATGTTTATCACTCTTTATGTTACTGACGTAATTATATTGCAGTGATTGTCATGGTTCTGTCAATTATCAGCCTCAAAGAACGGATGTATGATGACAATTAAAAACACAACCAGTGTAGTACAACTTATCTAGAGCTGCAGAGCTGCTGTCTCATACATCTGGCTACCATCGGATACGATGATGCCACTATTGAATGAATAATATACTTTATGAATTGAATAAATATTTTTCTCATTTTGATTTTATAAATACCTACCATCAGAATGATTTTATAAATTCAAATAAAATATTTCAGATATATAGGTATATTGTCTATATCTTGTTTACATCAGCTGCCCTAAGAACAAGGTTTATTTTACACTTTTTTTCTTTTAATTTGGCTTAACGTCTCTTTAACATCTATTGGTCATTCAAGACGGGGTTTTAACCTGCATTCGCTGGAAACTTGCAAACCAGCTACCCACATTGACCTCACCCAGCCTGGGTTGGGCCGGAAAAAGCAGCCAACGATACGTGCTGTTCCCAAGCGTTCACCCATCCAAGTACTGAATACGCCCGACATTGCTTTACTTCAGTGATCTGACGGGAACTGGTGTATTCAACGTGATATGATCGTTGGCTATTTTACAAACTGTCCAGGGACAGTAAAAATGACCCATCCGCGCATGCACCAGCTAGACACTTCGGCCATTTCGCAATGTACCTACGTAAAACTCATCTTACGATAACTTGAATTTTTTTTTATAATTTCCATTGACAAATTGCATGATGTTGTTAAAAAATGTTATAGTTTTAGTCACTTATGTATGAAACAATATTGCAGATTTGGAGCACAGATTTTAACTTTTTGACTCCTAATTATTCAAAATTCCCCCAAGATATAGCCTTAAATCCGCCCCTTTTTTCCATATTCTCGTTTGGAATCGTCACAAAAAAAACGCCTTACAATTTGATACGTGGAATGCAAATAAAAGAATCTGGTGTGAACATCACACGACTTTCCTTAAAATCTATAAAAAAATTCAAGGCAACATGTACAATACATTAAATTGACAAAGTAAAAAAAAATCTGGTCCCCAGCTCTTACCGCATTCTTTTAATACCCGACTCGTGAAAACCTCTATAAGAGACAAAAAACCGCCAAGAATAGATTCGGTTTCAACTTTGCATTTCATGTGTTACGATTTGAGAATTTCCATCAGAGTGAGTTCAATGGCCATCAGAGTGAGTTCAATGGCCATCAGAGTTACTTCAATGGCCATCAGATGAGTTAGTTCAATGGCCATCAGAGTGAGTTCAATGGCCATTAGAGTGAGTTCAATGGCCATCAGAGTGAGTTCAATGGCCATTAGAGTGAGTTCAATGGCCATCAGAGTGAGTTCAATGGCCTCGGTTGTGTGAACAAGATACATCAAGAACGGTAACTGCTAGAGACTAGAGACTTAAAATTTAATGCCTACTCCTATTAATTTTGCCATCAGAGTGAGTTCAATGGTCTCGGTTGTGTGAACAAGATACATCAAGAACGGTAACTGCTAGAGACTAGAGACTTAAAATTTAATGCCTACTCCTATTAATTTATTACATGTATTGAATGCGAAAATACACATTTGGCTGAAGTCTTATCTATTGTTAGCATTTTTAATCCCTGCATAAGATGAAAACGGCTTCAACATTTGTGTCTAAGCATATTGTATACATAGAACGCACTAAGGAACTCTATATTATGTATGTCGAATGCAGCGATGTGAGCTTTTAGCCTATTTTAAGCGGTTTTTGACCGCTTCTAGGGGGGGGGTCCACTTCAAAAGTGGTTTTGGCATAGAATTTATTGTAATGGGCTGAAATTTTCGATGTCGAGTTTTCAATGCCAAAACACGTTTTGAGATCCCCCCCAGAGCTAAAATCTTGAATTTCAGCATTGGTCCGTGTGTGAGCGTCTTTGTGAAAAAAATATCTCCAGAATGATAAGTGCTGTTGAGTGCCAAATTTTAGAAAAACAACACAAAGCTCAAAAATATTTATATTTACTCTAACTTTCACTTACTGTGAATAGTCGTACATATTATTATAAATGTAATGATCAAGAACTTCTGTGAGCGCTTCCTGTAATTTTAGTCTCACAAGTGACATTTGATGCACATCTTCGACATATAAATGGGTGATATCCCTCGGCCTTCCAAACTGAGGGTCAAAAAGATCGTTAGTAGCAGTGTCATAATTGGGGCCAGAAAAACGGCATCCAAAAATTGCGGCATCAGATGCAAAATCTGCAGAAAAATATAATATTTCAAAATATTTTGTTTCGTATTTTGAATTATGAAAATTAGAAATCATCACGAAAAAAAAAAAACGTATATGAGGGAAATTCAGATAGTTTTCGTGTCCCTCGGCGATATTTTNTCATCACGAAAAAAAAAAACGTATATGAGAGAAATTCAGATAGTTTTCGTGTCCCTCGGCGATATTTTTTTGACCACTTGTTTTTTCGGGTGTTTTTCTTTTTCAAATTACTGGAATGGCCAATGGATATATAGCGCGAATGAGATTTAATCAAAAGCATTATATTTTTCCACTAAAAAATGAGTTTTAGGGTCAAAATCTCATTACCATCCGCTGTGCCTCGACATTTTTTTTCTCCTTCTTATATTTCTATATTTTTTTTCCGAATAACAATTTTTCGATATTGTAATACAAGTTCAGAGATATATATTTGACTTCATTATTTAATAGCTTCATAGCATAAATTTTTTTTTCCTTAATATTTTTAAAATCTGTTAAAAATTGTCCCTCAATTTCAACCTCATTACCATCCAACGTTTTCCATGAGACGAGAAATCCAAACCATATACAACAATTTATTAGAAGTGTGATGTCTGTATTGCCTGTACTACTTGAATGATCAGTGAGTTGCACAGAAGCTGCGGATTTAAGAAGTTTGGTTGAAGTCGCTCGATCGACTTTTTTTTTAGTAAATACAAGTGTAATGATTTGTGTGCTCATTACCGTCAGCTATTTTTTTTTTGAGAAATTATACTTACTAGTATGTACTTTCATACAGTTTAGTAGTAATTATAGGTACTTAATACTATGTATGTATGTGCATGTACATAATTTGTCATTTCTTTCTTGTTTTGTCATTTCCCTATTGTATTGTTTTAGAATATCTAATTACGTGCCATCCAAAAATCTAATAAAATCCGTTTGTCCGCCGCGCCGCACGCCGCGGTACGCTGTGATAGGTACTTTTGCCACTTAAACTTATTTGGACGAAATTTTGTATATAGGTCCCTTAATGATTTGGGGGGGGGGGGGAGAANTGGGGGGGGGGGAGAGAAGTTGATGAATTGTAATTATCAGCTGCTTCGAATTTAATGCTCGTCCTTTGTTCGCCGTACGCCGTGATGGCCACTTTTGCCACTTAACGTTAACCGATTCGGATGAAATTCGGTATATAGGTCCCATCTGGGCTCTAATTGTGCCCCGAAACTTTTGGCTGCCATCGAAGGTACCGTTGGCGGCTTTTACCGCTATTTAACGGTTTTCATTTATCCTGTCTAAAAAAGGGATGGTATTTGCTCGACTTGATTTTTTTTTTTGGGGGGGGGGCATAATTTTTTAAGCCAGGAAAATAATAAATCCATATGTCACATTGCTGCTTTTGTATCCTCATAGAATTTCATTGTAGTTAAAATACTCGTAAGATCTCTATGAAACACCGAAATTTCAGTCCAATGCGAATATTCGCTTTGAAACTATTTATAGCCCCCACAGAACGTGTCTATCGTACAAAATATGGACCTAGTAAGAGAAGTACGCATACATCAAACTCAGCAGACAACCTCGAACGACATCGGTCTTGATGGCTGGCATTCAAATGTCTCGGATATATCGCTAGAGATAGGAAGAAACCATTCGACACGTCCGCGTCCCCCCTTTTTTTTAGGGGGACATTTATTGACGACTTTGAAATTTTTCTCCAAGGTCGCCTACAAAAGCTAGAGATTTGAAATTTTATATGTATGTCACATTTTTTTTATACTAGTACTAGTTGTTTTCTTGTGCTTCGCTACGGTTACGAAATTTGGATTTTTGGTGAAACTCACCCCTAGTGTGAACACGGCTCCTATTCTGAAAATTCAATATTATACTCAAGGATATTACTTTTTGCACTGCGGAATAACTTCGTATTAAATTTCAGCTTTCTCGCTCATCCCGAAATGATACTTCGTAATATGTGGCTCCTATTTAAAAAATTCAATATTTTATGCAAGGATATGATTTTTTGTACTGTGGAACACCTTTGTATCAAATTTCAGCTTTCTCGCTCATCCCGAAATGATACTTCGTAATATGTGGCTCCTATTTAAAAAAATCAATATTTTATGCAAGGATATGATTTTTTGTACTGTGGAACACCTTTGTATCAAATTTCAGCTTTCTCGTTCATCCCTCATTCTCAATTCAAATTTTTTGGTGGTGAAAACCGTCCAAAAATCGGACAGAAACAAAAAAATTTTAAATTTCTTTTTTTTATGGGGTCCTTATATAGATACTCTTTTGGGGAGGGTCCATTCTCGGTCATTTTTCGTTATCTCCATTAGTTTACCCAGAAAAACATTAATACAAGAAGACCCGTTAAAAAGCGTCATTTATGGCGGTAAGTTGCTCCCACTTGAAGTTTCGATTTTTTCTTTTCTTATTACGCACCACATACTAAAACGGATCTGTGTTCCTAGCCATCGTGCAGCTACGTTGATTATTTATCAGTCAGTCAGCATACCAACTGGGCTTAGCATTTNATCTCCTTTAGTTTAGCCAGAAAAACATTACAAGAAGACCCGTTAAAAAGCGTCATTTATTGCGGTAAGTTGCTCCCACTTGAAGTTTCGATTTTTTCTTTTCTTATTACGCACAACATACTAAAACGGATCTGTGTTCCAAATTTCAAGTCTCTAGCCATCGAGCAGCTACGTTGATTATTTATCAGTCAGTCAGCATACCAACTGGGCTTAGCATTTTATAAATATAGATTGAATTTTGTATTGAAAAACTCTACCAATGTGACACCTGGGTTTATTATTTTCCTTGCAAAAAAAAAAAAAAAAAAAAAAAAAAANTGATGATTCCAAATCTAATTAGACCCTAAATTTGACATACTTACTAAATTTGAAGTCTCTGGCTCTTACCATTCTCTTTTTAGACAGGATTAATGAAAACCGCTTTAAAGCGGTAAAAACCGACTACGGTGTATTTCATTGAACCCAAATGACAGCCTCAGTAGCTCAGTTGGTAAGCATGACGGATTCGTAACCAGGAGGCTGTTGGTTCGAATACAAGCGAAGGCAAAAGTTTAGTAATAACATGGGGAAATGCATTGTGACAAAGCATCAGTAGCTTTAACACAAATAAATTCCTTCTCTCTCATTGAACCCAAAAGTTTAGGAACTAGCTGAGACCCCAAATATGACATACATACAAAATTTCAAATCTCTAGCTCTTACCATTCTCCGTTTAGACAGCAATACTGAAAACCGCTAAAAAGCGGCAAAATCGCCAAGACTGTATTCGATTGCACCCAAAAGTTTCGAGGCACAATTAGAGCCCAGATGGGACCTATATGTCAAATCACAGCATTTCATCCAAATCGGTCAACGCTAAGTGGCAAAAGTGCCCATCACGGCGGACAAACGGATTTTTTTTTATTCGATTTTTGGATTCTACGTATCAAATTTTGAGGGGGGTATTTTTTTTTTTTTTCCGTGACGATTCCAAAAGTTCATTATTGAAAATAAATAATAAACCAAAAGAAATATTTTTTGCTTAAAGCGGTAATCTCAGTGAAACATCGAGGATTTATGCACAAATATTTCTGCAGAATGCTATACACATGTTATATATCTCTTACTCAGAGCACGTCTATGACAAAATATCTCAAAAACTATAAGTCAAATTGAAAAAAGTTATAAGCAAAAAATATTTCTTTAAAAGAAATTTCAAAACCACTGTTAAAAATACAGGTATCTAATTAAATAAACAAAGTTGACCTTAAAATAACACTGAACGCAACCATGAAGAAAAAATTGCAGTGTCAACATTAAATTTCTCCTAAAATATAAAGATGGTTTGCGTCGAATGTTTTCCTCCTATCTCTAACGGTTTTCAAGATATTTGAGTATGTCCTTTAAAATGCCTCGCCCTGTAATTCGCAATACATGTTTACTTTCATAATATAATTCGCAATACATGTTTACTTTCATAATATAATTCGCAATACATGTTTACTTTCATAATATAATTCGCAATACATGTTTACCTTCACAATTGAGGAGCCATTTTTAATACGACGCTGTCGTGCAATGTTCTATGGAAAAACTCGCATAGCTGACAATATAATTATTTTTTACCCGAGAGAACTGCGACAACAGGCGAAGGCTATACCAAAACCAATTAAATTGAAATAATATTTTTACTGGAGAGCTACGACAACAGCCGAGGGCTTCCAAATTTAGTTCCAATAATATTTTCACTGAAGAGCATTGACAGCAGCCAAAGGATGCCAAATCTAATTCAAAACAATATTAAACGAGAGAGATGCGACAATAGCGGAGGATTGCCAAATCTAGTTCCTATAATATTTCTTCTAATTGAAATAATATTTTCAGAAAAGAGCTTCAAAAAGAGACGTTGTTTACCAATTTTATTTAATTGTTATATATTCTCATTAATGTGACATGCCTTCGGCTGCTTCCAAATTCAAGAATAAAGGAAGATAATGTCTAGTACGGGTTTTCGTAACTTTTATTATTTTCTTTTCAGGAAGTTGTCATTGATATAAAATCATGTCAAATCACAGCATTAAAGCATTCAGATGACAGGTTGTGACTGGTAACATTTTGCTGTGTCATTGATATAAAACCATGTCAAATCACAGCATTAAAGCATTCAGATGACAGGTCGTGACTGGTAACATTTTGCTGTGTCATTGATATAAAACCATGTCAAATCACAGCATTAAAGCATTCAGATGACAGGTCGTGACTGGTAACATTTTGCTGTGTCATTGATATAAAACCATGTCAAATCACAGCATTAAAGCATTCAGATGACAGGTCGTGACTGGTAACATTTTGCTGTGTCATTGATACAAAATCATGTCAAATCACAGCATTAAAGACATGTTTCTTTCAAAATTTGCCATTTTTGAATTCAGGTTCGGTTTAATCACCCAAAAATTACGTCAGGTGAGGTACTTTTGGAAACAGCTACCTAGTTCGTCATTTCAACGCAAAAAAGTCCTTGCCGCTTATGATGTATTTTTTCCCCCAAAAATTTCAAACTTTCCAGTCAGGTTCGGTTAAATCACCCAAAAAATTAGTCAGGCGAGGTATTTTTGGAAACAGCTCACCTAGTACGTCAATTCGGCGTAAATATTTTCCTTTTGCCAAAATTTCCGAAATTTGAAAGCTCGTGGAGACTAAAGTCACCCACAAAACTTGCCAGACAAAGACTTTCATGCACCTACACAGTGAGCTCTTCTGTATCCACTATGAAATCCTTCTGCTGCTTATGAGGTAGGACAAGCCAGGCTAGCTCCCGGACTATATAATTTTCCTGCTCAACCCAGGCTGGGTGAGGTCAATGTGGGTAGCTTGTTTACAAGTTTCCAGCGAATGGAGGGTGAAACCCTCGTCTAGAATGACCAATAGATGTTAAAGAGACGTTATAAGTCAAATAGAAAAAAAAAAGAATATTTTTTATTTTTTTATTAAAATTCAATTTTTTTTGTCCACCTTAAATACAAAGGTATGAAGAAACATTGATGAAAAGGTCATCTCTATTTTTAATCGTACCTTTTGCCTCCACGACTGTTGTCCCAGTTAAAATATCAAAAAATCCTTCTATTGCACATCTCTAGAACTTACAACAAAACCTGAGCTTATTATATGTATTATTATAGCCTGTAAAGTAAACTTACATTTGTTGAAAAATAGTATCAGAAGAAGAGAACACGAAACTTTTGAAATATCTTCAAATGAGAACAGCATGCTTGTCAAACATATAAAATAGCTATGTGACAATTTGGTCATTCGAGAGAGTATATGAACCAAGGCAATGGTATAGGAGAAGAGCAGGAAAATTTAGAAACATCTCGTGTTTTTTAGAAACCCCATTAACATATCGTGAGGCCCATAAATCATCACGAAAAATATATACCCCTCCTTAATATTTGATATTTTACGTTTCAAGGTACGTAGAATCCAAAAATCGAATAAAAAAAATCCGTTTGTCCGCCGTCTGTCGTGATGGGCATTTTTGCCACTTAGCGTTGACCGATTTGGATGAAATTTGGTGTATACACTTACGGGCATAAATTCGAGACAGATTAAAATTTCTACTTATAGAATTGATCTGAATACTTTTTATGGGGTGTTTGGTATTATTGGAAGGGAATTTTTGTTTTCTTTTAATTTTTACTCACAAAAAAATTATCAATGTAAAAAGGCCAAGTTTCAACCACTCTTCCAAAAAATTCCGCCCATGAACGTAGTGATATCTATTATTGAGGCCAAGTTTTTTCTTGCTGCTGTACATCCCACACTTAACCCGTGAGTGGTCACCTTCCGCCGCAGAACACAAACGGTCCACTATAGAGATTTTTTTCTCACCCGGGTATTGCTGTGTGATCGAAAAAAATAAGTGATTTTTTTTTTCAAAGAATTTGTACAAAATCTTCTTTGATCTATATTTGAAGCGATTTCAGCAAGTTTATTTTCCAATAGTACCCAGTTCGATCGCCTATTTTGGCAATTTTTTTTCTTATATTATTTTATGAAATGTTAGAAATGTACCTAAATAATTAAAATAATTAATTATTTAGGTCGTTATTTGGGTTTACAATAATATATAATTAAATAAATAGCCTCAAACTAAATAAATATCCACAAACTAAATAAATAGCCACAAAAAGAATTTCAGAAATTTCGACGAAAAAATTACGACGCGACTGGTCGCCATGTGAGAAAAATTCTCACCACGGTCCGCGTCTTCGGCTTTCCGAATGCCTCAGGCAACTGAAATGGAATGTATGTCGGCAATTTTTTGTGAGCACAAAGTAAAACATATTTTGAACAGCTACTGAGAGACCCGACAAGTTGGAGCCAATAATTACCAAATTATAGCGTTTTTGCGCACAGGGTGAGAAAAATTCCCTATAGAGAACAACTAACGGGTTAAATTTAGTATGGCCCTTTTTCTGTCTCAATTCTCTTAAAGCAATACCGACTTTGCACTTGGTCAGTGTTAGGAGATTCGCAAAATACTATATAACTTTTTATAAACTGGGCAAATGTAAAGTCCGTATTGTTTTAAGAGAATTGAGACAGAAAAAGGGCAAAAATAAATTGAATTTTGGGAAAATGTCAAACCGAGATCTAACATCAAATTATTAATAAATTAATATGCACTACAAAGCAAATAAAAACAGCAGTATTTTATTGTGTATCTTCCTCCCCAGAGTTATAACACTGTAAGTTATAAAGTTCAAACTGTCCTGAAGTGCCTGAAACTTCCGATGATGTGTGAATCAGTCAGTGAGTATCCAATAGTGCCAACTTTGAAATTAGCTACCCAGGTTAACATTAACTTTTAAGTTTATCCTGTAGTATTGTACTATACTGCGGAATGTATGTTCAAAATATCAATGACCTATCCACTGTAGAACCGGATATCCGACGGTGTGCAAAACTCGGTGAATTGCTTCGTGTAAAGATACAGTGCTGCTTTCCGGAACTTGGCCTGGCGCACTACCGTCCGCTCAAATATTTAAAATCAAGTTTGTTGAACTTTTAAGCACCTAGAACGGTAAAATATAACAAAAAAGTCAGAATGCTAACACATTCAATAAAATGAAAATCTTTTTATAAATTTATTTTCTTCGATTTTTTACAATTTTCTGTTACTTGTTTAGGGTGTCCAAGCTTGTATTATTATTACACATTGCAGTTATTTTTTAATCTTCGGATTATTTTGTTTGTTGTGAGAGGTGGATTTTAGACGAGCATATAAGTGGCGTGGGCAAAATTCTGGGTTTGAAGCTGTTATTATTGTTACAGAGCAAACCGGCCCAGGGTTCAAATGTTATGCCCGTGGTCGTGTTAGCTCCTGGAGAACATTAGATTAATTAAATACCTTCAAAAGACCGAGATTAGTCACTTATACTACTAATTATATTATTTTTAATAAATAACAAAATATTCATAAACGGATACAATAATAATAATAACTATAACTAATAATAATAATAAGATTGATAAATGTGTAAAAATATGGAATCGATGGAATATCAAGTTGGAAGCCAGGGGATATTAATTTAATAGGCTACTTTTTATCGCGAAAAAAAGGCGTTGAAACTATAAACGGCCATGCCTATAAGGCGCCAAGCGAAGCGGGCGTATCCTGCTAGAACACTTGATGATGTTATAATTTACGAAGTATTATTGGCCCAAAACGCTATGCGCTGGGTACATGGACTCCTTTTCACGATTTTCTTAACACTCCCCGTATAAATATTGACTGGCCAGTAGCTGTCGTACCTAAGAGTTGCCACTTTCCACTTTGATGAACAGTGTGGTTGATAATCTACTTTAAGTAGGCATCTCAACGCCACGTCTGATGCGCAGATGAGGCGTGGCCATAATCACCTTAGTAGATTCTACTCCTGGTGTCTTGCTGAAGGAGACCCCTAGTTTGATCAGTCTTTTTGCTGATCGAGGTAGACGCGAAGCTATTGTTATAAGCAAGCTCGTTGATTCCCAGGCTATTGTCGGTCGGTTTCGATGTAGTGTGACCCGTTCTCAGAAATAATTAAAATAAATGACAACATCTGGGTATAGGAAGGTCTCAACGCTTCCTCAGAATTTAACCTGCTCGTCGGCTTCGAGCCTTCCCTCGACCACTCCAAATATGACACACACAACAAACGTCAATTCTCTAGCACTTACCATTCCCCATTTTATAGACAGGATAAATTAAATCCCCTAAAAGGCGGAAAACCCTGCTAACGGTACCTTTAATGGCAAACATCAGTTTCAAGCACAATAGATCCCAACTGAGACCTATATACCTAATTTCAACCAAATTGGTCAATGCTATAAGTGGTAAAAGTGCCCATCACGCCGTACGGCGGACAACTGATTTTTTTTAATTCGATTTTTGGATTCTACGTATCTTGAAAAATAAAATGTCAAATTTTGATGGGAGTAAATTTTTTCACGCCATGTTTGGAATCATGGCTCATTTTTGAAAATAATAAACCCATACGATCTTGTTTTTTCATCACATATGAGATCTTTTTTCATCTATATTGTGTCGAATAATTTCTAGCTCCTGTATAAAGTTGAGGTCTTNAAATGTCAAATTCTGATGGGAGTAAATTTTTTCACGCCATGATTCCTAAGGCTCATTTTTGAAAATAATAAACCCATACGATCTTGTTTTTTCATTACATATGAGATCTTTTTTCATCTATATTGTGTCGAATAATTTCTAGCTCCTGTATAAAGTTGAGGTCTTTAGCTATTTCTTCACCCATCACTAGCAGTGGAAATATCTCCTCACCAAGATATGATTTGACTATCATATATTGTTGAGATATTGCTAGACCATGCTCATGCTGAAATGGGAGAAAATTAAAAAAAAAAAATTGTATAACAGATTAAGGGTATGATCAGATGATCTCGCGGTACCGCGCGGTACGACGAACCGCACGGCACAGGATCCATCAAATAAATAGTGTATATTGTTTACATGACGGCGCGTCACCGCGCGGTAGTAGTTCTACAAACTTGTATCGATTTGTTCATTTGATCCCGCGCTGTTACCGCATGGCACCGCGCGGTCATCTGAACAGAGCCTAAAAATAACTATACAAGACTTAAAGTTGTATCCCTTTAGGCTACTCTCCAAGCACAAAAAGCCCACCAGAGGCAAAGGTGCAGGGGCTTACATAGCCCCAAAGAGGAGTTTAGTTCACGAATATACGAATATGTATTACACTATTTGTCATGATGCCAAATTTTGTAATTTTCTTGACTTCAAACAGTACCAAACAGCTTGATCAGCAAATATATTTCATTAGTTTCGTTAGTTTGATTAATTTGATATCAAGTGACCAAAATTTGTCTAAATAGTCTGATAGGTTTGAAACAAATGACAAACACCTTTGTCATGTTTGATTGTTTTTGAAAACTGTTTCGTTAATCTAACTTTTAAAAAATATTTCCGGGGCGCCTGTCTACCCCAAGTCCTTAATAACTATCGAAAGAAACACAAGTGAAGGAAAGCTAAATCAAATTTCGATCAGAAATCGTATTTGAAAAATGGAAAATATCAAAATTATATTTATTACAGATAAAATCTCATTTGAAAGCGAATAATTTTGTTTTGAATGTCTCATCGAATAAATTGTGCCAAAATTTTGGAATCATCACAAATAGTGTGATGCCACCTTTAATAATACATGTGGCCTATTGGAAAGACAACACGGTTGCATACAATTTAAAAAGATTCCGTAACCGGGGAGGAGTGTCTGGCAACCCTTTGAATTATTTTAACCAATTTTAGCCCAATTAGAGAGGTTAAGAAACGTCTATACGGCCATGCCTCTGTTGCGTATATACAACCGTCCAACATAACGGCCAATGAAAAAGCGAGTTTTANTATTGCGTATGTACAACCGCCCAACATGGACCCATGACGGCCAATGAAAAAGCGAGTTTTAAATATATATATATATATTTGTAAAACATAGAAGTGATGGAACGTAGACGACTTTATAAAAAAATGTTTTTGTTGCCAGACATGTCTGGCAACAAAAACTATCAAATATAATTTAAATATTATTAAACTAAAGAGCAGTGACAACAGCCGAAGACTACAAATTCAATGAAATTAATACTTCACTAAAAAGCTGTGATAACAGCCGAAGGATGCAAATCCAATTAAATTAATACTTCACTAAAGGGCTGTGACAAAATCCGAAGGCTGCAAATCCAATGAAATTAATATTTCACTAAAGAGCTGTGCCAACAGCCGAAGACTGCAAATCCAATGAAATTAATATTTCACTAAAGAGCTGTGAAAACAGCCGAAGGCTGCCAAATCCAATGAAATGAATACTTCCTAAAGAGATGTGACACCAATCGAAGGCTGCCAAATGTAATTAAATTAATATTTCATTAAGGAGCTGTGACAACAGCCGAAGGCTGTCAAATTTAATTTAATTAATATTTTACTAAAGACCTGTGACGACAGCCGAAGGCTGTTAAATCTAATTTAATTAATATTTTACTAAAGAGCTGTGACAACAAAAGGCTGCAAATCCAATGAAATTAATACTTCATTAAAGAGCTGTGACAACAGCCTAAGGCTGCAAATCCAATGAAATTAATATTTTACTAAAAAGTCAAATCTATTGAAATGTTTTTGTTTTTTTACTATAAATACAGAGTGAAGACAAGTACGGTAGTACGTACGTACTCTAGTACGGTTTTCCGTACCATTTTTTTTTACTTTCAAAATTCAAAATTTGTTCCATTAGAGTGTTTTCAAAGTCAAATATAATTGGCATATAGCATGTAAATAATGTGTTCGAAGATGTTAAGATAAACAATAAGCATTCCACAATCATTGAGGCTGTAGACTGCTGTCCACCCATTTGTGAGTATTTTATAAACCTAGACAAGAAATCAGCTGTGAAAACACTTCTAATGCTTCAAACAGCTTATGAATATGTAACAAATGTCCCCATAATGTTCATGAAGATCTTCGCCAGACAATTGAGTATTTTATCAATACTCGCAATTTGCGAATGAAATATTTGTCATAAGAAATTGCATGAATTTCAATTCAAAGAATTTTATGAATACTCGTAATTTGGGAATGGAATACCTAGTTATCATAAGAAATGTCAGGGATTCCAATTCAAAGATTTTTTGTGAATACTCGTAATTTGCGCATGAATTATTTATCATAAGAAATGTCAGGGATTTCAATTCAAAGAATTATGTGAATACTCGTAATTTGCGCATGAATGAGTGTGTATGAGAGATAGTGAATGATGAGTGTGTATGAGAGATAGTGAATGATGAGTGTGTATGAGAGATAGGGAATGATGAGTGTGTATAAGAGATAGTGAATGATGAGTGCGCATGAGAGATCGTGTATGATGAGTGTGTATTGTTTAGTATTGTCTGAAGACCCTCCAGCAAAAATTAACAATAATAAAAGATTTATTCGATTGTCCTGATTTCAATCATGACATCAAAAACTTTATTAAAGTGATGGAAAAGTCAAATTCTTGGAGCCAATCCAATGAATGGTTGTCTTAAAAACTTACCAATAATTGTAATATTTCAGCTGGTTGTCTCGACATTAACTCTTAATTCTCGGAGCCAATCCAATGAATGGTTCTCTTAAAAACTTACCACTAATTGTAATATTTCAGCTGGTTGTCTCGACATTAAATCTTAATTCTCGGAGCCAATCCAATGAATGGTTCTCTTAAAAACTTACCACTAATTGTAATATTTCAGCTGATTGTCTCGACATTAAATCTTATTTCTCGGAGCCAATCCAATGAATGGTTCTCTTAAAAACTTACCAATAATTGTAATGTTTCAGCTGGCTGTCTCAATAATAACTCTAAATGAGTAGCCAGAGGAAAAATGACAAGTTGTTTGTTAATTGGCACAGGATCAATTCCACTGTAAGTATTCAAGTAGAAAGCATGATTTGGTCCTGTAGAATTTAATTTATAAATGACCTTTGCCTGTGGATAACCCAATTTGCTATAACGTATAATATATGGCTCACTTAATAACAATTCTGTTTTAATTGGAACGGTTGCAAATGAACAGAACTGCTCAGTCAGGTAATATAAAACTTTTAGTTCTGGTTTTTCCGGATTATAATTTTCGGCTATCGCATAATTCACAATGCTGTTTGCAAGTTTTCGAATCATTACCGGATTTATATTTTGTTCAGCTTCATGTGGAGGTGCATAGAATAATGAATCGTCGGACTCTGTGAACAAACCAGTATAATCTTTTATTTTATATTATTCTAAGACGGCGGTTATCAAACCATTTCGTAGCACTCTTTTTAAACCGCTCAATTTTTGGTTCTCTTATAATAAATTATGATTATTGTGAACGTTAGTGAACTCCATTAATGACTCCAATATACAGGGCTGGATTAACCTTCCGCGAGGCCCGTACCACTTTCACCGAGCGGGGCTCCCTACACCCCCACCCCTTCGCCGTCTAATTCGTCTACTTTTTCGAGCCAGTGCAAAAATTGATTATCTTTTGGCCTTTTGTCTAGTACCTACAGCTGGTAGAGAAAAGTGAAATTAAATTTTGAGTATAATAAATCATAGATTAAACTTCAAAGGGATAGTAGCCTAGTGTACCTACACTAAACAATTTGCTTATGTTGCAATACTCGTTTCTTTATCAAGTTCCTAGGTAGTAGGTACCTACTTGTATTTTCCTAATTTAGATTTTACTACATACTTTGAAGAGTTGGGGGCCCCGTCAAAAATGATATGTTTTTTCAATTGTCAACCCAGAAATATCGAAATATCTAGTGTAAGATGTCAAAGCGCGGGGCCCGTATCACGTTCTACAAGTGCTACTATTGTTAATCCGGTCCTGCCGTTATACATCCCGAAATGCACTTGTATATATGTATGTATGCTTGTTTGTTATGCGATACAAGCCACAATTTTCATCCGATTTAGACGAAATTTGGTAGAGATTCTATAGGACATAAAGTAAATTTGCTGTATCGATTTTGAAAAATTTGGGGCCCTGCCTTCCCCCGGGGGGGGCCTATATTTTGTTTTTTGAAAATCATTTTTTAAATTAAAAGGAAATAGAGTAGAGTGGTAATAAATAAAACGAAATAGAGTAGAGTAGTAATAAATAAAACGAAATAGAGTAGAGTAGTAATAAATAAAAAGATATAGAGTAGAGTAGTAATAAATAAAAAGAAATAGAGTAGAGTAGTAATAAATAAAAAGAAATAGAGTAGAGTAGTAATAAATAAAAGGAAATAGAGTAGAGTAGTAATAAATAAAAAGAAATAGACTAGAGTAGTAATAAATAAAAAGAAATAGAGTAGAGTAGTAATAAATAAAAGCACAGAGAAGAAAGAGAATCTCTTAGAAAGAGAGTAGTGTTACCTTCAGTATTCATAATAACTGCAACTTTCGGTATACCCAATACAGGATCAATTACAAAAGTTCCAAATCTTCGCTCACTACCAATGATAAATCTGACAGCTCCTTGAAGAAAAGAATATTAAATTTAAAAAAAAAAAAAAAAAAAAAAAAAGATTGATATTCCACGTTTTAAAGAACCTAGGTAGAATCAAAACGTCGAAATAAAATCTGGTGTGAAAATCACACGACTTTCCTTATCTATAAAAGAAGAAGAAAATATTACAATGGGCTGAAAATTTCGATGTCGAGTTTTCAATGCCAAAATAAATTTTGAAGTCCCAGAGCGGAAAACTAAGTACCTACCTAGGTAGTTGTATTTTTCTATTTATTTTATGAAATAGCCTGAACCGCCAAAAAGCGGCCTTCAACCTCTAATTAGCGGCCAACAGGTTGGAAAGTAAAAAAATCTAGGGAAATCGATTAAATTTTCTTACCTGCGACATGATTATTTCTAAAGCTATCACCAGTAATTACAATTTTTAATTTTCTTAACTGCGACATGATTATCTCGAAAGCTATCACCAGTAATTACAATTTTTAATTTTCTTTCCATGATTACCTGCGACATGATTATTTCTAAAGCTATCACCAGTAATTACAATTTTTAATTTTCTTACCTGCGACATGATTATTTCTAAAGCTATCACCAGTAATTACCTACAATTTGAATTTTCTTTCCTGCGACATGATTATTTCTAAAGCTATCACCAGTAATTACAATTTAAATTTTCTTACCTGCGACATGAATATTTCTAAAGCTATCACCAGTAATTACAATTTTTAATTTTCTTACCTGCGACATGATTATTTCTAAAGCTATCACCAGTAATTACCTACAATTTGAATTTTCTTTCCTGCGACATGATTATTTCTAAAGCTATCACCAGTAATTAGGTACAATTTAAATTTTCTTACCTGCGACATGATTATTTCTAAAGCTATCACCAGTAATTACCTACAATTTTTAATTTTCTTACCTGCGACATGATTATTTCTAAAGCTATCACCAGTAATTACAATTTTTAATTTTCTTACCTGCGACATGATTATTTCTAAAGCTATCTGGACAATGATTCAAACGCCTCAAATTATTAAGACTTTCTTGATTGATTTCAGTGTCTGCAGCAACAATGAACACACTGTTCGTAGCCTGAGGGTGATTAGCGACAAATGCCATAAGTACTTTTATAACTAGATTATAGGCCGACCTTTCAACAGCTTTTGGTTTGTAGTTGTAAAAGAAAGAAAGTAAGGTTCTTTGGTTTTTATAAATTTGGTACTCACGGTAAAACCTATATAAGCATAGAAACAAGAAAAAAAACCTTTAGAACACTTGGTAGAACTATCAAATCCAAGAAATGAAAATGATGAAAACAGTCGAACGACCGTCTTTTTAGATTCAGTTAAAGTGCTTCATCCCCAAAAAAAACAAGAATCTGAAGCGGCTAGGTAATCCTTTTACTAGAGAGGTTTAAATTAGCAAAAATATAGATCATCATCAAAGACCTATTAGAATTGATTTACGTATATTAATTCCATTATTTTGTTGATTGTAAATTTCCTTCCTCTTTTTAATTAGATGGGTATCAGATTTTCCTTTTTTCCATCTTTGATATATAAGTTAGTCCTTAAGAATGTAATGTTCATTCTGGATAATGGAGTAAAATCCGAACACACAGAGAGACTGAGATATATTGAGATACTAAGAAGAGTAAATGAAGAAAGAAATTTGGATATTGAGAAAGATGATGAAAGTGAAGTGGACAGAGAGAGTGAGATATATTTAAATACTAAGAAGAGTAAATGAACAAAGAAATTTGGATATTGAAAAAGATGATGAAAGTGAAGTGGACGGAGAGAGATATATATTGAAATACTAAGAAGAGTAAATGAAGAAAGAAATTTGGATATTGAGAAAGATGAAGAAAGTTAATTGGACGGAGAGAGTGAGATATATTGAAATACCAAGAAGAGAGTAAATGAAGAAAGAAATTTGGATACTGAGAAAGATGAAGAAAGTGAAATGGACGGAGAGTGTGAGATATATTGAAATACCAAGAAGGGTAAAGGAACAAAGAAATTTGAATATTGAGAAAGATGATGAAAGTGAAGTGGACAGAGAGAGTGAGAAATAATGAAATACAAAGAAGAGTAAATGAAGAAAGAAATTTGGATATTAAGAAAGATGAAGAAAGTGAATTGGACGGAGAGAGTGAGATATATTGAAATACCAAGAAGAGAGTAAATGAAGAAAGAAATTTGGATATTAAGAAAGATGAAGAAAATGAATTGGACGGAGAGTGTGAGATATATTGAAATACCAAGAAGGATAAAGGAACAAAGAAATTTGGATATTGAGAAAGATGATGAAAGTGAAGTGGACAGAGAGAGTGAGAAATAATGAAATACAAAGAAGAGTAAATGAAGAAAGAAATTTGGATATTAAGAAAGATGAAGAAAGTAAAGTGGACGGAGAGGGTGAGATATATTTAAATACTAAGAAGAGTAAATGAACAAAGAAATTTGGATATTGAGAAAGATGATGAAAGTGAAGTGGACAGAGAGAGTGAGAAATAATGAAATACAAAGAAGAGTAAATGAAGAAAGAAATTTGGATATTAAGAAAGAGAAGAAAGTAAAGTGGACGGAGAGAGTGAGATATATTTAAATACTAAGAAGAGTAAATGAACAAAAAAATTTGGATATTGAAAAAGATGATGAAAGTGAAGTGGACGGAGAGAGATATATATTGAAATAATAAGAAGAGTAAATGAAGAAAGAAATTTGGATATTGAGAAAGATGAAGAAAGTGAATTGGACGGAGAGAGTGAGATATATTGAAATACTAAGAAGATTAAATTAAGAAAGAAATTTGGATATGGAGAATTATGATGAAAGTGAAGTGGACACAGAGAGTGAGATATATTGATATACTAAGAAGAGTAAATGGAGAAAGAAATTTGGATATGGAGAAAGATGATGAAAATGAAGTGGACAGAGCGAGAGAGAGTGCGAAATAATAAAATAATAAGAATAGTAAATGAAGAGAAAAATTTCACACCACACCAGGAAAAATATCCATAAACAAGGCCGTACCTAGGGGGCTCCATGGGGTCCAGACCCCCCGAAATATCATTATTTTTTTATGCATGACTTACGTAATATTTTGGGGTGTAACTCACCACCACCAACAACAACAACATCGACAACAACAACTTCAACAAGAACAACAAATTCAACTGCAACAACAACAACATCATCACCTTCCATGATCATAATTTTGAGGTATTAGTCCTGGCCAGGCTGTCAATCCTTCGGACCACCTGCCCACGAAAAAACATTTTGGGTACGCCCCTGTTCATTAACCAAGGTTTGAAAATATACAGGTTGTCAAATGCGACTCTTACCGTGAATACTCGGTCATAGTGTCATATACAGTATTATCCAGACTATACGAGAGCGCCTCCTGTAATACCCATTTCACATATAGGAAGTCCTCTAGATCGCTGATGTATAAATTGGAAATACGCCGGGGATGATCAAAAACAGGACGAAGAATTCCTATATTGTTAGTGGAAAATTCATTGTCTAAAAAATCGCATCCAAATTTTGTAAACACTGCGAAGCCTGAAAAACAAGAGTAAATTTCTCCCAATAAGAGAGAAAATGGAATTCGGTTGATGCTGAATGTAGGTAGAACCTCGCATCAAGACCAAGTTATGTGTAGACTCTGTGGGGAGGATGAGGAGACTGCTTCTCATGTCATCAAGTAGGGAATGTAATTCTCTGCTTGCATTTTTTTAGTTTATAATAAAGTAATAGCGACTTATTGTAATGAAAAAAATCATTTTAACCTTTATTTTGTTTGCGGGTACTTTGTACCCCCCCCCCCTTGGTAGACCTTGGCAATCCTAGGGTTAATATAAATTTAAAAAAAAAAATTGTGTATCAAACTATATAAAAAGAGTCACGAGCGCTTTCTGGTGAACTAAGCTTACTAATCTCGTAACTCTTTTTTATATTTGCAGTTTGATAAACAAAAATTTTTTGAAATTTATATTTCACAATGACTACAAACATCCTAAATAATTTATCGAAATATGATTTTAATACAATTAAAGTTTGGGTTCAAAGGTCCTACCTGTAAAATATTTGAGTGCTGATATTTTGAGGCCTTTTCTCTTTGGACTCAAAGTTTTTTTTTAAGGGGATTCGTAAAATTTTACAAACTGGCCAAGTGTAAAGTCGGTATTACTTTAAGAGAATTGAGACAGAAGAACGCGCAATAATAAATTTAAGTGCGGGATATACAACAGCAACAATAAACTTGACCACAATAATGGATACCTATCATAGGCGAAACTTTCATAGGCGAAATTTTTTGGAAGAGTGGGAGGAACTTGGCCTATTTTTCAATGATAATTTTTTTGTGAGATATCAATACTTTTTGTAAAGATTACTATAAGTAACTGATATTTTGTCCGTTTTTTCTTTATTTCTTCTTCTTCTTTTCGATTACACAACATATCGGAAACCAGGAAATTTCTGTGTAAACTGGACCCAAATGACCAATAAGATCTAACACCAATGTATTAATAATGGAATATACACTACAAAGCATATAAAAACAGCAATATTTATAGTGTATCTTCTTCCCTAGTTATAGCACTAGAGTTAACGAATTTCAATTTTGACATTTGCGGGTTTAATTGGATTTAAGTCTCTCTACCTTCCTGCAAGATTTCAGCGTCTTATCAGTTGAATATAGATTTCGTGCATTTTCTTCCCTAAAGCGGACCGTTTTAGAGCACCGGGAATGAAAGTGTTCAAATATAAATTATTTTCTGCTAAATTGTTTGTAAATATCTAACTTTATGCAAGATTTCAGTGTTTTATCAGTTAAAACTACATTAAAATACGTTGTATTGTCTATAGAGCTAAAATGTTCAAATTTTCGGATTTTTCCCTCTACTTGGATGTCAATTGCTAACTTCATGCAAAATTTCAGCGCTCTAGGTATACGGGAAGTGCCTGAAACTTTTGATGATGAGTGAATCAGTCAATATGTCAGTCAGTCAGTCAGTCAGTCAGTCAGTCAGTCAGTCAGTCAGTCAGTCAGTGAGTATCCAAAAGTGCAAACTTTGAAATTACGTATCTCCCGTCCGGGTTAGAATTAACTTTTGAAGTTTATCCTGTAG